>JAWNMN010000135.1:0-350061 GCA_035044025.1 Drosophila paracracens | reverse complement strand
TATGGAGCAAACCTAAGCAGGTTATCTTTGGATCGACATACAAGTTTCTTTGACGGGCACACATATACGCACACACTCAAAGATAGACGGCTGTTCAACAAACCATTTTTGTTTCATTTTAATAAGAAAATTATCTTTATGCAATGTATTATATACTTTAAATGGGTATAGCCAAGAAATTATATCAAGCTATGTCTGTACAGGGTATCTGCTCGTTGGTCACATTCAATTAGAGCACTCCTGTTTTTCTCACTGTGTATTTGGTCAAGGTTTACACACACACACAAGTTTCACTTTTCCTTTCTTGTGCTTATTCTTTCCTCTTTGCACTCAGCTGCTCATTGCACCGTTAAGTGGGCAATTAAATTCAATTAGCCTCCCCCTCCCCACTATACATATACATTCATTCATTCTGCTTGGCCATTTGTCACTAGCGACTTGTATCGACTGGCATCGCCTTGCCCCCGTTCCTCCTTCCCCTTCCGTAACTACTCTTGCATCGAATTCGCTACCAGTAATTTCATAGATTTATCGTTTTTGTTTTTCGATTGGCAGACGAAGTTTTGGTTCGCTTTGATTTCCATTCCGATCTCGAATTTTAATGTGTTATCGTTGAGATTGTCATACCAATGAAATATGTAATTGCATAACTTTAGTTTAGAAACAAAGAAATGCACCAGTGTTGATCGCCTCTTCTGAATAGTCTGGCAACTCTAAGCGATGTCTCCAAACGCTATTATGCTGCCTGCTATGAAACCTCACATAGGGCTGCCTGTTTATTGTCCACTTATTGATTCTTTTAAGATTAACGAAAGATAGCTGCCTGCTATGAACTGTTGAGTAGCGGTGCCATACTTTTGTAAATGCATACAAATTTCATTTCATTTCTACTTGCTGAAACTTAAATCGAAAGCTTAGAGTTGAACTAATTACCACTTGCATTCGCGTGTCTTTTATCTAAATATAATTTTTCATTAAACAATTACTGATCGCCTCTTCTGCATAATCTGGCAACTTTATCGGCTATGAACTTCTGCGAAGCGTTGACCCTTTGTTGCATGGATGTGCATGTTCTTAACCAACTATTTACTTTTTCATTTAAGCTTAAAAAAATTTAATAAATTTGTGTTATCTAAATATTATTCTTATATTTTTTGCTATTGCATTTGTGTTGATTTCAGCTTTTCTTTTTTAAGTTACACACACAAACATTAAACATCTTTTTCCTCTAAGAAAGGTAACAATGGCAATTTATCAAAATGAGTATACGCGGCAGAGTTAGAGAGAGAGAGGCAGGCATTGCCACAATAGCAAATTGGCATGCGTGTGTGTGAGTGATTTTATATGGCATACACACGCATAGGTGTAGTCCGCGTGTGTGTGTCGAATATCTGTGCTTGACTTAAATTGCTTTTTTCAATGCCAACGGCTGCAGTCATTTGTTGTTATTGTTGTTGTTGCTGCTTGTCACATGTGGAGCCAAATGTCATTTCAGCAAAATCCCTCAAGTCGTTCAACTGCGTTCAACTGTCTGTTGCCGACTCTGTCTGCCTGTTTGTCTGTGTTTGGTGTGCAAAAATATCATCTGTGTGTATGTTGGCAACACTTTTTTCTGTGACTACTTAGATTGCTGTGTGAGAGGAAAAGGGACGGGGAGATGTGGTTGCTTTTACAAGACAATGAACAACAGTTGTTTCAGCTTCTCCTGCAGGTGCTTGCAAGTGTGTGTGTGGGTGGCAAATGAGGCAAAGAAATGTAAATGTGGGCAAAATGGAAAAGGCAAAAAGGAAAGATATTTAAATGTGTTGCATAAATAAGCATGTAATTAAACCTGTAGTGTAAAGGTGTATTTGGCAAGCAAACAGTAGTCAGCCAAAGTTAATTTGTGCCGTTAGTTAACAGCATTGATCTAAATTAATATACGACGTAAACAAATGCACAGTTGCATTTAAGCATCGAATGTTAATTAACATGATTTTTAACAGCTTTTCTTAACATTTAACAGATTTGTTTTGTTTCATTTTAAATAAATCTGCCATTAATTTAATCACGATAAAATAAAAAAAAATATGAAAATTGAATTTAAACACATGCAATTAATGCTGAAGTATATTATTATGCTAACTATGCCTTGACTACAGTCATTAAATGTTGAAATTAAGTTGAGACTCTTTTAACGGATTTGCTTAACAGTCATTTGTTTGCATCTTGTTGCACGGTTAACGCTGCGTGGCATGCCTCAGTAAACTGCTTCTATCTTAATCTACCTTCTTCTCGCTGCGTCTAATATAATTCAAATGCCGAGCATTTTCACTTTAGATATTCTCGGATAACTTTTCAAGCTGTCACTGCTAAAAAATTGGCAACAATTTTTCAACGGCGACTGTCAACCGCAATCCCAAACCCCTCCCCTTTTCACATGCCACCCACCCCAAAAAGGCACTTATCAAGTAGCTTACTGCTACACCTTGCCACAACAACCCCTGCCACATGCCACATGCCCACGCACTTTGTCATCAGGATCTGTTTGCGTAATTTGATATGCAGCGGTTTTTTTTTTCTTTGTCTTATTGAAACTGGAATATGATGGCCGAGATTGAGATACTTTTGTAAAGTATCCCACTAAATGAATTGTGTGTGTTTGCTGCTCAGATTGAAATTGTAATGCCACAGAGATACTTGCCGCAGATAAATATGGACGTGTCCCACTCCTTGTCGCACCTTCAACTCAGCAGTACTTTGGCCATGTCCGCGGGCTGCTGCGAAAGACACTCGGCAAATTAATTTGTGGCAGACGCCAAGGCGACTCGACCCAAGTCGACTTCAGCTGGGCGTGGCACTCCTTGAGCATATTACTATTATGTATACCCATTCATGTGACTTGCTAAATGGTATTTTGAGTGCAGTTAAAATTTCCTCAAGCAGCCCAAATTTATATTGATAAAAAGTAAATAAAAATTGCATTTTTTTTACTACGAGTATAAATTAGAATCTGCGCACAGGGTATCTCCAAGTCGTTCACTAACTGCCGCTAAATCGCACTTTTTCTTCGCTGGTTTTAGCGTATTTATTTTCCTTTTGGCTTTTTTGTCGCTGGTTTAAATTGGATTCATGTTCGCATCGCCCACTTGTGGCTGCTTTTCCACATTTTCACTTTGCCTGTTTTCATTTTTCTTGGCGTTTTCTTGCACCTTGGCTAATTGCAATTGGATGCGCATGTTGCTGACAGTCAAGTTGCCCCATGGCACACAAAGAAGAAGAAGCAGCAGCAACTCTCTCTAGAGAAATTAAAGCGCTTTAAAAAAAGAAGCTAAAACTGGCTGAGGACTCCTGGCGTTAATGGCTGTTTTATGGCCAAAGCGTTGCGGTCCCTTCGGCAGCTGCTGCAAATATTTTGTCAGTCAGTCAGTTAGGGGGGGAAAGGGGGCCAAATCTAATCTATGCTAGCCTCGCACAACATCAACACACACACACACACACACACTCGCATGTGGGCACTATTTTTTTTCGCCTCTCACTTTTTTAGTCGTACACTTTCGAGCGCGTCGCAGTTAATTGCCCCTTGAAGAATTCGCCAGTCTACACTGAAAAAAAAAATGATTTAAAAATTGAACTGAAATTTAGAAAGTTTTTGCAGTTACTTTTAATAAAATATAATTTGTGATTTTGGATATTTTTAGCATGTATATTTTAAATTGAAAATTGGAAAAAAGTTTCTACAAATTTGAATTATAATTAATTAACAATTATTCATTTTTGAAATTACAGTTATTGCTGGAATGATGAGCAGTTTGAGCAGCATTGATGGATTCTTCGCTACTGGAAGATTCACTGCCCGAGCAACTGCTGCTGCTGCTGCTGCTGCTGCTCGAAGAGGATGAGGACAAGGAGGAGCTGCTGCTATCGCTGCCACTCGAATCGGAAATAACCACGCACCCACCCCCATCCTCGCCTCCGCCTTCGTCTGCCCCTCCACCAAGTGGACTATATAAACGTTGCCGCTTCTCTACTGGATGACGCATATCCGAGTTGCGTCTGGTGTACTTCCTCTTATTGCCACCCAGAACCTGATTAATGAACTCCAGGCGTCGCTCCAAGCTGCGTTTCAAGCTCTCCTTCTCATCCGTACTCATGTGACGCAAATTGATCTTCGTTTCCGGATACATTTCCCGTTTAATCAAATTAATTGTGCGGCTGCTGCAACTCATAATGTCAAACCATTGAAAATCCTGGCGAGGATTGAGGCTGCTCTCGTTGCTGCTGCACTCATTGACCAGTTGCATGATCTCATTTTGGGTTTTGTACGGCAACAAGGCAAATTCCGCATGTAATCTTTGACGCTCCTCCAAACTGATCTCTTCCTGCATTTGCGAGTCCTGGCTGATTTTGCGGTGACACTTTTGTTTCTTTCTGCCCCATTGCTCCGCGCAGAGCTTGTGCCTCAGTCGGGCATTTTGTAAACTGATCTTTAAGCTCGACACCTTGTCATCGAGGCACTTGCTCAGCTGATCCTCACAACGATCTCGTAGAATGCTGCAATTACCCACAGCATTTAAAAGCTGCACGAACTCAATTTGCTGCATCTGCTCGGTAATGTCATTTAGGGATTCGTACCACACACTTTTGTATATGGCATTTGTGGCACTCGACAAATCCTCCAATATTTGTTGCACATGTGTGTGAAACTCTTCAACATGCTGAAATTTATGTTCGTTGATTTTTTGTGCCACCGATCGCCATTTGGGTATGAGCACGCCTCGCACTTGATCCGAGGTGTGTAATTTTAATTTCTTTAGCTGCTGCCGGCACTCATGCTCCACTTTATCCTGCTCCACAGTTGCAGCAACTGCAGCACCAACCCCCCACGGCAGCTGCACTTCCTCGCCCCTTGGCATTTTTACCAAGACATTATTGAAATACTTCTCCAGCTGCAGGCCACATCGGTAGACCAAATCATTTGGCTTATTGAAGGTATAACAATTGCTCAACATTTGCTTAAAGTCCAAGATCAACTCAGCCACATCTCGATAGTAGAAGTTCTCCACACGTTTCAGCATCGAGCCAATATCCATCGGTTTGCTGATGACCATATAATAGTTGGGTACATTCAGGGCAACGGAATCGACGGGTTGCATAAATGCCGCAGCAAACTTTTTGGTGGCCAATTTGTCGAGCAAATTGCTGCGTAAATATTCCAATTTATTTGTGTGTCTCCCTGGTGTGGCGCCTCGACGTCGCACCTCCGGTTGCACACGATTCGGCAGCGACAACTTCAACTTCAACGACGGCTTCTGCGCTGACTACGGATACCAAAACACGATTCACTTTGAGCTCTGTTCAAACTTCTAATCAAAACTTACCATTTTGAATGCAATTAAATCTGAAATCTTTTATTTTCAATATTTTCCACAATTTGCCTCAATTTGCCAGAATTTGCCACAACTTGCCACAATTAAGTTTTGTCTGAGTTTTCCCTTTCTTTTTTCTCGTTGACAATTTATTCAGTGCAACCCTGATTTGGTTTTGAGCGTGAAATGAAATGTCGAAATATATATACGAAATATCTACACATATATATTCCATACTTGTATTATTTATGTATATATATCCAAGTTCGTCTTTTCGTCTATTCCCATTCCAAAGAGTTCCTTAGTTTGAAAGCTCTCTCTATTTTTCAGAATGAACATATGTCGGAACTGCCATGGGAACGATCTGTCGAAAGATGAGTTCCTGTCAAATATCTTTGAGATCACAGAAATCTTAGATCTTAGAAACAATCGTTCGAAAAATTCGTTTTTTTATTAACCACTTTTTTATTCGAACCAAACTTATTCAATAATCAATGTGCCAATATATATATATATAGGTGAGTGTTTTTACCCAACTTATCGGAACCACTTCATAATAAGAAATAATCAAATAAATAAATGACTTGAGAATTATATTCTTGTGGGGGCCATATGTTGGGGTCTGTCGTGAATATTCTTGTCCAGGAATTTTGATAGTTTTTCCCCATTTTCAGGTTATTTTCCATCCTTCATATGACAACCGTAGTTTTCAGAAAAATTGTATTTTTCCTAGATTGAAAAGCGCTCTCTGGAAAATAAGTTGGCACTAAAAGTGTTAACTTATTTCGCTGAGTGTATGGCGACAGCAAAGCTGCCGTGTGTGTATCTGTGTGTGTGTGTGTGTTCGTGCGTTTTAATCGGTTTGACTTTGCAGCTGACCTGCGGCGCAACAACAACAATAACAACAACAACAACAATGGCAACAACAAGGATAACAAGGACAACGAGCAGGATAAAGAGTGTTTTGTTTGGCCTCGCAGCAACAGCAGCAGATTGAATCCTAATCGAGGTTTTGACTTTGGTTACGTTGCGTAAACACGCAACAACCGTTGCACACACACACACACGCACACACACATATGTTGCTGCTGCTGTTGCAGTTTATTTTAGCAGACTTGCCTCTCATTTGGGGGCAATTTGTGAGCTTGGACATAGGTGAGGGGTGAATGGGTGTATGAGGGATGTAGGTGTGTGTGTGTGTGTGTGTGACTGCTGCAGCTTGCGGTGTTTGGAGGCAGCTTCCCTTCTGCTCCTTGCGGTTGTTGTTGCCTTTAAATGCGCTTTTAAACGTTGACTGAGCTGACTCAAAAGTTGGCATCAATATTGAACTGGCGCGTGTCTCTGCAGCTGTTGACAGCAAAAGCACGTAGCTAGAGGGGAGTGGGTGGAGGCTGTGTGTAAGAGCGGGCGGGTGGGTAGAGTGGGTGGGGGAAGTCACAGGAGGCAGACGGTGCATGCAACTTTTCACAATCTTAAAGTTAGACAATCGTTTTGTGTTGTGCTTGTGTGTTGGTGGTGTGTGTTGGTGGTGTGTGTTGCCTGTGTGTGTTGGTGTTGTGTGTGTTGGTGTTGTGTGTGTGTCTTTGTTGTGCGTATGTTTCTTGTGTGTGTTGACTGGCAACTTGTGAAAAAAGCAAGCACTTTCCGAGCTCCTTTTCATAGTATACCCATTAAAAACGGGGTAAAAGGGTATGCTAGAATTCTGAATAATTATGCAACAATCATAAGAAAGCAACTGCAAACTCAACGTGTTTATTAGTCATGAATTAAAACTTGGATTACTTTGAGCCAGATAGATAAATGGATCATGATTCCAGGATAGATTGAGAATATATATAGTTTTGAAGATATCTTCTCTGCATCAACACTCCTCTCTCACTTACATTGTAATTCTTGTAAATATTTCTTTTTCATTTATTTATTTAATTTTGTTTTTTATTATTTATTAATTTAATTTTATTTATTTATTCAACATTAAATAATAAATATTTAAATTATTTTGTTATATATTTCCAGGATATTAAAATGCATTTTTGGTTGTTGTGCCTTGTTAGCAATTGATGAAATTCCATAATATGAAACTGAAATGAAATTAATTAATATTAAAGTAAGTAAAACTTAAAGTAATTAATTAATTTAACAATTTTCATATGAAACGAAATGATAACAAAAAAGTTTCAACTTATTGTTTCAACTCTAGATTAATATTAAATGTAATTTATTTTTTAATCTGATTCAAAATTTATTTATTAATAATTGTAAAAGATGATGAAATGAATTATTTTATTTAAATAAAAAGAACGAAATCGAAACTAATAATAACATTTAAAAGAATGAGAACGCAAACTAATATCAGCCAAGTTTCAGTCCCGACTTGATTTTTGCATGTCTGTCTATGTATTTCTAGTTGCTGCGACCTTCACACACACACACACACCCAACTTGCAACTTAAACATCACGTAAGCATTTTTTTTTTTTTTGGGAACCTCTTCAACAAATTTCTGCATACATGCATCAATTTTTAGTTATTTCTTTGGCAGTTTTTTGTATTTTAGTTTTTTTTTTGTTGTTCGAGCAAAATTTTGCTTTTACTTTTCGCATTTTTCTTCTTCTTTTTTCCGGTCTTCATCCTCGTCTCCAGTTGCTGAAAAGGTCAGACATTGTCAGTTAAGTGTCCATGTCCACGTCCATGTCCATGTCCAGAAGTGTAGTTTGAACATTTGCGAGTGCTTTTCACAATTTTTTACTACTACAGCTATTACTCAGTTACACACATACATATATATACATATACATATATATGTATGTATGTATAGAGAGATATGCTCAGCTGGCTCTTGTCTTGCCACTTTTTGAATGACTTTTGGTTAGGTGTCAATGCAGTGCAAAGTGGAATTATGGTAAATGGTATTGGAAAACTTTTGCAGCAATTGATATATATATATATATATATATTGCAAAATATTGACATCGCCTGTCTTTGGCATAAGGGCAAGCACAATTTACAGTTGCCTTTTAAGACTTGTTTAGTTGAGCGGATTTAAGGTATTACTTTGGGTTATGCTGATATGAGGACTGAGAGTGGCAGTTGGTGAGTAATATGAAATGAAGGGTATTTAAGATTAGGTGTTATTCACTGCCTGAAATGTCTATTCATCATAGTTGAGTCCTTATTTATTACAAAATGTTTGAATTTGTTGATTAAATCTATCCTATATAGGACCAGGCCAAAGTGCTTACTAGTTAGGAGGAGGTTCTGGTTTAGCTGGAGAAGGTTGGTTGGTAATCATATGTGAGTTTAATCTGTGTGAAATCGCTTAAGCTTCTTCTTCTTTTTAGCAAGTGAACGGATTTTATGTTAATCCAGTTGGTCAATTATCTACCTTCCAAATTTGGAGACTCTACGAATGGATAGACCAATAGTTTCTTCCCATAATAAACGTTCCGCAGGACTTCTTTCTGGCTTCCTTTAAACTCTTCTAAGATCCCAACTCTCTCGGAGCACACTCTATTTACTCTTCTATCTTTACTTTTATCAGTTCTGGTTTTCTCTCCTCACATCGTGACATAAATTACAAAATCAACAACTAACACAAAATGGCATAAAAATCAAGTTATGACCAAAACAGTGAGAAATTACATGCTTTGATTTATTGGCTGTTCTCCAGACTCAACTCAGCCCATATACCATATACCCCTCACCCCCTAGCGCCCACCCCTCGGCAAACTCTACGTGGCTAAGTAGACAGGCTCAGAGGCCTAAACGTAGCAAACGACAACAAAAACCGATGAAAAGGAAGAAAAATATTCACAACAACAACAGCAAAAGGGAGGCAGGCAGATTTTGTGATTTGTGACTTGCGACTCTACACGTAGCTGGGCGCTTGGCACGCCCCCACAGCATCACTCCCACCTTGCAACACGCGCTGGCAAAATCAACATTCAAAAAAATATGAAAATAAAAATCACGCAACAGGATATTGAAACGTCACACATATGCCACAAGTGCCAAGTGCCGAGTGGCGAGTGCAGAGGAGTCACCACTCAGGAGTCACGCACATACACTCAGAACAAAAATCGACCTATTCTTATTATATTTCTTGTGTTTTCAGAATTTACTTATTGAAATACTTTACACAGCTTTTGATTTTTCTCTGAGTGCTGCAAGCACATGAAGGCAGGGGCACGTGGAGGCAGAAGTATGTGGCAGATACACCGGAGGAAATCATAAAAGTTTGGCTGCAAAACAGCCACATGGCCTTCATGCGGCATTAAAACTGTCAGTGGTGCAGATTGGCTTGACTTGCCTCGCATCGCCTCGCCTTGTCTGCCTGCCAGCCTGTGGTAGGTAAAGGACACCTCCAGCTTCACCTTCCACACATGATTTATGCGGCACTCCTTGCGTGGATGCAACTTCCACAGCCAAACAGTTGCAGTTTCTTTATTTGTGTGTGTTTCCTACCCTCCCCCCTCGTCACGTCGTTGCCCGCGGGTGTGTTGCCTGCCTGCGTCCTTCCTCCTTTATCCTGGCCAATTGTCAGTCAGAGCCAGACGACTTTTGGTGTCTGATTGGAACTTGCCTTTTTGGCTTGGCCTTTGCCACAACGCGTCGCGAACGTGCGTTGCAAGCTTAAACAAAAGCCAGCCAGATACTGCAGTCAAACTCAATATCTGTATAAATATATATATACATACATATATAAATATATATGTATACCTGATGATAGCTGCCAAATTCTTGTAAAGTTGTTAATTTTCCAATATTTAGCTTTGGTTTTTTGCTTATGTCTGGAGTATATATATATTTATATTTATATACATTTTCTATATATATCTATTGTCGCGTATTGTCGCTAAATTGAAAAAATAAATTGTGTCAGACTTTACAAACATTTTTTCTCAACACAAAATTTACCATTCAATTATATTAATTATCATTTAATGTTAAGAAAAATATTTAAATTAGTATTTAAAAAAGAATAAAACTCAAAAATAATGAACTCAATAAAAGTCTGTTTTTGTTGCAGATTTTGTTTTATATTTTTTTCAATCAATACAACAAAACAGCTTGCAAACATATCACCCAAAACATATTGCAAAAAGATTATTTGGATTTCCAAAAAATATTACATTATGCAATTTAGGCGAAAAGAAAAAACCCTCTAATTCGAAATTTTATAAGAATGTTAAATCATTTAAAAAAGAAACTATGAAAGTTAAAAATAAATACTGAACGATCAATTATATTGAGTTATTTGTGATTCTTGACCACTAAGTGATGGAATTATTTGTACTTTTGCATGCTGTGATGAAATTCATTGTTAATAATGCAGAGTTGCCAGATTGTTACATTGCATGTGCAGAGTTGCCGGACTGTTACATTGCATATAGTATGGTAACATTTGCAACACTAAGCAGATGCCATAGAGAGGAGTCAAATCGACAAAAAAAAAGTGTATCAGGATTTTCTCTATACACTCTTTCCTTGTCTTTTTGCTTTAGGGAAGAGTGTACCCACGTAAAGTAGGGTGGTTCAAGTGGTGTAAGCAGGGTATTATTGTCTCGATACCCAAAATTCTTTGCTTCTCGGCGGGCACACATATACGCATACATACAAAGACACTTTTCAACGGGATCATGTCACAGTGCGTAAACAATTTCTTGTTCATACATATGTCGAGACAATGATACCCCTTTTAAGATTTCCACTAGACACTGTTTGAAATATACTGACTGATCAGATATATATAAGATATGCACATAAGTTACCCATAAAAAACCCACTTAAGCCACTGCTGGATTTCGCTGATGCAGCACACTCGCGAGCAGCTTACTCAGATGTCAGCGGTACTTGGACCATATTCCGAAATACGCTGATGCAACATTTGTGAAGAGCAGCGTTGAGCGACACTTTGCTGCCTAATATCCGCTGGGTAACTTGATCGCCTGCGCGAGTTGCTTAGGTTTCACTTTTCGGGATCAGCCGAGAAGTTTGATAATAATTTTGTACTTAGTTCTAATCGTACTAGCGAAGAGGCGAGATGCCCTTCGAGTAATAAAGTAAGAAATTTCAACTCACTTTTGTTCGATTCAATCGGAACATTATTAACTAAATAAATAAAGGTATAATATTGCTAAATATAACAACGTATTAATTGAAATGTTAATTTCTTGTTCATTTTCATTTCACTTCCCTCTTCTTTGTGTTTCGCTCGTCTCTCTCTCTGTCCTCTCTGTTCTGATGAGTAATTTGAGGCATAGACACACAACACACTCGCACACACACGTTGCACACGCACTTTCGCACACAGATTAGAATCGATTACCAATAGCACAACAAATCACATTTTGTATAAACCTTGACATAATATTCGTCGTATTTATAATGAATTTGAACTTATGCTAAATTGCGCTCCAAATCGATCAGATATCGATACAATCGAACATCGCTACTGACTCGATTAATTGCTCACAATAGTATCGGCGCAATGCCAATAGCTTCGACAGCTTCTGTTTGCTCATACGAAATAAAATTGCATTTTATTAAAGATTTCAACAACCAAATAAAATGTCATCTGTAAATGGACACCAAGAAGAGAGTCGCAGTGGAGACTCGACAGCGTCCACATCGATGAATATGGCGGAGAATAAGCTGGAGTCTTTGTCTTTGTCGAGGGATTCCAGTGTGGGCAGCCATGCAGACGCCTTATTGAAGCGAATGCAACAATTTGTGGAAGAGAAGCAGCTGTGCGATGTGGTTCTCGTCGCTGGCATTGATGGCAAACGGGTGTCCGCTCATCGCTTGGTGCTCGCAGCTTCGAGTGAGTATTTTTCGGCAATGTTTACCGGACAGATGCGCGAGAGCAAGGAGCACGAGGTGACCCTTGGCGAGGTGCGTGGCGATGCGTTGCAGCTGCTCGTTCAGCACTGTTACACCGGAAGCATTGAGCTGCACGAGGACACTGTCGAGACGCTGCTGGCCACCGCCAACCTGCTGCAGCTGATCCCTGTGGTGACGGCATGCTGCAATTTTCTCGCACGCCACCTGCGCCCATCCAATTGTTTGGGATTCGCATTCTTGGCGGAGAAGCATGAGCTGCACAGAGCTGCTGCGAGTGGCGCAGGAGTACATCTGCCAGCACTTTATGGAGGTGTGCCACAATGAGGAGTTCTTTCAGCTAAACGCCAATCAGCTGGGCAAGCTGCTGTCCAGCGATGAGCTGTGTGTGCCATCCGAGGAGGACGTCTTCCACTCGATGATGTCGTGGGTGCGCCACGATGCGCCCACTCGTGAGCAGCACATACCCGAGCTGCTCGCCAAGGTGCGTCTGCCCCTGTTGGATCCATCCTTCATTGCGGATCACGTGGAGAAGGTGTGCAGCGCCAGCAACGAGTGCCAGCCAACTGCTGTTGGAGGCCTTCAAGTGGCACGCACTGCCCCTCGAGTGCCGTTCGCTCATGGCTGCCACCGAACGAACCAAGCCCCGCAAATCCACTGCTGTCGGCCAATTGCTGGTTATGGGTGGCTTCAATAATGACCACTGGCTCACCACCATTGAGAGCTACTGTCCGCGGCTGAACAAGTGGACGACTTGGGAGCACACAATCGATCGCCGTTCGGACTTTGGCGCCGCTGTCATGGACAGCAAACTGATTTTGGTAGGCGGAACTGTTGATGGGCGAGCATTGTGCTCTGTGGAGAGCCTCGACCTATACACGATGGCCTGCGTGCCACTCAATCCAATGGGAACGGCCCGTCATAGCCTAGGCGTTGCAGTGCTAGATGGACACCTCTATGCGGTGGGCGGATTCTCTAATGGGCAGCCTCTGAACACGGTTGAACGCTATGATCCCATTGCGCGCACCTGGAGCTATGTGTCGCCGATGTGCGAGAATCGTGACCGCCCTGGTGTTGCAGTGTTGGGCAGCCGCCTCTATGCCATAGGCGGATGGGGACAACACTCAGTCGAAAGGTATGATCCGCAAACAAACGAATGGAGTCTTCGGGCGCCAATGAATCACAATAAAGGTTACGTTGGTGTCGCTGTTGCAAATGGATACATCTGTGCCGTGGGTGGCCGTGACCAGATGATCGATCGTCCCACAGATACCGTGGAACGTTATGATCCAGCTACTGATACGTGGACACTGATTTGCTCTCTGGCAGTGGGACGCTATGGGATCGGTTGTGGTCTGCTTGGAGATCGTTTGATTGCCGTTGGCGGATGTGATGGTAATCAAGTATTCAACAATGTCGATGAGTACGATCCGGTGCGCAATGTCTGGAATGAACTGGCGCCAATTTCGATTCCTCGATACCACGCCCTTGTCGTTGCCATTCCGAACATAATACCACCACCAGCAGCCAAGGATGGATCCAATCCAGCTTAAGCGTCCTACAAATATGTTATTTACAAAACTGTCCTAATAATAATATAATCTTAATGATATAATAATAATAATTATAATAATCACAATATTAATAATTATAAATGAAACGTTTCTAGGAGTAGCTTCAAAATGTAAATGAAATTTCCGATCAGAGTACCTTTAAGTCGAGCTTTTTCATAATAAAGGAGACGAACAAAAGTGATAGAATAATGGATACCCTGCAGTGAGCCTTAATATATTATTATTTGTATTGTATTGCTTGTGACCCTACTGATGCCGGGATTTGGGAGTGGGCTCTTGCTACCATCCTGAACCCCCCTCAAAGATGCGCACTTTATTGTACTAATCCAATATTATTCTTCGTCATGACCTGAGACGGAGGGTTAGTGCACTCCCAAATACATTTACTTCCTTGTTCGCGCCACACGAAAATTCCGCCGCCAAGAGACATGACCTTCCTCAACGAAATGTGGTCACCTTAAATTGTCACATCGGCAAACCTTGTCAGTCTGTTTCTTAATTTTTTGGTGGTGGTATGCGATAACAACATATCGATATGTACCGCAAATGCAACATATTTTAAGCAAAAATTTAATAATAATTTAAGTGTTGTTACCAACTTTATTTGTTAAGTCCTTAATCAGTTCTTTCTCAATGCTTCTACAAATTCTAAATCAAAAACTTGGAAGATTACATATTAAAAATTTATCGATTAAACTAAGTTCTAAGCTATGCATACTAAAACATTACAACGCGGCTAAGGCGCTGCCAAATGAACCGCGTTTCCAATGGGAAATTGCGTGGAATTTTCTTTTGCAAATTACAACAAAATTGTAATTTATTGTTAAGCAAATCAAGTTGAGCAACGGCCAGGGACAACGGACAGGTAAACAGACAGGTTGAAACCGATCACCTTTTTCTCATCCTTGCGGAAGTATTTGATGGTTGGGAACGCTGAAATCTTAATAAAACCATCTTGGCAATGACAATGGCAATGGCCAGCTGTTCGTAGATGGGGGTCAGCGGCGTGCAGTGTCCGCATTATGGTCCACAGAACTCAACCAGGAAAGGCTTTCTCTTATCCAGAGCAACGCTTTTTTCCCCCTTCTTTCTCTCTCCTTTCTTTCCCCTCTCTCTTCCACTACCTGTCATACTCCCATTGCGTTTAGGTTTTATTTTTTTTGCCTACAAATCTCTACAATCAACTCTTGACCAGGTGGCGCTGAGTGCTCTTCTCACCCGTCCGAAAGATATATTCATAGCCAAAACATTTCGATGCATTATCCAACCATTACAATTCGTAAGTCTTCAGTTTGATTTTGTCAAACATACTCACTCACACACACACAAAGCTGGGTGTTGTTGTTGATGTGGCTGATAACACAGCTGATTGGTTGGCTGGCTGGCTGCATATAAGTTAACCATAAAAAACCCACTTAAGCCACTACTGGAATTCGCTGATGCAGCACACTCGCGAGCAGCTTACTCAGATGTCAGCGGTACTTGGACCATATTCCGAAATACGCTGATGCAACATTTGTGAAGAGCAGCGTTGAGCGACACTTTGCTGCCTAATATCCGCTGGGTAACTTGATCGCCTGCGCGAGTTGCTTAGGTTTCACTTCTCGGGATCAGCCGAGAAGTTACGAGGTTTCTTGATAATCATTTTGTACTTAGTTCTAATCGTACTAGCGAAGAGGCGAGATGCCCTTCGAGTAATAAAGTAAGAAATTTTAACTCACTTTTGTTCGCTTCAATCGGAACATTACCCAATAAATAAATAAAGGTATAATATTGCTAAACATAACAACGTATTAATTGAAATGTTAATTTACTTGTTCATTTTCAGTTCACTTCCCTCTTCTTTGTGTTTCTATACGTCTCTCTCTATCTCTCTCCCACACTCTTTCTGCTGATAATGAGTAATTTGAGGCATAGACACACAACACACTCGCACCACAAGCAGTTGATCCAAAGCTTTTTTCTTTAAGTGACCACATTTCCAATTTTAAAAACGAAAAGTGAAAAATAATAAAACAGATACAGAATCGATTACCAATAGCAAAACAAATCTCATTTTTTATAAACCTTGACATAATATTCGCCATATTTTTTCGAAACCATTTCTGTTTGCATTATTTATCGAATAAGAATCGCTTACCGATAGCAATATAAATCACACTTTAAAAGATTTATTTTTTAATATGTTGTTGATTACTTCTTGACATAATATTAGTCAAGTCTGATCGAAAATTATTTTCATTTGCATTATTTAAAGATTTATTTTTCAACTGCTGCTTCTATATACCTTAACACAATATTGGTCATACTTTATCGACAGCAATTCCATATCATATTTGATCGATTAACTACATTCTTTTCCAAAATATCGATGTACCCACTATCTTAAATATTGTATTTATTGTGTTATAATTAGAATGTTTGTGCTTATTGATAGTGAATTTGAACTTATGCTAAATTGCGCTCCAAATCGATCAGATATCGATACATTACGAACATCGCTACTGACTCGATTAATTGCTCACAATAGTATCGGCGCAATGCCAATAGCTTCGACAGCTTCTTGTTTGCTCATACGAAATAAAATTGCATTTTATTAAAGATTTCAACAACTAAATAAAATGTCATCTGTAAATGAACACCAAGAAGAGAGTCGCAGTGGAGACCCGACAGCGTCCACATCGATGAATATGGCGGAGAATAAGCTGGAGTCTTTGTCTTTGTCGAGGGATTCCAGTGTGGGCAGCCATGCAGACGCCTTATTGAAGCGAATGCAACAATTTGTGGAAGAGAAGCAGCTGTGCGATGTGGTTCTCATCGCTGGCATTGATGGCAAACGGGTGTCCGCTCATCGCTTGGTGCTCGCAGCTTCGAGTGAGTATTTTTCGGCAATGTTTACCGGACAGATGCGCGAGAGCAAGGAGCACGAGGTGACCCTTGGCGAGGTGCGTGGCGATGCGTTGCAGCTGCTCGTCCAGCACTGTTACACCGGAAGGATTGAGCTGCATGAGGACACTGTCGAGACGCTGCTGGCCACCGCCAACCTGCTGCAGCTGATCCATGTGGTGACGGCATGCTGCAATTTTCTCGCACGCCACCTGCGCCCATCCAATTGTTTGGGATTCATATTCTTGGCGGAGAAGCTGAGCTGCACAGAGCTGCTGCGAGTGTCGCAGGAGTACATCTGCCAGCACTTTATGAAGGTGTGCCACAATGAGGAGTTCTTTCAGCTAAACGCCAATCAGCTGGGCAAGCTGCTGTCCAGCGATGAGCTGTGTGTGCCAACCGAGCAGGATGTCTTCCACTCGATGATGTCGTGGGTGCGCCACGATGCGCCCACTCGTGAGCAGTACATACCCGAGCTGCTCGCCAAGGTGCGTCTGCCCCTGCTGGATCCATCCTTCATTGTGGAACACGTGGAGAAGGTGTGCAGCGCCAGCAACGAGTGCCAGCAACTGCTGTTGGAAGCCTTCAAGTGGTATGCACTGTCCCCCGAGCGTCGTTCGCTCATTGCTGCCACCGAACGAACCAAGCCCCGCAAATCCACTGCTTTCGGCCAATTGCTGGTTATGGATGGCTTCAATAATGGCAGCCGGGTCACCACCATTGAGAGCTACTGTCCGCGGCTGAACAAGTGGACGACTTGGGAGCACACGATCGATGTGCGTGAGGGCTTTGGCGCCGCTGTCATGGACAACAAACTGATTTTGGTAGGCGGAATTGTTAATAGGACAGCCTCGCGCACTGTGAAGAGCCTCGACGTAAACTTAACGGCCTGCGTGCCACTCAATCCAATGCGAATGGGCCGTTATTACCTAGGCGTTGCAGTGCTGGATGGACACCTCTATGCGGTCGGCGGACTCTCTAATGGGAAACCTCTGAACACGGTTGAACGCTATGATCCCATTGCGCGCACCTGGAGCTATGTGTCGCCGATGTCCAAGCAGCGTCAGCGCCCTGGTGTTGCAGTGTTGGGCAGCCGCCTCTATGCCATATGCGGAGACTATTCAGGATCAGTCGAAAGCTATGATCCGCAAACAAACGAATGGAGTCTTCGGGCGCCAATGAATCACAATAAAGATGCCGTTGGTGTCGCAGTTGCAAATGGATACATCTATGCCATGGGTAGCGAGAAATACGAAGACAGTCATCGCACAGAAACCGTGGAACGTTATGATCCAGCTACTGATACGTGGACACTGATTTTCTCTGTGCCCGTGGAACGCAATGGGATCGGTTGTGCCCTGCTTGGAGATCGTTTGATTGCCGTTGGCGGAGATGATGGGAATCGTGTGCTCAACATTGTCGAGGAGTACGATCCGGTGCGCAATGTCTGGAATGAACTGGCGCCAATTTCAATTCCTCGTCGCGACGCCCTTGTCTTTGCCATACCGCACATTATATCACCAGCGGCAGCCAAGGATGGATCCAAACCAGCTTAAGCGTCCTAAAAATAATAATAATAATAAAATTAATATAATCTTATTTATAACAACTACAATAATAAAAATAATAAATGACACGTTTCTAGCAGAAGCTGTGATAGAATAACGGATACCCTGCACTGAGCCTTATTATTTGGGTGAGGTTAGATGGTTGCTGACACACATAGGACACGCTAGATCCGTTGCATAGCCTTGTGGGATCTGACTCCATTTCCGTGGCACTCGTGTGAGTGGGTGAGCTTAGCTCAGGTGGTTCTCTAGCCAGGTCGGGTCGGTCATATGTTCTCCAAGGTAGCGATGTCATTATAAGGCTGGATGGATACCCACTGGCCATTGCGGAGCAGCTTGTGCGATTTGGATCTATTTTGGTTTTATATCTTGTTTGCAAGTTTTATTTTTATCATCAAACTTAAATCTTATTAGCTGGGATCTGTCTGAGATGGACCTTGTTTAGCTTGAGTACCTCCAGCACCTCTTGTTAAGTTTAACTACCAGTCAAATCCGTCTAGCAAAGAAGTCTATCACGCACTAGCAGTCTCAGCCTGAATCCTCGCACCTAGTGTCAAGTTTAACTACTAGTCAAATCTGTGTTAGCTTAGTTAGTTAGTGCTAACTAGTGGTCAAATCTGTCTAAGGTAAACCTAGTTAGGCTTGCGTTGCAGCACCTCTTGTCAAGTTTAACTAGCAGTCAAATCTGATGCCTCTGTGACTACTGGTTAAAGTGCTTTGGGGTATGCCACAAAAAAATAACGTACAAATTGGAAACCTGAGTGTGGCAAATGTGGCGCCTTTTACCGTTTGTTGAAGCTGCACGCGTGTGTGTAAGTGTTGCTGTGTGTGCGTATTGGGGGTGTGCCAGTGTGTGCCAGTGTGTGTGTGTGTGTGTGCTTGGCCTGAAAGCATATCCATTTCACGCACAAGTGCCGTAGATGCGGCTGCTCTTGCCCCTGATGCTGAACCGTGTGTCAAATCCATTAACCTTCTGTTTACTTTTCTACGTCCAGCAAAAAAAAATAGCTGTGAATGAAGTGTGTGTTGTGTGTGTGTGTGTTAGTAGGAAATTTGATATTTTCACTAAATTGCGTTGCACACTTGAGGCAGTTACACTCAGAAAAAAATTTGACTAAAATTACAAAGTTTTTCTTGTTATTCAAAATAAGTTCGAAATATTAAGAAAAAATTGGCAAATTGACTTTTATTTATTTTCTAAAATGTAGTTCGATTTTTTTCTGAGTGTAGCACGATTGACACCGCATCGAGAGAAAGAGAGGGGCGTGAACTGCCCACTCTGAGCCATCATATCACATAAATCTTACCTTAAGCAAAAGTGGTGCGAGCAATGGAGCAATAAATGAAGCAACCACTCACACACCACACACACTCGCACACACACCACACACACTCGCACACACTCGCACAACTCACACTCCGGCCACATGGCATTGTTGCTTTGTTGGCCTTACATTAACACGGCTCAAACAGAGCCGCTGCCAATTAACTAAGCCCGACTCTAATTGTTGCCACAAATTATGGATGTATTTTGTTTTGTTGTTGCAATAGTTTATGTTATAGTCAGCAGCTGTTGTTTTTGTTGTTGTCGTTTCTGTTCTAATTGAATTTTAATTACCGTTGATTTCACTTTTCGACCTTTGGCAAACAACAACAAGCAACAAGCAACAAACAACAAACAACAACAAAAGCTGCAACATTCAATTAACAGCAAAATATGCAAAAAAGTGGCAAAAGTTGAACCCGGAGGCATTTGGCCAGATCAGGGCTGAGGACCCACGACTCAGGCATGGGCGTAGTCATAAAATATACAAATTTGCCATATGTATTTCAAAATATTTTAATTATTTTATTTTTATTTGTCTATAAATGTATAAATAGTTAATTCAATTAAAATTTAAAATTAAAAAATAAATAAATAAATAAAAAAAACTTTAATTTTATTTAAATTTGGTTTATTTTAGTTCTTTTGTTAAATATGTTTTCATTTTTTTTTATTTGTATTAAATTTGGATTATTTTAGTTCTTTATTTATGCAAATATATTTTTATTGCTCTTTTATTTGTGTAATTTAAAAATGGATTTTCAACAGTAACAATTTAAATTAAAATTAAAAATAAAATTAAAAGAGAAAGAGAGGTAGATAGAGAGAGAGAGAGACAGAAGATAGAGAAGGTCGACAAATTTATTCATTCAGTTATTTATTTATTTAGTTTTTTAACTAAAGTCATTAGACATGAAAAAATACAAAATCAAATTAAATAAAATATAAATAAAATTTTAATTTAAAATCGTTTTGCAACATTTAATAAAAATTAGGTCAAAAAATAAAACTATATTTAAATCTTATTATAAAACGAGTCTTGATATTGCATGGAAATAAATTTTGAAAATGTTATATTTATTTTTTAAATATTATTGTACTATTTTGGTTTTCGAATAAAATGTTTAATAATAAATTTGATTTCGATTTTTATTTAAAGTTTTAATTTTGCTTCGAATAAAATATTAAATTAGGAAATTAAAATGAAAAACAAATATTAATTTAAATAGAATTAAATTTAATAGTCTTAAAAATTAAAAGCGTAATGTAACCGCCCCCATTTTGTTGTGCCCCCTCTAAATTAGAAGCAGACTACGCTCCTGTTCCAGGTTAATTTGCATTTGAGCATCAAAATTTAAAGTTGACCTTTTTTGTTGTTTTTTTGTTGTCCAAAAAAGCGAGGCGAAAGTTTTTGCGCGCAGTTTACACACTGAGTTCCGGCAGCAAGGCGGAAGTAGCAGAGGACAGCGGCAGCAAGGAGTCCTTGTTGCAAGTTGTTGTTCTTTGGCTGCTACAAATAAGCGGCATCAACTTTAATCACCTGCTTAATTAAATCAGTTTCAGTTGCGCAGGTCGCCTTGCCACATTTTGTTGTCGTCCATTGTTGCCGCCACTTGGACTTGTTTGTCTTCCACTTGAGGGGGCGTGTTGTCTGTGGCAAGGGGCAAGTGGGGAGAGGTTGTGTTGTTGCCTCTCTGCATACATTTTGCTGCATAATCACCGACAAGCATTTCGTTTAAGCTGCTTCACGCGAAGCTTTCTTGGCCACAGTTTTTCAGCTTTCTTTTCTTTGTTTAGTTTTTTCAGCTTGTTTTTTTTTTATTTCTATCCGATAAGCGCTTAAATCATTTACGCTTCTTTTTTCTGCTCGCTTCTCTTCTCTTCTTGTTGAATTTTCATTTTGTTTGAGGTGTTTCAATCTTTCACAACTTCATCAAAACTCATCAAATTGGGTCTTCTTGGATTAATTCCACATTTATTGCTTAAATCGCGATTCCAACTTATTTTCCGTCCTTAAATTCTTGCCTTAAAAAATTCGCTTTGGACCGGATAAAATTTTCTCACATTTGAAAGCGATCAGATTTTTAGAATCTTTCTAAAGCCACAACTTTATCAAAACTGAGGATTTCAAAGAACTTTCAGAAGCAGACTTTCTTAATCTTGATTGCAGCTTTGCTTAAAACTACTTTTAAAGTTAAAAATGCAATTTATGAAAATCTGGATATACATTTTTTACATTACCTATTTAAAATATCCTTAAATATCCCTTTCACACTTGACTATTTAAAGTAATTTATTTCATTCTTGGTTTTTTCAGCTTTCGAATTTAAGTTCACTTAAATTTCACTTTTCTTCGAGAACAGAAAATAAAATGCAGGAATCCAGAATTATGTTAATTAGTTTATTGACTTACAAATGAATGCAACATCAACGCACACATATTATATATACGTATTTACATATTAATTTTGTTGTCAACAATTGAGATTTCATTTATGAATAAATGCCTTAACAGCTGTTATTTAACATTTGGACTGTTAACTTAACGGTGCTCTTATTAACAGCTTTATTTCCCCTGCGCTATAACATTGCCTGTTACTGTTAATGTCCAGTTAGCTAACAGCTAATATTTTAAGTAATATTTTAGCTCTCTCTCTCTCTCTCGCTCACTGCGCATGTTTCGGCATTAACACCTCAGCCACTGGCCACGTGTCGTGCGTTTATATGTGTGTATGTGCGATAGTGTGTGTGTATATAATATACCTTACGCATCCACCAATCTACCTGCGCAAAGCGACGTCTGCTGCGCCCCCACCCCCTCCTCATATATACCATACACACACATACAAAAGCTACTCTCTTCGTGTCCCTGTGCGTGTGTGTGTACCTGTTCTAGGTGTAGGTCTTCGTCGTCGTCGTCGTCTTTAGCATCGTCGATTGTTAGGCTTGCTTGTGAGTGAGAGCGAGCGAGCGCTTTGTAGGTGCCCTCTCTCTCTCTCTATCCCGCTCGCTCGCACTAACTAAGCACAGCGCCACCTGCCGTGTGGCGGCGAACCCCCCCACTAGATGGTGTTGCTCATCATTCAGGCTTCAGCTTCAGCTCGAGTCTTCTTCTTCTACTGCTTTATATAGCAGCTGCTGCCTCTGCTGACGACGCTGCTGATGCTGCTGCTTTCATTGCTGCTTTCGCTGCTTTCTCTGCTGCTGCTGCTTCTGCCAGCTCCTGACTGGGCACCTAACCGCAAGTGGCAGTTGTTTTGCTTTTATTTGCAGTGCTCGCTTGCAAGTTACCTCTCTCCCTTCCCCGTCCACCACCCCTTCACATCTAGCTCTGCTCATTCGTTGCGTTCGTGCGTTTGCGTTCTCGCTCGCTCTCGCTCTCTGTCGTCACACACATACACACACACACACATCTATACGTATGTAAGTTAGACAGGTTATTGCTTGCTGGCCCGCTCGCACACTTACCGTTACCGTTAAGGTGTGCGAAATGTTGGCAGCCAACCAAAGCCGAGCACCTTTTTCGCTTGCTCACTGCGGGCAACCGTTGCGCTCACGTTGAGCTAAGGTTGAGCAAATGTTGAGGAAATGTTGAGTTTGATTTTCAGTCTGTGCTTTTTTTTTGTTGGTCTGCTTACCGTCGGCAAGTGATTTATGGCTTGTTGAATATTTATTTTGTTCTTAGTATTTATTTTTATATTTTTATTTTATTTGCTGGCATATGTATATAAATAAATATATCTCATATATTATTAACAATTATTTTTTTTCTAATTTTAGCTGCGTCATCGTCTCACTTTGTGCATATTCACCTCACCTCACCTCTGTCTATGTGTGTATGTGTGTGTGTGAGGATTTGCTCTCCTTGCAAGCTGTTTTTTTTCTCATAGCTTTCTGCTTCGTGTCGCTCGTTAGTTGTCGTCGTGCATGTATCTCTGTCCCCGCACCTTCCTCCCCCACCCACTGCTCCCCTTCTCATTCTCCTTCACCCGCTGTTCGCTTTTTATTTCTACTGCTGCGTCTTTAGGTAAATACAAATGCTGCCTGCCAGCGTGTGTGTGAGAGAGAGCAAGCATCAGGTGCCAGCTAACCCGCCCAGCCAGTGAGTGTTTGGCTGCCTGGAAGGTGTGTCTCGCTCTTGCTTTGTAGGTGCGCGACGACGTCTACGTGATTTATGCCAGCCAATCGTTACGTCTCTCTCTCTCCTTCTCTCTCCGAACGGTGTCACATTAGTTGGCCAGCAGCGTTCACCTTCTTGAAAATGGCGTTGCCAGCGCACCTATGAGCGTGCAGCAGCAGCTGTCCCTAACTACCCCCACGCCTACCCCCAACCGGCTAACCCCCCACCTCTACACTCGGAAAAAAATCGGACTATATTTTAGTAAATCTCTTAAAGAATAAATAATTGTAAAATATTTGAAATATTAGAATACAAATTAGAAAGACTTGTCCCAAATCCAAAATATATGCCGAGTTCTCATTTTGTAGAAATATTTTCTAATATTAAAACCTTTTTAAAATGCAGTAAAAAGTAATAAAATTTATTGGTTCAACTATTAAATTTGAACTTAAGTTCTTTCAAATTAAATTATATAAATTTATAAGCTATGTAACATGTTTTTGTATATGTGAAAACTTAAGATAAATATCTTTATTAACAATATTAAAATTCTTCTATAGAAAAATAAAGCTAAAGACACAAAAATGCATTTTAGAATTAACTTTATTTTATTGATTAAATTAACTAAATAAATTTAACATTTTGTAAGAAATTTAAAATGTGAGTCGATTTTTTTGCTGAGTGTACGCGCCCTACTACAACCCCTACCACAGCTGCGGCTGACTAGAAACTTTTCTAATTAGCCAACGTTGCAAGAGCAGGCAAAAAGTAGAGAGAAAAAGAAAACAAGTTTCGCCTCTTTATGGATTTTTGTGGCCCCTTTTCAGGCGCTTGCCTCACTTGCCTCGCTTGCCTCAAAATGTTGCCAGCTGGCTCCTCTTCTTCTGCTTCTTATTGTTGTTGTTGTGGTGTCGTTGTCCTCGTGTTGCTTGTGCGCAGCGCATTTTCTTTTGTTGCAAATAAAAATCAATACAATTTTATAGCAATTTAATATGACCTTCATGGCATAGATGCGAATGAATAAAAAAAATATATATATGTATATATATCTGTATATATATGTGTATATATGTATATTGTATGTATTTGTGTGCGTGTTTTCCACTAGGCGCTTTTCTTTGCCTTCCTTTCATTTATTTTCTTGTCAATTTCTGTTTCTATTTTCACTTGTAGGCGGTTTTTGTTTGGCTTTATTTGGCTTTATTTGGCTTGCATTTCTGCGCTATTTTTGCGCCTTTCAACAGGTCGTATGTGTAATATTTGAAACGATTTCATTTTTTTCGGTACTTTGCAAGAGGTCAGCAATTTTGATATTGACCCCTAGACTGTCAATGAACTTTTCCATTTGGACTTTACAGATTTTTTTGTCGGGCAAAAATATTAAAATATTTATTTAGCACAATTTTCTGGGAAAGCTGTGATAAGAATACTTTAATTTAGAACTAATTAACATTAGTTTGCTCAAGTTTTAATCTTTAGCATTTTAATTAATCCGTTTACTTTTGAATCGAGTAATCTGTGGAATTATCTTTAAACTATTTTTAAATTTCAAAACTGCGAAATATTCTTTAAGGTACTTTTAATATTTTGTTAATATTTTGAAGTGCTCATATATATTTCCTCCAACTTTAACTTTGTTTTAGTTAAAACTTTGACTTATTTTCTGGCTGAAATGAAGCAATTAAAATTAGTTCATTTATCTGCCACCCTTCGAATCCATCATATCCTCTGCGAAATAATCTTTAGAGTACTCTTTAAGATATTGTTTGTTTATAGTATTATAGTTTTATGACTAACTTCGATTTGCTCAAACCCAAACCTTACTTCTTTTACCAACAATTTGATGTGTTTGGTATAAGTTTAATGGCACTTAATGCAAATGATAAACTTAAAGTCTTTTTTTGTATCCATTATGTTTTACTTAATATCTTTTTGCTTGAAATGTTTCTCAGCTCTTAATTATTGTTATGCTGTAATAAACACTACGAAGAGAAATTGTACAATTTAGTTTGCCAGCTGCGTCAAGCTAATGAAAAATTAATTAAAGGAGTATAATTAATCACAGCATTGATGAACCTTAAATTAACTGAAACGGTCGATTAACAGCTGAAGGAAATTATTTCAAGTTAATAATGAAAAATACAATTTCTGATTCACATAAATCCAGTACAGCCAACTTGAACTAGACACTCATTTTGAAACAATTTTATTCCAAATTTGTTCCATATTTTAAATCTATATTTCGATTTACTTTATTAATTTTAAATCTGTATTTATATTTGTATGTGTTTGCGTAGTTTAGTTGAAGTCAATTGGACATATTGTTCAGTTCAAGTATAAGTCTCAATTCGCATTATCTGAGCAAGATATTTGAGATTGGAAATGTAAGGTTTGCTAGGGGGGCAGAGAGACTCCTGATAGGACCTGAACCGTGCTGTGGCATAGGCAGACACACAATACGGCTGCAACTCAGGAACGAAGAGGAACTCGGCAGAGGCGAAAGCGGGGCTGGGCAGAGGCACCAGGACTCCGACCAGCCAGAAATCTTTAAGGTGGCTATAATCAAAATCGATTTAAGCAAGTAATATCCATGGGGAAGAACAGGCTCAGAATACTCACCGGTCTACTGACGGGACACTGTAGACTGAGAAGTCACCTAACCAAATAAGGTATTTATAGTAGAAGAGAGGAGAAATCATCAAGCACATCCTAGCAGAAAAGGAAAAGATGCAGCATCCTAGGGAAGCATGTCATGAAGCCCAAGGACATAGAAACCCTCAACCCAACAAAGATTCCAGCATTCGTGCAGGAGCTGGGGTTGATGGAGGAGTTGTAGGCTCAGAAGGGGGCACAATAGGCCTTATAGGTCGCAGTGCTGGTTCCCCAATTATAATAATAATATTAATGTTTGCTATAGTTTTTGTATTTGTTAACTGATTTAACGTAGTCTGAAAACAGTCTTAGCTGCAAAATCTTACAGCTAAAATTACCAAAACTGTTTGGCACTATGTTGGCGACGGTTATTTAAAAAATGCCACTTATAAGCAGCAATTTGAATTGTGGATAGTAGAATACAAATCAAGAGTTTCCGATAATGATAATAATAATAATATCCATGCCGATTTCTTGTGGCACATTCCCCATCCTCTCCAGCTCACTTACAAAATAAGTCTCTAGTTTTAGCCCTTAAAGAGTATACGAAAATGAAGCCAAATCTTTAATTGTTCCAGCTTAAAGTCGAGTTGAGTCTATTCCAGTATTTTTTGCCACAATCATAAGTCATGTATGTAGTTGGCCGTGTTGAAAGTGGTGTTTGAGCCAAGCCATTGCCATTGCCACTGTTTAATGGCGCACTTAGTCCCCCCACTCCCCCATTAGCCCCCTAGAGGGGGAAAATGCACTCATCTGCCTGGAGAAGTTGGACAATAACTCAGAGCATTAGTCGCTTGAGAAATTGTCTGTTTACCTTGTTGCCTGGTTGCCTTGTTGCAGTTGCCCGTTGCCAAATGGCACTCAAAGTGCGCCAAATATGAAAAATGAGACGCAGCCTGCGAAATTACAAACTACGCCAAGGAGAGGCAGAGAATGTGGCATGCACTGAGGCAGAGGGGCAGAGAGCATCCTGAAATCCTGGCGTGCACCTCCAGACACGAAAAGTTGAAATAATAATTGTGTAGTTTACACTCAGAAAAATAAAATCGAACTCAAAAAAAAAACTGAAAACATTTCTTGTTTCTAGATATAAATATTCTCAACATTGGCAATGTTTTCAGTGTATTCAGGTTGTTTAAAAAAAATAAAATGTTTGCAGCTTTGGAAATATTTTCTAAAATCACACAAATGTTGTCTACTTTTTTTCTGTGTGTATTCGGAGTCAGAGGCTGAGATGCCACGGCGCTTGAGGCAGGGCTTACACACATTTTCATTTGGTCATGTCCGGTCCGCCAATGTTTGTCCAGACAACCCCAAGTAGTACACACACACACACACACACACACACACACACACGCACACGCACACAGTCTCTTTTTTATTTTCTTCTTCTTCTTGTGCGAGCAGTCTTTATTTCTTTCTTTGGCTTGTGTCTCTGTCAATGGCAAATGTTGCGCTGACCGCTGTCCAGTTGGGGACACCTCGTCGTCGTCGTCGTCATCATCGTTCTGCTCCCCTCCGCATCTCTACTGCGTCTTCTTCCCCAACCCCGCCCCGTCTAAGTGGGCTTCATCAGTTGCGCTCCGTTGCGTGTCCGGACGGAGAGCGTCATAATCGTTGTTCGCCTTGTCGTCCATTTTTCCTAGCGTTTTTTTTTTTTTTTTTGCTTTTCTTTTTGCCCTTTGCGGTTTTGCCGCTTTTGGGGTCAAAGTTCAGCCACGTTGACACTCGCTTTGCCCCGCCCCGTCCCGCCTCGTCCCGTGTCGCTTATTTATCTTTAAGATTCGCCACTCACTGCACAGGTTTCGCTTTATACCCTGATCCCATGCAAACTGGATAATAAGGGTATAATGAAGTTGTGCGAAAGTATGTGACAGGCAAGAGGAAGCAGCTGCAAACACATAAAGTATATGTATTCCTGATCAGCAGCAACAGTCCACACGATTTGGCAAAGTTCGTCTATCCTTCTGTGTGAATAGACCCATCTCAGAGACTATAAGAACTATAGACTTCAGGTTTAGATCAGGTTTATTTCACCTTATGGATAACTGCAACTGTTTCGCAAATATCGATATAAATCGATTAACTATGGCAATTAGAGAAACTGTTGTAATGATATAGCCTTCCAATTGGCAATTGGCGAGTACTTCAAAATGACTCTAAGATGGAGCTTAACTCGTATGTCTGGTGAATAGATTATGTTGATTAATCATGTGGCGCATCTGGAAAATCCTGGGAAGAGGAAGGTGCTCAAGAGTCAACCAAAATTTCCTTTTTTGTTCCACCTTTCTTTTGCTTATCATTTTCTTGCTGTATTTTAATCTAATTGGATTTTATCTGGGTTCCCGACATACTTGAATTGAATGTTATTTTATATGAATTTTCAATTTTAATTTAATTTAAATCTTTTTTTTTTTAATTAATTGACAGTTTTTATTTATTTAATTGCTGACTGCGTGGTATCTGTTAGTCGAGCACTCTCGACTATTGCATTCTTGCAGCTTGTTGTCAGCACTGCTCTGAGTTATGGCTCCAACAATGCGTCAGTTCTGCGTTTTTTGTCAATGTCCACTCGCAGTTGCCATTTGCAGCGCCTTCAACTTGGCGTCTGCTCAACTGTGTGTTGTGTGTGTGTGGTGCACGTGGCATTTGCGGCCGTAAGTGGAAACTGTAGTTTTTCTTACTTAACCACACACAGACACAGACACAGACACACAGTCCGAGAGAGATTTGTGTCTGCTCTTATGTGGCATAAGTCAAGTGCTGGTTCACAGTTCACGTGCCAGTTTTGGAGTCGGACTACTGAGGTTAAAGCTTAGCTTTGGCTAACTTTTAGCTAAACCTTTGCCTTAATTAGGAGTGCGTATTAAGCAATTACAGTTGAACTAGTGGGTGGGGGGGGGGGGGAGTAGAAGTGCCTTTGTCTTTGGCATTAATTCAATTTGTCACACTTTACGAGTCGAGTGCACAACTTTTAGTCCACGACTCAACACCAGCAACCCGCAAAAGTCGCTCAGCTTTACACTTTAGCCGCAAAAGTGGAGCAGCTGTCCAAGTTAGCTTGCTTGGATGCACTCAGAAAAAAATCGAGCTAAAATTGGGAAGACAAAAACAGCTCACACATTTGTAAAACATACGAAAAAAAACCGATTTAATTAATAAAATTAAAATTAGAAATTATTTTGAAAAACCAAAAATTTGTTCATTCTTTTTCAGTGTAATATTCCAAATTTGTATTTATTTATTAATAATGACTGAAGATTTAAAAAAATCGAAAAATGTCTTTATAATTTGTGCAAAATTACTACTTTTTTTTCGAGTGTTGTTTTTTTTTTTTGGTGTTGCCTGCTGCGGTATGTCGATGTCATTTTCAATTTGACTATGCCGGAAGTTACCTGCTGGCGCCAGTCTCACACACACACACACACACACTCGCACACTCGCACAGCTGGGACACAGGCACTGAAGTCATTTCCTGGCTGGCCCTGGTCCAAGTGTCCTTTTGCACAGTGGTTTTAAGTGTCCCATGTGGCCAGGGCTGGAACTAGATTAAATTGGCATCTTTTGTTATGGAGTGTCGAACTGACTTTGTTTTCACAAATGAGAGCCAGCAAATTAAAACTTGACTCACATGTGTGTGTCCAGCTGTGTGTGTGTGATGTGTCTGGGTGTGTGTGTGCTTGGTTTGTTGTATGTTTGTTTTAGCTCAAGTCCTTGGGGAGTTTGGGGACAGCAGTCAGCCAGCAGCCAGCAGCCAGCTAGCTGAATGTTGATGTTGGCCAGCACACACACACACACATACTACACACACACACACGCACACACACACACACAGTAGCTGCCTGGGGAGCATTCTAGTTAATGTTTGCGAACGGTTTAAAGCCTCTCTTAGTCCAATGAGTTTCGCAGATCGTTCGAGGCATTTTTATTTATTTTCAAGTACTATGAGCAAAAATGTTGATTGTAGTTTTTAAATACCTCAAGCAAATAGTAATGGAAAGTTTAATGTAGATGTGATAATTTTGACTCTTGTTGCAAGTACAATTATACTTGTTGAAGCCCTCCAGGCCTAGGCTGTGAAGTTGTCCAAAATATCTGTTTGATTATTTCATGCACCGAATGAATTAAATAAATTAACGTAAATGTTCAAAGTGAGTCGGTTTTTTATATTCTATGAGGATTTTAGATTATATTTATCTGTTTATATATACATATATATTGTGCCGGTGCCGGTTTGCATATATCTCAAATCTCGACGCTTACGGAATAAGGAAAGCGTTGGTTTTGGGTCATCTTCCATAGTTCGGATTGTGCTTCCAGACGAGCTCTCTCGACTACAACACCCTTACTTATTTTTCGCAGCGGAGGTCAACTTGAAGTGGAACCCTTACTCACTCTTGGAATACTTTTTGCTTACTCTTTGAACTAATGCCCTGCTCGAGAAGAGGCTGAAAGGGGCCATTCATCAAGGCTTTTAATTGATTGCCAGCGTTTTCAACGCTGCTGAATCTATTTTATTCCTGGCATTTCTGGGGGGGGGGGGAGGGGGCGCTTGCACAAATCGTCGATTAATTAAATATTTACAAGCTCAATTGGGCGGCAATGAATGCTAATTAATTTGTTACTTTAAGCTCAATGAAACGCTTACATTTTCTTCTTCATCTACTCGCTGCTGGTTATCTTTACGCTTCACAGCAATTCAGCGCCCCTCGTTGATTGAGCTGACCGTTGATTAGACGATGATATTGCTGATGGATGCTAGTAAATGAAAATCAAAATCAAAATTAAAATCAAAATCAAAATCAAATTGAAAATGGAAAATTGCAAGTGAAAAGGAAAACAACCCTTTTGGTGTCAGGCGGGGCAGTTCCGCTTCGACTGCTGCCAACTCTAATTGAAAAACTTTGCTATAAAACTGAGCAACTGACTTCAAGTGCAAATTGCCAAACTCAAATACAAACTAAGTCAAACACACTCACACACACACTCACACACTAACACACACAGATAGTCAGTAAGCTCAAATAGTTATCAAAGACACATGAAACAATTCAATTCAATAAATGTAACCAGATATGTTTTGTCGACTTTTTGTTGCTGCTTTGAGTTGCGGTTAATTTCGTTGAAAGTTTTCTTCCAAATTTTGCCAAATGGACATTTTTGGCAAGTTTTTATATCCCCATGAGCCCATTAAAAGTGTGTAAATGGGGTATATCAGGCAGAGCAAGTCTCTTGCTCAGCACAAATAGTCGAGCTTTGAAAGATTCCTTTTCCCGGAATTGCAATATCATCAACTTGCCACAACTTGACACTATAAGGAATGTATAATTTTGATTTTGAATATTTCTAAACTGAATAAATCATGTATCTTGGTAATTTTGGAAAAATAACCTAACAATTATAGACTATAATAAAGTAGAGGGTCTGTTCTGATCTGTTCTGTCTGTCTCTCTCTCTATCTCTCTGTCTCTCTCTTACATGTTGTCCCTCTCACATGCACATAAGAAGGCAAGTTTTGGTTCTGAATTCCAATTATGAAATCTATTTCACTTTCAGTCAAATCTGCTGTTTGACTCTTATCTGCAGCTTATCTGTCTTCTCTCTTCTATCTCTCCCTCTCTCTCTCTCTCTCTCTCTATCTCTCTTTCTATCTCTCTATCTCTGAACAGTTTTGCTGCTCGCAGATTTGTGTCATGCTTGGCTTTGTGTCTTATCTTTAGCTTATCTGTCTTCTTTCTTCTTTGCGTTTTGCTTCCATTGGGTCCATTTATCTTATCTGTAACTGTCTTCTATCCCTCTCTCTCTCTTTCTCTCTCTCTCTCTCTCTTTCCATCTCACACATTAGAGCGACAGTTTTGATTCCGGGCTCATTTATGAAATCTTGTCCATGTGCTTGTCTTTAACTGATTTGTCTCCTCTCTCTCTATCTCTATATGTCTCTCTCTCTCTCTCTCTCTGTTTCTCCTTTTGCTTCTTGTTCCCATTTATGAAATCCGCTCACTGCTCACTTTCAATTTGCTTCTTCTTTGGGCCATTTTTAATTGCAGGCCACGTTTGGCATATGAATTGTGGCCCGGCTGCCAGCCTGATGATGAAACAAACAAGTTAATTAAACGTTTTGCCGGCCACAAAAGTTTTTGCATGATGTTATCATTGCGTTGGCATCGCTGTGACCCCCCTCCGCCCCCCCTCCACCCTTCCCCTTCCAATCGCTGTGCCCCCTCATCGAATGCTGGTTTTAATTACACAGATTTGTATGCCGTTACGGACTTTCACTTTCTCGGCCAACTTGTCTTGTATTACATGATTCACCCACGCCACCCCCATTTTGGCTTTATATATATGTAAATTTATTATTTATTAACATTAATTATGGTGGTCAGCTCTGTGTGTGTGTGTGTGGTGTGTGTGTGTGGTGTGTGCTCATCTTACTAGTTGGCATTGTCATCGAATTTCATTGTGGTTTGACTCCGATTTGCTGATGTCAGCGCTCCAATTAACTGACTATATATATGCATATATACATTTTTTTTTTAGCGCACTCGATGACAGCACAAGGGGATCTATTTACCCAGGATATATTAACTGGACTCGTGGATAGCAAGGTATGCAGCTTGTGGGGGCAGTTTGTCTAGCTACAAATTTACTTATTGCTCACTTCTGATAGAAATATTTATGCTTTATATGCCAATTGCAATAAATAAAATTATTTCGCCATCTAAGGACATAAAATCAAATTATCTTTTAAATTAAGTTTTTTAATTTAATTTGTTAATTTAATGTAATCTATGTTTTACCTCCAGACCTAAAGTTAAAGAGGCGATTTTAGATCGAAATGAGAAAATACGTTTAAAGCGATATCTTGGTTAAAAAGAGTAAAGAAGGAAGAGGAAAGAAAGAAGAGTAAAGAAGGAAGAGGAAAGAAAGAAGAGGAAAGAAGGAAGAGTAAAGAAGGAAGAGGAAAGAAAGAAGAGTAAAGAAGCTGTTAGTCAAGAATGTCACCTTATATATTACTTACCCTTGTCTGCTTGCTGCTCTTTCATTATAAACTTGCTTACCTAAACTGTGCTCAAAACTATCTACACTATATATCTATGTTTACCTACTAATTCAAATATGATACTCCCTTATATATATAATATAGCATTCATAATTATTGCTGCCTTTCCAATTTGTCTCACTGAGCAACAGTTTTGGTCTGCGGCATCTTTAAACACATTCTGCTGACACTTTCATAGGCAGCCAGGCATTTAACAGTTTTACATGCAATTAACACTTAAAGCCAACAGACACACACACACACACATTAATACACATAGTGTGTGTGTGTGTGTCTGTGTGTGTGTTTAGCTGCTGTTGGCACTTGTCGTAGTACGTGTTAATAAAACTAATTTTATTAGCTAACTAGTGTAAGTAGCGGTTTTGTCACACACGTTGTTTGTCTGCACACCAGCCAGTCTGTGTGTGTGTGTTGAGTGTGTTGGGTGTGTGTGTGTGTGTGTGTACCTAAAACAACAGAACAACAGAGAGCAGCACACGTTTGGCATTAATTTAATCCTTCCGCAAAATAAAGTGATACCGCCAGCCACTAACAAGGCAAACACATTAAATATTTATGCATACATCAGCAAGCACACACGCACACACTCACACACACACACATACACATGAAATTAGTTGTGTGTGTGTGTGTGTGTGAGAATCGTTTTAATTGCTATCTTCAAAGGCTGAGGTAAGAATAATTGCAGGATTGAGCATAATGTGCTGAGAGCTGCAAGCTGATAACATCAAAAGACTGATTACACTCAGAAAAAAAGTAGTACTTAATTTTAGAATATAGCCATAAAATGAAAATCTGAAAACTAGAAAGTTTTTTTTTCCAAATAATTTAATAACTTTCCCAGAATTTACAAACAAAAAAAATCGGCTTAAATGCTTAAAATTGAACAAAAGCCAAAAAAGTTGTTCTTGTTTTTAGAAGTGTAGTTTGTAAACAGAAAAAAAAAATTTGTGCAAATTATAAAATCTTGCCCAATCCTAAAAATAATGTGATTTTTTTTTCCATTTATAAAAATATTTTCTAATATTAAAAGTGTATAAAGTGGAAAGTTGACAAAATACATGCTAAAATTCGGAAATAAATAATGAAATTTAATATGAATTTATTAATTATCTAAATCTTTTTTAGAAATATATTTTCTGAATTATACATTTTCTGAGTGTATATAAGATAGAGACACACACACACACTCGCACACACACACTTTGAAGTGTGAACTGGCTGGCACGTTATCCATCAAGACATCTTTCACTTTTGTCAGCGAAATCAACAATGGCCTCTTAATTACGTGTGTGCTGACTGCCGCTTTGTCTGTGTGTGTGTGTGTGTGTGTGTGTGTGTGTGTGTGTGTGTGTGTGTGTGTGTGTGTGCGATGCCTTGTGAGTGTTTGTCTAGGGCGCCAACTGTCTGATGTTTGCCTGACACTTTTGCTTTGCAATCGCGCCACTTGTTGGGCCCACAACATGCCACAAGCCCAACATGCCACATGCCACACATCTACAAGTTGGCAAGTTTTGCGTTTTTGCGTCTTTGAGTTTGACTTTTCTGATGCCATAATTGGAGCAGTTCGTTTCTTTTTTTTTTGTGGCTCAATATTGCTGAAGTGCTTCCGGCACAGGCCATGTGGCGACCAACAGGATGTTAATTTCAATTTAAATGCTTTGCAGTTGCAACTTCTTCATATGTTGCTTCTTCATTTTACTCAATTGTGCCACACATGACGTCCTTAGCTGGAAGCGCTTTGGCCTTTTGCCTTTTGCCTCTTTGTTGCCACAGCGAACTTGCCACACCAGCTGTCTCAAGATGCGAGCAAACTGTAAACAGCCTTTAGCTGACCTTTCAGTGGCAGCTTCTGAGTCGTCTTGCAACAGTTGCACTTCCGTCCTGCCACCGACACTGACTTTAATTAGACTCTCGCACAAATGACCACTGGGCATTTGAATACTGCTGCCCCTTGAAACGTATTCACTGCATTTAGCTGCCAAATGGATGAACAAATAATCAAATATTCTGATTAAAATGAAAACCATTTTTTGTCTTTTAATATCTATATATAAATATATATACATATATATATGTATAAGCACGCGTGCAGGCCACTCCTTTTCTAGTAGGTCCTGATGGGTTATGAATGTGTGCGAAAAGGGCAGCTGTATTGCTACCTTTTGGCGCAGACCCTTGAATGCGTGCGAAGATAGCAGCAATATTCGCAAAGTATCGAGATATCAGATCGGAATCGGAATTATAGTTGCAGCCAGCAACGAAGGAAAGACGCATGAAGCGCAATTAAGTCATCCATTGTAATGCAACAAATACAATATATAAAATAATATATACATAGATATAGACATATATAGACAATGCAACACTTACAGACATAAGACTGAGGGAATCCTTAGTCTGGGATACTCAGAAGGAAGGCCATTCACCTATTGCAATTGGGAATGCAAGAATCCCCACAAAACCAGACTACTGTGTGACAGTGGTACAACTGAATACACCCTTCCTTCTTATTCAGCTATCCATCAGTACTAGCTTTAAGAGAATCACTGAATTGCCCAAAGAGGTCTAAGGTTATTTCAATCAATGTTAATGTCAAGTTGCCCACCGAACCTGTCTCAACTTAAATACAAAACACAGTAAATCTAAGTAGCCCAAACTGCTCCGCAATGGCCAGTGGGTATCCATACAGCCTTATAATGACATCGCTACCTTGGAGAACATATGACCGACCAGACCTGGCTAGAAAACCACCTGAGCTAAGCTCACCCACAGAAATGGAGTCAGATCCCACAAGGTTATGTCATCAACCATCTAACCTAACCCAACTTCAAAAATTAATATATTAAGGCTCAGTGCAGGGTATCCGTTATTCCATCACTTTTGTTCGTCTCCTTTCTTATGAGAGAGCTCGACTTAAAGGTACTCTGATCGGAAATTTCATTTACATTTTGCAGTTTCTCCTAGAAACATTATTATTATTATTGTAGTTAATATAATTAAGATTATATTATTATTATTACAATTGTTTCTTTAATTACATATTTTTAGGACGCTTAAGCTGGTTTGGACCCATCCTTGGCTGCTGGTGGTGGTATTATGATCGGTATGGCAAAGACAAGGGCGTTGGAACGAGGAATCGAAATTGGCGGCAGTTCATTCCAGACTTTGCGCACCGGATCGTACTCATCGACGTTGTTGAACATACGATTACAACTATATCCGCCAACGGCAATCAAACAATTTCCAAGCAGAGCACAACCGACCACCTCGCGTCCCGTTGCCAGAGAGCAAATCAGTGTCCACGTATCTGTAACTGGATCATAACGTTCCACGGTTTCTGCGGGATCGAAGGTCGTCTGGTCCAAACCACCCATGGCATAGATGTATCCATTTGCAACAGCGACCCCAACGTGACCTTTATTCAGATTCATTGGCGCCCGACTACTCCATTCGTTTGTTTGCGGATCATAGCTTTCGACTGAGTGTAGGTTGTATCCGCCAATAACATAGAGGCGGCTGCCCAACACCGCAACACCAGGCACACCACGCTTCTGGGACATCGGCGACACATAGCTCCAAGTGCGCGCAATGGGATCATAGCGTTCAACCGTTTTCAGATATTGCCCATCAGAGTATCCGCCGACCGCATAGAGGTATCCACCCAGCACTGCAACGACTGGCCTCTCACGGGCTGTTCCCATTGGATTGAGTCGCTCGCAGGTCATCGTGTTTAGGTCGAGGCTCTCCACAGTGCGCGACACTCTCCCATCAACAATTCCGCCTACCAAAATCAGTTTGTTTTCCATGACAACGGCGCCAAACTTACTACGCCCATCGATCGTGTGCTCCCAAGTCGTCCACTTGTTCAGCCGCGGACAGTAGCTCTCGATGGGGGTGACCCAGCCGACATTATTGTAGCCGCCCACAACCAGCAATTGGCCGACAGCAGTGGATTTGCGGGGCTTGGTTCGTTCGGTGGCAGCCATGACCGAACGGCACTCGGGGGACAGTGCATGCCACTTGAAGGCCTCCAACAGCAGTTGCTGGCACTCGTTGCTGGCGCTGCACACCTTCTCCACGTGAGCCACAATGAAGGATGGATCCAACAGGGGCATACGCACCTTGGCGAGCAGCTCAGGTATGTGCTGCTCACGAGTGGGCGCATCGTGGCGCACCCACGACATCATCGAGTGGAAGACGTCCTCCTCGGATGGCACACACAGCTCATCGCTGGACAGCAGCTTGCCCAGCTGATTGGCGTTTAGCTGCAAGAACTCCTCATTGTTACACACATCCATAAAGTGCTCGCAGATGTAATCCTGCGCCACTCGCAGAAGCTCTGTGCGTCCATGCTGATCCGCCAAGAAAGCGAATCTTAAACAATTGGAAGGGTGCAGGTGACGTTCGAGAAAACTGCAGCATGACGTCACCACAGGGATCAGCTGCAGCAGGTTGGCGGTGGCCAGCAGAGTCTCGACAGTGTCCTCGTGCAGCTCAATGCTTCCGCTGTAACAGTGCTGGACGAGCAGCTGCAACGCATCGCCACGCACCTCGCCAAGGGTCACCTCGTGCTCCTTGCTCTCGCGCATCTGTCCGGTAAACATTGCCGAAAAATATTCACTCGAAGCTGCGAGCACCAAGCGATGAGCGGACACCCGTTTGCCATCAATGCCAGCGATGAGAACCACATCGCACAGTTGCTTCTCTTCCACAAATTGTTGCATTCGCTGCAATAAGGCCTCTGCATGGCTGCCCACCATGGAATCCCTCGCATTTACCGATGACATTTTATTTGGTTGTTGAAAATCCGTTCTGAAAATATAAATTTATTTCGTATCAGAGATTTTTTAGTTGTGTTCACTACTGAACACTCGGAGCGAATGACGACCGTATAAAATAGTCAACAGCCTGCCCATATATATTTTAACATTACTAAATCCAAGCAACCACAAAATAAAGTTGACATGTCATAGACAAAGTTTGTCAAAGCCAACTCCAAACATTAACAAATGTTTAGCTGATTTGGCCACAGCAACCACTGTACTGAACTGCTGCACTTTGCAGATGGGGGTGACATCGCGACAAATAGACCATTGAGGACCATCTTCGCACAAGAGATGCCAAAACCGCATTGGAAGACCATCCAGACCAAATGCATAGGCTGCTATGGCTGACTAAAGATGCCAAAACCATAAGCTGCATCTGCGGGTGAAGCGACATCTAAAACACCAGCCCATGGAGGGAAATCCAGATCAAAAATAGAAAATGCATAAAGTAACTGAGCTGCTCCTACATCCAAAATGGTCCAACATTTGTTGCATGAATTGGGGAACACCCAGGAAAAACCCAATCAGACCAAAAATGATTAGTAAAAATTAGTTAGTTAAACCCGACCAGCTGTGCCATGCAAAAAAGTTATTCACAAGTTTCGGTAAATTCTAGAATGTAAAATTCAAGAGAAAGACTGTCACTGTATATATAGTTTAGAAAGCTTAGTCTTAAGACCTCTACATTATGATATACTAGAGAATGAGAGGATTTTAGTTTTTTGGTGCAGCATTCGAAGAAGAAGCACCAGAAGGATTCAGAGGCAATGTAATAGGAGGCCAAATACGTTTATTATTTGTATACTCTTTTATTACTAAGCCCTTCGGCCAGAAATTAGCACTGCAAATTGTGCCAAATTCTTCAGCCGAAACACTTATTTTAAAAGAGGAAATTTCTCTTTCATAACTAAATTTAAATTTTTCAACCAATATTCCCGTAGATGTCACTTTAGCACGTTATCACACAACCAACAATAGACGAAATCGGCCTTTGGGTCAGCCTGGCACTTGCAGCTTATTAGATAGCACGCAGACATACTGAATTTAGAAATTGATATGCCCCCGAAAAGAAGAGAAAACTATACAAAGATTCGGCACAGCACAGAGAAAATAAGAAAACAAACAGCGCATAAGAGGTGAAGTAGATACAGCAACACCAAGCTTTGGCGCTGTAAGAATATTTACGAAAATAGACGAAACTTTGAGCCACTGAAACAACAGCACGTGCAAACACATTTATGAGAGCACACGGAAGTAGAGAGAGCGAGAGTAACAAAGCGCACACAACAACCGCTATAACAACAACAATGCGAAGCGATCAAGTATGCAATGAGAGACGAGAGATGACGAGATGAGAGCGAGAGGAGCAAGCGCACTCGAAAAAAAAAAAAAAAAACAAAACACAAGTAAATAAGTGACAAAATTACTAACAGAAAACCCAAATGACCGAAGCAATCACATAAATATATGATATAGTTGCCCGATGTTGAAGACCGTTGTCTTTTCATAAAATTACGCAAATTGGCTACGTGTGATTCGGATATATATATATATATATATATATAAATCCAGCCTTATACGAGCATGTGTGCATGGTGCATGGTGTGCGAAGATAGCAGCAATATTCGCAAAGTATCGATATTAGATCGGAATCGAGAACTTATAGTTGCAGCCATCAACGAAGGAAAGACGCATGAAGCGCAATTAAGTCATCCATTGTAATGCAACAAATACAATATATAAAATAATATATACATATGCAAAGTATATTGTTGGAAATGATGTTAGCCATCTGTGCATCCACACACATGTTTGAGTCTGTCAGCCAACAGCATTGCGACAGTCTACAATTAAGTTTGGTTGAGTCCACTGCGCTGGTGGCACATTGTTTATTTCCTTATCAGGGCACTCCTTGAAGCAGGAATCTTCGCTCGAACAACATCAGACGCCATCCTACATATTCCATGTGTGGAAAGACAATGCAACACTTACAGCCATAAGACTCAGGAAATCCTTAGTCTGGGATACTCAGAAGGAAGGCCATGCATCTAGTGCAATTGGGAATGCAAGAATCCCAGAATCACTGAATTGCCCAAAGAGGTCCAAAGTTATTCCAATCAATGTTAATATGCGTTTCCATCCAGCCTTATAATGACTTCGTTACCTTGGGAATCCACTTTCTACCTAGTCTATCATAGAGACCATATGACCAACCAGACCTGGATAGAGAACCACCTGAGCTAAGCTCACCCACCCACACGAGTGCCACAGAAATGGAGTCACATCCCAGAAGGTTATGCAACGGATCTAGCGTGTCCTATGTGTGTCAGCAACCGTCTAAACTAACCCAACTACAAATAATAATATATTAAGGCTCAGTGCAGGGTATCCGTTATTCCATCACTTTTATTCGTCTCCTTTATTATGAGAGAGCACGACTTAAAGGTACTCTGATGGAAAATTTCATTTACATTTGCAGTTTCTCCTAGAAACATTATTATTATTATTGTAGTTAATATAATTAAGATTATATTATTATTATTACAATTGTTTCTTTAATTACATATTTTTAGGACGCTTAGCTGGATTGGATCCATCCTTGGCTGCTGGTGGTGGTATTATGTGCGGTATGGCAACGACACGGGCGTAGGCACGAGGAATTGAAATTGGCGCCAGTTCAGTCCAGACATTGCGCACCGGATCGTACTCCTCGACGTTGTTGAGCGCACGATCCATATAACATCCGCCAACGGCAATCAAACGATCTCCAAGCAGAGCACAACCGATCCCAACGCGTCCCACTGCCAGAGAGCAAATCAGTGTCCACGTATCAGTAGCTGGATCATAACGTTCCACGATATTTGAGTAACTAAAGACTATCTTGACGCGGCCACCCACGGCATAGATGTAACCATTTGCAACAGCGACACCAACGGCACCATTATTGCGATTCATTGGCGCACGAGGACTCCATTCGTTTGTTTTCGGATCATAGCTTTCCACTGATCCTGGATAGTCTCCGCCTATGGCATATAGGCGGCTGCCCAACACCGCAACACCAGGGCGGTCACGCTTCTCGGACATCGGCGACACATAGCTCCAGGTGCGCGTAACGGGATCATAGCGTTCAACCGTTTTCAGATCTTGTCCGCCGACCGCATAGAGGTGTCCATCCAGCAGTGCAACGCCTAGGCTATGACGTGCCGTTCCCATTGGATTGAGTGGTACCCTGGCCATGGTGTTTAGGTCGAGGCTCTCCACAGAGCACAATGCTCGCCCATCAACAGTTCCGCCTACCAAAATCAGTTTGCTGTCCATGACAGCGGCGCCAAAGAGCGCACGGCCTTCGATCTTGTGCTCCCAAGTCGTCCACTTGTTCAGCCGCGGACAGTAGCTCTCAATGGTGGTGACCCAGCCGTCATCATTGAAGCCACCCACAACCAGCAATTGGCAGGCAGCAGTGTATTTCCGCTTGGTTGGATCGGTGGCAGCCATGAGCGAACGATGCTGGGAGGGAAGTAAACGCAACTTGAAGGCCTCCAACAGCAGTTGCAGGCACTCGATGCTGGCGCTGCACACCTTCTCCACGTGATCCGCAATGAAGGATGGATCCAACATGGGCAGACGCACCTTGGCGAGCAGCTCGGGAATGTGCTGCTCACGAGTGGACGCATCGTGGCGCACCCATTTCATCATCGAGTGGAAGACGTCCTCCTCGGATGGCACACACAGCTCATCGCTGGACAGCAGCTTGCCCAGCTGATTGGCGTTTTGCTGCAAGAACTCCTCATTGTTACACACATCCATAAAGTGCTGGCAGATGTACTCCTGCGACACTCGCAGCAGCTCTGTGCAGCTCAGCTTCTCCGCCAAGAATATGAATCCCAAACAATTGGATGGGCGCAGGTGGCGTTCGAGAAAACTGCAGCATGACGTCACCACAGGGATCAGCTGCAGCAGGTTGGCGGTGGCCAGCAGCGTTTCGACAGTGTCCTCCTGCAGCTCAATCCTTCCGGTGTAACAGTGCTGGACGAGCAGCTGCAACGCATCGCCACGCACCTCGCCAAGGGTCACCTCGTGCTCCTTGCTCTCGCGCATCTGTCCGGTAAACATTGCCGAAAAATACTCACTCGAAGCTGCAAGCACCAAGCGATGAGCGGACACCCGTTTGCCATCAATGCCAGCGATGAGAGCCACATCGCACAGCTGCTTCTCCTCCACAAATTGTTGCATTCGCTTCAATAAGGCGTCTGCATGGCTGCCCACCATGGAATCCCTCGCATTTACCGATGACATTTTATTTATTTAGTTGGTGAAATCTTTATAAAAATATAAATTTGTTTCGTAAAAGCAAACAAGAAGCTGTCAAAGCTGTCAAGGCTGCCACCTTGTTGGCATTGCGCGGATACTATTGTGAGCAATTAATCGAGTCAGTAGCGATGTTCGTAATGTATCGATATCTGATCGATTTGGAGCGCAATTTAGCATAAGTTCAAATTCACTATCAATAAGCACAAACATTCTAATTATAACACAATAAATACAATATATAAGATAGTGGGTACATCGATATTTTGGAAAAGAATGTACTTAATCGATAAAATATGATATGGAATTGGTGTCGATAAAATATGACGAATATTGTGTTAAGGTATATAGAAGCAGCAGTTGAAAAGTAAATCTTTAAATAATGATTGAAATTAATGTGACATGATCCCGATGAAAACTGTCTGTGTATGAATGCGTATATGAGTGCCCGTCGAGAAACAAGGAATCTTGGATAAACAAGAAAACAAGGAAAGAGTGTGTATAGAAAATCCTGATACACTTTTTTTTTGTCGATTTGACTCCTCTCTATGGCATCTGCTTAGTGTTGCAAATGTTACCATACTATATGCAATGTAACAGTCCGGCAACTCTGCACATGCAATGTAACAGTCCGGCAACTCTGCATTATTAACAATGAATTTCATCACAGCATGCAAAAGTACCAATAATTCCAACACTTAGTGGTCAAGAAGCACAAATAACTCAATATAATTGATCGTTCAGTATTTATTTTTGACTTTTATAGTTTCTTTTTTAAATGATTTACCATTCTTTTTAAATTTCGAGTTACAAGGTTTTTTCTAATCGCTTAAATTGCATAATGTAAGATTTTTTGGAAAACGAAATAATTTTATCTTTGCAATATGTTTTGGGTGATTGATTAAAAAAAAATAAAACAAGTTCTGCAACAAAGACCGATTTTTATTGAGTTAACTATTTATGAGTTTTATTTTTTTTTAAATATTTTTCTTAACATTAAATGATTATAAATAAGGATTAATTAAGCTAATATTATGAATATAATTGAATGGTGAATTTTGTGTTGAGAAAAAATGTTTAATATTTATAATCAAAAAATAAGGAACTTTTTTTAATGCAAATTTTGAAGCTGATTTCCAAATATACAAAATAATTATAAACGTGGCCAACTTTGGATCAATTTGGATTTGGCAAGCACAGATGCTGGCTAGGAATTTGTAGTTGTTCATTTGGCTAATTGAATTGGGATGAACAAACAAGTTCGCACACACATGGCTAACAGGAAAAATATAATGCACAGCCAATTATGAATTATCGGTGGGGCATGAGATACCGTTATGTGGAGTTGCCTCGCTGTGTGTGTTTGCCATCCTGGCTGCCTTTCATAAGCTCATAATTCATATATCGAACGCCAAATCTTGAAGGAACGCCGGAAATCACGTACCAGCGGCAAAAGTTGCCACGTTGCGTGTTGGATTTTAGCGTTATTGTCTTTTAAGCTAAGGCAGCATGAGTAGCAGTAGTGGCAGCAGCAACAAACCCCTGCACCACCCCACCACCCGACCGACCACAACAGCTAATTAACGTTAATTTATTAAATCAGTGTGTAAGTAAAGGCAAGTGGCTGAAAGAGGGGGGTGTGGAAAGGGCAGAGAATGTGGTTGTAGCTGCCAGTGGCAAAGATAAAAGTTTCTCACGACTTGGAGAATGCCGACACTAAGGCTTAAGCATAGCTACACTCGGAAAAAATCTACTAAAATGGAGATCAACCTGAAAAGTAGAAAAATGCTCAAAAATGTAGCAACAATTAATAAATAAAAAATAAGTAATCAAAATAATCGAAATTAAATAAAAATACATAAATAAATGAAATGAAAAACGAAATTATTCTTAATATTCGATGGGTATTTTGAAATATATTTTTAGAAACGTTTACCGTTATTAAAAAATTTATTTGTTTAACAGAAAATAATAATAATAACTAATAAATAGACAAAAACTTTAATTATAGCAAAATATTATCTAAAATTCAGAAAGAATTAATAAGATTTGTTTAAATATATTAATATTTAAGCCACAAGAAAAATGCAGTCTTAAAGTTCGAATTTTTTCTATTTTTTGTATTTATTATATATTTATATATTTATATATTTACTTGATTAATAAGTAGTATGTCGATTTCTTAATTAAAGGTGGCTTTTTCGCTCAGTATATAGATTCCACTTTGGGGGGTTTTTCTTAGCTGGGAAAGCATGAAAACCACACGCAGCAATTATTAATTCAATTATTTTAGCGCAAACAGCACCTAAGACGCTCTCTGCATCAGCAGCAGCAGCAGCAGCAACAACCAGGATCAGAGCTAAATGGCTTGGTCTTATTTCAAGTGCGGTGGGGGGTGAGATGAAAAGGAAAAAAATGGGAGCTGTCTTTGAGTGTACCGAGTGAAATAGAGTAGCACAAAACACAATTAAGACGGAAACGAGAGGAGGAGTGGCATGGAGGGGGAGTGGAGTGCGGCAAGGATGTGCGAATCCTGATGCACAGCGCAAATAAAGTGGCAAATTTAATTAGCAACACAACAGAATGACTAAAATATACAGAGAGAGCTAGCAAAAGTGAGAGTGGGACAGAGCATGGGTTACTTACCACCTGGACTCAGCTGGACTCCGTTGTCCGTCCGCTGTTGCCGCCGCCGGACATGCAAATTAATAACAGGCTTCCGTTTCCGGTCAAAAATGAGCGTGGAATATGGCGACGACATGATGCTAAATTATACGAGCCATAACAATAAAACCAAAAGAGAACTTTGCAGAGAACATTGTCGGGCGTAAGCGCTGCGAAATACTCTGTTAATTTCAAAAAGATTTTCTTGGAATATGGTTCCCAGTGATCAACCTTCTCAGTTCCGTAATTTAAGCTGTATTAGATATACGATCTGACGACGGCAGCCGAGGGAATGGCCGGAAAACTTATGTGTCGATCTTAGAAAACGGTCACAAGCAAGTTTGAGCACTTTGTCTAACACGGACATAGAAAAATCTTTTTTTAAAGTTTCAATTCTCTATCTTAATCGAACAGTGCAGGCGGCCAATATACTCGATTACCTTCGGTATTTAGTGTATATGCATAATAATAATAATAATAATAATGAGAAGCGTGGCCAAAAATATATACGCCAGGCTAACATATCCGCACTTCCGACAAAGCGTGCCCGTAACAACTTCCGGCTGGGGAATTTGACGCAGGAGTCGCTCTCTAAAAACTTGCAACAAGAAAATAAATAAAATAGGTAAAATGCAAAAGTTGGCAACTTGAAATTAAAGTCACCTGCGCCGGTTCCCAAACTATATACACAATCCAACCCCAACTCCAACCTCATGGAAAAGTTTACGAGTTTGAGGGGGAGGGGGGGGGGGCGGATGGGGGTGGTATTGGTCCCTTTTGTTTCAATTCACGGCAATTGGAAGTCAGCTAGCTCATCAGGCATCAGGTATAATTTGGCCAGGGACTATTTCATTTTACGGCCAAAGTGGCGCATTTGCATAAAGTTTTATTTTCTTTGACCCGCACTTGGGGATTTCCATTCGCAGCCATCGCCATCGCCATCGTCATCGGAGTCGTCGCCAATTTCCATTTCATGTTTTTCCTTTGTATTTGCTTGCTGCTACTTTGTCTACAGCTTTGTCGCCGCTCGTCTATGAAGTGATTTCTTTCTTGGTATACTCTGTTGGCGTAGGTGGACGGGGTATATTTCTCTTGAGGCAGTGTCCGTCATGCTGACTCTCCATTTCCTTCCATACCAGCTCGATATTCAAATAACAAGTTATGCAAAGTTTTAGAATGATGTGCTCCTTGGAGATGTGTTTGAGTAGAGGATTCATTGTATCAGTAATGAAAGTAAAAATAGGCAATAAGCAGCTGCGAATTATATAATTCAATTTATTTTAGTTTTTTGAATTTAATTGGCATTAAATACATATATAAATAAAAAATTATGAATGTCCCTCAAGAAATTTCCAGAGTATTCCTCAGTCGTTTACCCCCGACTATAACATTCTCACTTATTTTTTCTATTTCTCTTTATGTAGATGTTGAAATTCAATATCAACTGGCTGGGTCAGCTCTCTCTCTCTCTCTCTCTGTCACTCCACTCCCCCCCCCCCCCCCCCCCCCTCTCTCTCTCTCTCCCAAAAGATGTGACTATATCCATGTCGTGGCTTGAAATAATGCTGTTCTGCATGCTAATACCGTTACAACTGTTTACAGTTGCACACATACACACACCGTCACACACGTCATATATCACACTCACACCCACACACACACACAGACACACACGCGCACATCAATAAAAGGTAATTTCAAAATCAAACACTCACAAAAAAAAAATGATGCTTGGTGGGAGGTAAGTCTATTCAAGTGCAAGAGGGGTAGTTGGAGGGGGTGGGTGTAGGAAGATATCGCTTTGCTGTCGCGACTCAACAGTAAATCCTTTCAATTGCTGCAATTTACAGGATAAATAGGATCAAAATCGAATTTAAATGGCAAACAAATTTTTGTCGTGATTTTGATTTTGTTGACAGAACTTTTCACTTATGTGTGCAAAATAAGCAGATTATGTGAAAACGTTGCTGAGGATAAGCTAAACAAGGGTTGCGCCTTGTCTATTGAACACCTACAGCTCACACAACACACCCCACACACACCCTCCACACACAGCACACCCACACACACACCAGAAATAAAACCAGCTATTTGCATATACATATATACAATTTTTTAACATTTCTCGCCTTATTTTTTTTTTTACTTTTATTTATATTTTAATTAAATGCTCACAGTTAACAGTTCAAGGAGCACGCAGAAAACTATCCGAAAAACCAAACCCAAAACCAATACTAATAATATAAATGTATAAATGTGAAAAGACTCGATTTTATTCAGTTTTTGTGCTACAAACAAAGTTTGGGGACTTGGGCGCAAAAGGGCGCACGCCAAAGTTTGGGGCGCCAACTTTTCACACGAGTCCTTGCTCCAAGCTCCTCCTGCAGACTGCAGACAAACATAAACAAGATTAATTTCACATGTGCTAGGAAGAGGGGGGAAGGTGCTGGAGGAGAAGGGGGAATAACTTGGTTTTCCTAGAGTTGAACTGTGAGGCAGTTATTACTTTGATTATGTTTATTTTAGTCATGAATATCCTAATTCCATTTTCATGTGCACTTCTCGTTCATTTAATAAACTCTCCCCTTCTCTTCCCCTCTCCCCTATTCTCCCTCTCTCTCTCTCTATATCGTAGACGAAGCACGAAATTATTTTCACTGTATTTTTACTCCTTGCGCAACTTTTGTGTGATTAACCAAGTGAAAAAACATGAGATTAGGCAAAACTATTCACAACTTCATTGGCATCGTCTTAGAAATTATTATGGCACAATTTTATGGGTGGTAAGGTGAGGCGAGAGGTAGTACTTATAGCATATATACTGCCAAGAGTTAAGATAAACATAAATTATGAGAAAATGCAACTTAAAGACAACTCTTTATTTGAATCCCAGTTTGGTTAGTTTAGATGGAAGTTGGATTGTTTTTGGGGTTGTATATTGAAGGTGAGTTGAGAATGTGAATTGTGGCTCAGTTTCACTCCGAGTTCTCATCAGTTTTTGAATAATTTGACTAAAAGTTAACTGATTCTTAAGCTAATTGGTACCAATTCAAATATGTATTATAATTTTATAATCGCTCACTAATTGCCAGAAGACCACTTAATTGTTTTCAAACTTAATTTAGGAAACACAAGGCAAGTACTTGCCACCAGTCAGTCCCATGGTGCCCATGGCTAATCGTTTCCTACTTATGCCCATTATCTGAATTATTTTTGTCATTTTTCTTTTTTGAAGAAAAACAAATTCCGCTTTTGATTTGAAATGATTGCCTGCAATTGGCCCGATTAAAATCGCAAACTGCATACGCCAAAAAAAAGAAGAGGAAATTCGAAATTCAAATGGCCAAGACTGCAATCCACAAGTGCATCTGCCAATTTGGCGCAACTTGGCGGTGCTCCAACAACATAAGGGGCAGGGGTGCTGGGGCAGCCGCTGAAGTCAGAGGCAGGCGGACGTGCGTCTTAAGTGCTTTTAATTATGTCCACGTCCACTTTAAGCCAAATATTGCAAGATTCCGAATAACGCAAATCAGTGAAGCTAATACATGCATAAATATTATGATGTATATATCTATGCACATATATATATATATATATCTGCGTATAGCTGGCAAAGCCATCTCTGCCTGCCTCGGGGCGGGCAATTAACAGATCTCCTGCAGACCACACTCAGAAAATAAATGGCCCTGAAATTGAGAAAATTGCCTTTAAATGAAAACACATCTCGAAATCTAACATAACGTTCTGTTGTTTCGAAATAGTTTCTAAATACACATAAAATTATTTCTTCAAACTGAAAAGGTTTGCTTAAATATTTTCACAAATGCTTTCAATTATTAAGAAATAAATTGTTAAGTGTAGAAATTAAAACTAAAATTAAAAATGAAAAAAAAAAAGAAAGAAAATTTTCCTGCTTTAAGGAAATGCTTTCCTATATTAAGAAATAAATTCATGAAAATTATAAATCAATTTCTTAACTATTAGAAATCTTACTTTTTAAAGTTCAGTTAGGAGTAAGTCATTTTCAACTTAATTTAATGAGTTCAAATACTATCTAAAATTGTGGAAATCTTAAAATATAATTTAATGACAGTTTAAGTAACAAAAAAAGGATGTATTCATTCGGATTACTGGCATTAACATCCTGGAAAGCCATTGCTTTTAAAAGGAACAGTGCCAGTTTTTCTGAGTGTAGCGAAGCTTGACGGCGTTGCCTTAAATAAAGCGTAACAATTTATGAAATTTTAATTTCTTACACTTAATAACACGGCGAGTTATGGCGTGCAAAATCTCGCTATGCTCCTCTATAGAGACATCAACGTGAGTTGCCAAGTTCCCCTGCTGTGTGTTGCAACTTGTGTGGCATGGCAGCAGACGGTGAGCATAATTAGAAAACGGTGCGCCAGCTATAAGTTGTCTAAATTTGGATTCACATTCCCAGTCGGATTTATTGCACTTGTGTGATGTGTGAATTAGCAAAATGCACTGGGAATACACTCGGAAAAAAGAGTGCCACTGATATTCAGTAAAGCGATAAGATTAACTCCTTAACTCCTTAAGAGTAACCTTTGTATAAGGAAACTATATCTAAAAACCATAAAATTTGCCAGTTTTCGAAAGGATCTCTTTTTTTCAGTGTACACAGCGCACTCATCTATTAATCTGATAGATAATTAGTTGATTTAATTTCAATTGTCCGCATCTGGATCATCGACATCCTGTTCGCGGCGACTCTGCGGCAGCGATGCATTCGAACTGGACTCAGATTGGGCATCCTTCTCATCGAGCAGCTGATCAAGGAACAGTTGTTGGTCGTCCTGGAGACGCTGCTCTTCCGCCGCCTGCTGCACGACGAGCAACTGGATACGTCGCTGCTTCGGTTCCATGTCCTTGAGCTTCTGCTGCAGCTCCACCCTTGTGCTGAGTGTGGCAGGTGTGGCAGCAGCCACCTTCTTCTTGCGCTGCGTGGCACGCGGATCATAGTTGAGCCGTCGCTGGGTGCAGCTCATCCTGGGGCTGCTGTGCTCCGCCTGGGCATGGCAAAGGGCATGTGCCGCCGAGCTGTAGCTGAACCTGGATACAGATTTGGTGGATTTGCTGCCACTCGGCTTCGGCTGCGACAGTTGCTCCGAGTCGGAGTGCATTGGTTTTATGTGTATCCTGCTGCTGGGACAGATTATAGCTGTGTTTGCTTTGGTGCATGCCACACGAGTTGGTGTCGTCAACCTGTAGCCAAGTGGATAGGAGTGATATCGTTTCCACAGCTGCAAATGCAGCCGATCCTCAGCCTGTCCATTAAGGGCGACCCTTGGCGATTGTAGCAACGGACTCGTTGAGGCACGTTGCAACAACTCCTGCTCGCTTCTCTTTGTTTCCCCCTTCAGTTGAGTTCGCTCCAAGCGCCTTGCAAACTGTGGCAGGGCCTCTTTAGTCAGTGCATACTGTGGCTGCAGCTGTGGACAGAGCCAACCCACTGCCTGGATTAGGCTTGTCTTGGTGTACTTGATGATGGCATTGCATCGATTGTCATAGATCAGCGTCTCCGAGAGCTGCAACCTGCACTTCTTTGTCCCCCCCTCCGTATTGGTGCTGGCATCCACAAATTGCGCCGGCTGCAACAGATTGAGGCGACTCGGCAGCCTTCTGGACAACTGCGACACTTGTTGCCGCTCAATAGCCATGGCAGCCTGGCGATACTCCTGCATCTCCACTCGACGCTCAGGTGTCATCTGGGAAGATATAGTAAATATATTCATTAATATTGTTTTTCTGAGTGTAGGCATTCTTAACAACCACTTACCAAAGGGGACAAGATGCATTTGCCATTTATGGTAAAGATGGATTCATAGCCATCATTCCCCTCCAGCTGCTGCTGATCCAATTCCGCCCACTGTTGATCAATCTCCCCGGTCATTTCGCGGATGTAGTCCATAATGCAAAAATTCACTTGCCAATTAAATTTCTGGATTTTTGGTGAATTTTTTTTTAGTTTTCTGCCAACAATTCTCAGACTGACAAACACAAATCGACTTTGTAGAAAAAAATAAAAAACAGAGGAAGGAAAATGACAGGAAATTCCGATGCCAACTACGAATACAATTTGTATGCCAGGCACACATGCGAGGGCACACTGTACTCCTACACGGGTTGACAAATGTGCGGCTCGGCGAAGCGTGCCACAAGGTATGAGGCACATGGGGCAGCCCTGGTCCAGTCCACTGATGCGTTGCAACAAACACAAATAAAGTCCACTCCATTACCGGCAAAAGTGTCTCGAGTCCGGAGTCCTGTGTCCCGTTTCCCGTGTCCTTTGAGACGGCGCAAACTTGTGTGCACTTCCGACCCAAAGGAAAAGCAAAAGAAAAGCAAAAGAAACGTTATATGTCGGAAATTTGTCTTGCGGGTTTGAGTGCTGCTTGTAGGTGTGTGATTTGTTTTTTAAATTTTCAACAGTCCTGCAAATAACAAGTTGCTGGCATGCTCGACGGGCAGATACTGTTTAATCTGAGCTGTATCAAATATATCTCCTCATATCCGTTTGTAAAAAATATCCCTTTATCAAATTCTGGTAGAGTTGTTCTATGAAGGTTGTGTGCAAATTGTCTAAAGTAATGCTGATCAGGAATATATATACTTTTTGTAGCTGTAGTTGTTTCCCTCCGCCGGTTACAAAATGTTGCTCAACTTCATCAAAGCCGCTTTGCAATTTGAAATGGGTTCAGGGTATAAAAAATGTGTTGCATGGCAAAGTGAGGTATTGGCCAATTTGTCGCATTGTTCAGGACTTGCTATGTGTATGAGTGTGTGTGTGTGTGTGTGGGTGTGTGCAAGTGTGTTTTTTGGCAATGGAGTCACGTAGCATTTCACTTGCATATTTTGGCCAATGACATGCGACAATTTTCCACTAAATTTGGCATGTCAAACATATTTTGGCTTGCTCGCTGCCAGGTTCCTTATCAAAAATATAATTCAAATTAATGCATTAACAAGTAGAGACAAGGCAGGAGGGGGGTAAGCAGACGTGGCCAAGAGCGGGTGGGGAGAGGGGGAGAGGGGTTTAGGTTATATCAGGTAATAAACGCTGGAGCTCATTGTCATTAAGTTTTGCGTGCCGAAAGTCGGCGAAAGTTTTTGCGCCTGAGCAATTTGCCACAAGTGGCAATTCGGGAGCGTGCCAAGTGCCACCGATAACAGCTAACGGTAACAGCTTCCTACAGACAGGGCTGGGATGGTTTGGGTTGGGGAGTGCTCAGAGTGCCAACCACAAAAGGTATTTATCTCATTGTGCAGATTAAGTGTTGTGTCTTCAAATTAGGTGAGTGCCGCTGCGTGAGACTGACGAAGCCTGGTAGTTGACGGTATGAGGGATGCAGGGATGGTGGTGTGGAGGGGGGCGGGGGGGGGGGAGTATCGCTGTGCACCCCTCCATGAAAAAGCGTTGGCAACTCAATCAGCGTACGTGCCCAGGAAGCAGTTGTTAAAATGAACTCGAGCTTCTGTTGAGGTGTGTTTCGAGAAAAAGACTTCATTGTTATGGAAATTTGACATCATTGTTTTCGCTTACTTAACCTGTTTTATTTAATCCCGAGATCTATGCTTCAGTTGTTAACTGGCAAGACGGAAGATATCCATCATGTTATTAAGCATTCAGTTACTGATTTGTGAATATCTTTAATACTTGTTAACAGCTGGCTGACTGACCGGGAATTGCCTTGCCTTACCAAGTAACTATCTTAGGCAACACTTGACACCACAGACACTTGGTAAAGAATCCGACCGATTGTTAAAATGAAATCCATATAATAAGTAGTCCAAACTTAAAGATTTCTGGTCATGATAAACCAAAAAGATTCGGGATTCACCAAGATGACTTTGAAACTGAGAGATTAGTTTGCACTAAAGAGACTAACAGACAGACAGACATTCAAGTCGGTTAGTGATGCAGATATCTTCTTTATTACGGTACAAATATCATTTTGATATTGCTTTATTCAGTGGTAACTTCAAAAGTGATTATTGATAGGTTCTCTGATTGATTGTGAGTGCTTAGTGAGATTCATTTGATATGCAAATATATTTATATTTATATATATATTTTTTATCAGGCGAAAATGGAAAGTGTTTTGCCTAAAATATATTTTGCTTATCCTTTCTGAACTTTGCTGTATTGGGTATATAAATCTAAGTATGCAAGTATAACTACTTAGAACTACTACTTACATCAAGAAAAAACTATTAAGTTACCGATCAATATATATCAATATATAAATTAGGCATTAACTAAGTATAATACCAACTTATTCCAACTTTACTTTAATCAATATTTCCAGACGACAAGGAAAATGTGATTTCAGCATCTTTGATGACTGCAAAATATATATACATATCTATGATGTAGTTTGATAGCAGTACCTATATGCACTGGATAATGTTCAGTTCTCTCTCTATATCTCTCTCATATATATACATTGAGAGACAGCTCAAGTCGACCAGTGTCAAAGAAAAAACGTAATTGCCTGCAACTTATTTGGACCAGGTTCATTGTGTATATATGTATGTGTGCATGGTGCATGGTGTGCGAAGATAGCAGCAATATTCGCAAAGTATCGATATTAGATCGGAATCGAACTTATAGTTGCAGCCATCAACGAAGGAAAGGCGCATGAAGCGCAATTAAGTCATCCATTGTAATGCAACAAATACAATATATAAAATAATATATACATATGCAAAGTATATTGTTGGAAATGATGTTAGCCATCTGTGCATCCACACACATGTTTGAGTCTGTCAGCCAACAGTATTGCGACAGTCTACAATTAAGTTTGGTTGAGTCCACTGCGCTGGTGGCACATTGTTTATTTCCTTATCAGGGCACTCCTTGAAGCAGGAATCTTCGCTCGAACAACATCAGACGCCATCCTACATATTCCATGTGTGGAAAGACAATGCAACACTTACAGCCATAAGACTCAGGAAATCCTTAGTCTGGGATACTCAGAAGGAAGGCCATGCATCTAGTGCAATTGGGAATGCAAGAATCCCAGAATCACTGAATTGCCCAAAGAGGTCCAAAGTTATTCCAATCAATGTTAATATGCGTATCCATCCAGCCTTATAATGACTTCGTTACGTTGGGAATCCACTTTCTACCTAGTCTATCATAGAGACCATATGACCAACCAGACCTGGATAGAGAACCACCTGAGCTAAGCTCACCCACCCACACGAGTGCCACAGAAATGGAGTCACATCTCAGAAGGTAATGCAACGGATCTATCGTGTCCTATGTGTGTCAGCAACCGTCTAAACTAACCCAACTACAAATAATAATATATTAAGGCTCAGTGCAGGGTATCCGTTATTCCATCACTTTTATTCGTCTCCTTTATTATGAGAGAGCTCGACTTAAAGGTACTCTGATCGGAAATTTCATTTACATTTTGCAGTTTCTCCTAGAAACATTATTATTATTATTGTAGTTAATATAATTAAGATTATATTATTATTATTACAATTGTTTCTTTAATTACATATTTGTAGGTCGCTTAAGCTGGATTGGATCCATCCTTGGCTGCTGGTGGTGGTATTATGTGCGGTATGGCAAAGACAAGGGCGTCGCAACGAGGAATCGAAATTGGCGCCAGTTCAGTCCAGACATTGCGCACCGGATCGTACTCCTCGACATTGTTGAACTTACGACTCACACTCAATCCGCCAACGGCAATCAAACGATCTCCAAGCGGAGCACAACCGATCCCATAGCGTCCCACTGCCAGAGAGCAAATCGGTGTCCACGTATCAGTAGCTGGATCATAACGTTCCACGATATTTGAGCAATTAGGGCCACCCACGGCATAGATGTATCCATTTGCAACAGCGACACCAACGGCACCTTTATTGCGATTCATTGGCGCCCGAAGACTCCATTCGTTTGTTTGCGGATCATAGCTTTCGACTGAGTGTAGGTTCCGCCATCCGCATATGGCATAGAGGCGGCTGCCCAACACTGCAACACCAGGGCGCATCCGCTTCTCGGACATCGGCGACACATAGCTCCAGGTGCGCGCAATGGGATCATAGCGTTCAACCGTGTTCAGATGCTGCCTAATAAGACATCCGCCGACCGCATAGAGGTGTCCATCCAGCACTGCAACGCCTGGGTACTGACGTGCCGTTCCCATTGGATTGAGTGGTACCCTGGCCATGGTGTTTAGGTCGAGGCTCTCCACAGAGCACAATGCTCGCCCATCAACAGTTCCGCCTACCAAAATCAGTTTGCTGTCCATGACAGCGGCGCCAAAGAGCGCACGGCCTTCGATCTTGTGCTCCCAAGTCGTCCACTTGTTCAGCCGCGGACAGTAGCTCTCAATGGTGGTGACCCGGTGGCCATTATTGAAGCCACCCATAACCAGCAATTGGCAGGCAGCAGTGTAATTGCGGGGCTTGGTTGGATCGGTGGCAGCCATGAGCGAACAATGCTGGGAGGGAAGAAAGCAACTGGAAGTCCTCATACAGCAGTTGCAGGCACTCGTTGCTGGCGCTGCACACCTTCTCCACGTGATCCGCAATGAAGGATGGATCCAGCATGGGCAGACGCACCTTGGCGAGCAGCTCGGGCATGTGCTGCTCACGAGTGGACGCATCGTGGCGCACCCATTTCATCATCGAGTGGAAGACGTCCTCCTCGGATGGCACACACAGCTCATCGCTGGACAGCAGCTTGCCCAGCTGATTGGCGTTTAGCTGCAAGAACTCCTCATTCTTACACACATCCATAAAGTGCTCGCAGATGTAATCCTGCGCCACCCGCAGCAGCTCTGTGCAGCTCAGCTTCTCCGCCAAGAATGCGAATCTTAAACAATTGGCTGGGCGCAGGTGGCGTTCGAGAAAATTGCAACATGACGTCACCACAGGGATCAGCTGCAGCAGGTTGGCGGTGGCCAGCAGCGTCTCGACAGTGTCCTCGTGCAGCTCAATGCTTCCGGTGTAACAGTGCTGGACGAGCAGCTGCAACGCATCGCCACGCACCTCGCCAAGGGTCACCTCGTGCTCCTTGCTCTCCCGCATGTGTCCGGTAAACATTGCCGAAAAATACTCACTCGAAGCTGCGAGCACCAAGCGATGAGCGGACACCCGTTTGCCATCAATGCCAGCGATGAAGAACCACATCGCACAGCTGCTTCTCTTCCACAAATTGTTGCATTCGCTTCAATAAGGCGTCTGCATGGCTGCCCACCATGGAATCCCTCGCATTTACCGATGACATTTTATTTATTTAGTTGGTGAAATCTTTATAAAAATATAAATTTGTTTCGTAAAAGCAAACAAGAAGCTGTCAAAGCTGTCAAGGCTGCCACCTTGTTGGCATTGCGACGATTCTATTGAGAGCAATTAATCGAGCCAATAGCGATGTTCGTAATGTATCGATATCTGATCGATTTGGAGCGCAATTTGGCATAAGTTCAAATTCACTATCAATAAGCACAAACATTCTAATTATAACACAATAAATACAATATACAACATAGTGGGTACATCGATATTTTGGAAAAGAATGTACTTAATCGATAAAATATGATATGGAATTGGTGTCGATAAAATATGACCAATATTGTGTTAAGGTATATAGAAGCAGCAGTTGAAAAGTAAATCTTTAAATAATGATTGAAATTAATGTGACATGATCCCGTTGAAAACTGTCTGTGTATGAATGCGTATATGAGTGCCCGTCGAGAAACAAGGAATTTTGGATAAACAAGAAAACAAGGAAAGAGTGTATAGAGAAAATCCTGATACACTTTTTTTTTGTCGATTTGACTCCTCTCTATGGCATCTGCTTAGTGTTGCAAATGTTACCATACTATATGCAATGTAACAGTCCGGCAACTCTGCACATGCAATGTAACAATCTGGCAACTCTGCATTATTAAAAATGAATTTCATCATAGCATGCAAAAGTACCAATAATTCCATCACTTAGTGGTCAAGAAGCACAAATAACTCAATATTATTGATCGTTCAGTATTTATTTTTGACTTTTATAGTTTATTTTTTAAATGATTTAACATTCTTGTTAAATTTCGAAATGTTCAGTGTCTCTCACTGTATATATATATGTATATATGGCTAGCTAGCTAGCTGCTCATTGTCATACTGAGAGCTCGCGGTTCCAGTTCATAAATTCGTGGAATTATGAGCCGTGACGTTGCCTGCCACGTTGCGGATGTGTGTCCATTGCTGGCGCACTCGGGGCACGTAGCACGTAGCACACAGCAAGTGGCCAACAGAGCCACCTTTGCAGTTGTTGGCCAACAGGTAATAACGGTTGCACGATTGGTTAGCCTGACAGTTTTCAGAATTTACAACGTTTGCAAATGGCAAATGGCAAATGCCAAATGGCTGAGCCAGACAATTTTTCCCTTTTTCCCAAGCTCCCTTCTTGCTGCCAGTCCATTATGCAATATGTATCATTTTGAGCTTTATTACAGCTGCAGGGCAGCTTAAGGGTGATGTGCGCGGAAGGGGATGGGAGGGGTAGGCAACCACAACAAGTTGTCGTCGAAATTTTGGTCTTTGTATTTGCTTAAAGGTCGCCGCATTTCTTTTGTCTGCCGCATGCCATTTTATGACAATTCGAACTGATTATGCCCTGCAAATAAATCGTATCTCGAAATGGGGTATATCTATTATTAGGGTTAAGCTAATGCATTCGAGTATTAATTAAAATTAAAGTAACATTTTAAATAACAAAAATTCATATTAAAGAACTACAAATAATAAAAACAAAAAGTGCATTTTTTATTTTTACGTATTGACTGATTTTATCCAAAAAATACTTTTAGACTGTATATTCTACATTTGAAAAAAAGTATGACTGATCTAGTCGAAAGAGATTAATTTTATAAATTATATAAATTTGGAAATATCAGTGTTAATTTACTTACTTTTTTATTTTTATTTTTTAAATTAAAATTGTAAATTTTAAATTGAATTCCTTAACTTAACTTAACTTCCTTAACGATTTCAGGCTTGTTGTTTTTTTTACTCTGATTACGTGGCATCATCTAGTCGAGTATACTCTCTGGCTGTAGTTGCTGCCTGCCTGCTGCTGGCAGTCATAATTTTATGCGGCAGACGATATCGTCGTCATTTTATGGTTTTGGCCAATCGATGAAAGTTTTACGATACGCATTCGCATTGATTTTGCCAGCGACTCAAAGTTCAAAGACGGCCAAAACTTAAAGCCGAAGAAAAAATGTCAGGAAAAAGTTGAAGTTGAATCTGAATCTGAAATTGAAGTTGAAGTTGAATCTGAAATTGAAGTTGAAGTTCAGAGTTGGTATTAATTAAGTTGCTGCTGCTGCTGCTGTTGCTCATGCATATGCAAGACTCAATTAAAAGTGCGCCAAGTAATAAAAAAAAAGTGTAGACAAACAAACCGAAGACCTGAAGGTACTGGAAGACATGCCCCTGCTACATGCCGCGTTGCAAGAACGTGTCTGCAAGTGACTTGACTTTGGCGAGCTGCTGCGTCTGCGGCCTTTTCTTCTGTTGACATTTTGCGGTATGGAAAAAATTAAATTAAAATGCAAATTAGACAGTCGTGAAAGACACACACACTCACACACACACACTCACACACAAACACACACACACACACACACATATATACACAGTGCCTGCAATCCAGCCGCTTAACAACAACAGTGACAAATTGTTGTAAACAAAATTGTTGCCGCTGGTTGCGCATACGCCCTGTGGGACCGACCTCTTGACTTGTCAGTGTCACCTATATCCATACAGTGCTGGCCAAACATATAGCCCTATTATCAACAGTAAAAAATTCGCTTTTATCAGTAGTAAAAACAATTTACTGAAATATCATCAGCTAAGGGCACATCGTAAAATGAAAATTTGTTTTACATATTTTCTAGGTAAGTTGCAACTGGTAAAAATGATTTTATTTTTTTTAAATTCCTATACAGAATAGATAAGTTTACAATAGGTGGATAACATAATAAAATCTCTCAGTTCTCATAAGAAAAATAATAAAAGACTGCAAATTATTTTGATGAGTAAGCAAACTTAAGTTGACTTAACTTATCAAAGGAAATGATACAGAAAAAGTTGAATGAACAAAATCAAAAATTATGATCTTAATTTCTAGGAAGAAATGGACCCAAAGGGAATATCTTCAACTATATCTTACTATATTTAGTCATAACTAATAAATTAAGTAATAAATCAAAGAAGCAGTTCAAATTGGCTGCTAAGAATGCAAAACACTGCCAAAATTTAATTTTTATTGTGGCGCTATTTTATCTGCCGCAACTATATATATATATATATATATAGAGAGAGAGAGGCCCGGTTAAGATTTGCACAGCTACCTATAGCCCCCGCTCGCCCTCTCCTTGGGCACTCCTTGCTGTCGCCTAGCGACTTAAGCTCAAGATGAATGTTTTCATTTTTAGGTGTTTTTTTTTGGCTGGCTTTTCTAGCGGTAAATTATGCAAAGCAGTTACGTAATGCGCTTGTTACAATAATTTAATCTTGTAATCTGTTGCTGTTACGGTTTTCAGTGTGCGGCAAGTGCCATAAATAATTCAGCTGACTTGCCTTGCCTCGCCCTGCCTTGCCTTGCCTTGCCACACTCGATGTGGCGTGCACTAAGAAAGTAGTTGAAAGTTGAAAGTGGCATCTGCTTTCGTCTGCTTCACATTTTGCATTTTTAATTTCTCAAAAGGTAAACAAAACAGACGACAAGTCCAAACGGAATTTTAATGAGCCTTGGGTTCCGCAAGGTGAATACACTCAGAGAAAAAATCGAACTGAATTCTGGATTTTCTCGCTTAGCCTAACTCACCTTATTATATTCGAAATCAGTTTCTAAAATTCAGAAAATATGTATGCTTAATTTTCAGTGTTTTTTTTTTTAATTTTACATATTTTTTACATACATTTTAATATTGTCGTTTTTTTTTTTTGAGTGTGGCACCACCCCCACCCACCCCGTTGGCAGCCAAGAAATTGACATTTGAGCAAAGCGCTCACGTTAATTCAATTTGCTGAGCTCAAAGAAAAATAAAACCAGTGAAAAGATTTTTTGTTGTTTTTTATTTTATATAAATGCCAGACCAAAGATAAACCAACCCTTTGACAGTTATACACCCCTACCCCCAAAGAGCTATGGAGGGGTGGCATATAATTAGAGCAGGCAAACAGTGCTTTAAGATAGCGCTGCTTAAAGTGAACACTCGATTTGAAAGACAGGCCATAAATCAGCTGCCAGCAAAGACGCAAATCCCAAGCCCCAAAATCGCAGACAACATAAAATTTCAATAACGCTTTTAACCCACTGCTTGTCGCCTGTCTGTTGGCCTGTCTGTTGGCCCTGGCTGGCAAGGTGCACCGCCTGGTGAAAACAACAACAAGCAAATAGACAACAATAACAGCAACAATACAAACAACAAACAACAAACGGAAGCAATACACGTTGACACGTCGAACGGATACAAATATGGCGCTTTTAGTTCCGCACCAAGACAAAACCAAAAGCCCGTCGCCTAATGTAACGGAAACTCTATTGAATTGCGATAAAAATCGCGTTTGCCTCGCCTTGTCCTCTGTCTGCCACACACACACAACACACACAACACGCACAGAGAGACACACACGTGCCACAGCAGCTAAGCCATTTTTAAAGCACACTTTGCGGCTTGTCAACAGGCGGCGAAATTTATTGAAATTGCGAGCCAAAGAGTTGCAACGTTTTGTTACCCTAAACAGTGTTTGGGGTATTTGCAACTTTGTTGCCACACATGCAACACATTTAAAAAGAGGAGAATGGAGGAAACCCTTTAACAAGAACGCTGTAGTCGAGAGCGCTCCTATGGAAGACATCCTCAAAGCAGCTTTAAATTATTCAGTTTTCATTTTGTTCTTAAGCATTAATTTAAACATTAAATTATTTAATAAAGAAAACTAAAAATAAGATTTGTTAATAAATATCTGCAATTCTTATCCGATATTAATTAATTATTTATTTATATAGTTGATCAATAAAATGTCTGGGAATATAAATTATGCCAACTATTTATTAATTTTGATCTGAATCGGTTTTCATTCCTGTCACCATCCATGTGTCAAATGTTGGTTTAATCTCGAAATTAAATTAATTTTCGTTTTTATTTAAAATATATGGGTTTAAATAAACAAAAATGAATTTAAGATTTATGTGTTTCATATCAATATTTATATTTTCTGCTTGCACTTTGATTTTTGCACATTATTATCTCAACCAATTGGGAAGGGTATACAAAAAGTAAGTGAGGTAAGTTTTGAAGAGTATTACCTCCTAGTTTATTTTATTCCTGTGCTGACAATGTTATCGTTACGGTTATTGATTGAAATTTTTTACTTGGAGTTTGCTTGTGGCAAGCAAGAGTTTCGTTGCATGCCAGCTGCTGCCATTTGCTTGCCACAGGTTGCGCTTTTTTTTTTTTGGGTGGGTTACGTTATTGAATTTATTTCACTTTATAAGAGAGGTAGTCAGAGGAAGAGCGAGAGAGAAAGAGGTAGCATGAATGAAAGAAAGAGAGAGAGAGAGAGAAAGAGAGTGTTGGATACTTGCAGAGAATCTATTGGAGAGAGACAGCAACATACCTGCATATACATCCTTCTTTCTCTACAAATTATAATTAATTTCTGCTTCTCTCTCAAGATGCTGTGACTTGGGAAGGTAGTCAGAGGGAGAGAGTAAAGGAGAGAGAGAGAAAGAAAGTGTTAACTAACCGTCTAGGACAAGTAATCTATACGAGCTTTAGCTACACTTATCCTTCTCTCTCTTCTAGGTACACTTATCTTTCTCTCTTTCAGCTCTTTCACTTAAGAAAAAAGGAAAAATTTATTAATTTTAGCTACACTTCAGCTTTTCTCTTGTTAATCGAATTTGAATTACCTTTCTCTCTCTCTCTCTCTCGCTCTATCCGAATTCTAACTACACTTATCCTTCTCTCTTTCACCGGAATTCTAGCTGGCTTCTCTTTCTTTCTTACTGCTTTCAATTGGGAGAAAGAGACACACCTGCCTAAAACGTATGAAATCTACCCAAATTCTAGCGACACTTATCCTTCTCTCTCCCCCTAAGAATTTTAGTTAACTTCTCCTTCTCTCTTGCCGCTGTCACTTGCAGCATCAGCATCAGCGGCAGCATCAGGCGTAGCAGCAGCAGCAGCAGGCAAAAGGACACACAAATGCCACATCAATGTGCATTTCATTTAACTTGCCACGCCCGTGTGACTTTTAAGTGTTGCCTCGCACACACACACACGCACACTCGCGCACACAGCCCGCACAGGCCTTTAGGCCAGCATTAGAAATTTGAGTGCTGGACATGACAGCTTCTGCATGAGCAACTTTTTGCCCCTATGCCAAAAGCCAAAGTCAATGGCTGGCCATGTGTGTAAGTGTGTGTGCGAGTGTGTGTGTGTGTTGTAGGTGTGTGTAAGGTATTATCTTCTGCATGTGTGTGTGTGCCTCCACTGCGTGCGTCATCATGTTCTACGCAGCTTTTGTTGTTGCGTTTTCAAAGTTTGTGTTTGTGTCATTGTTAAATTTTGCGCTCGAACGATCTGCAACGAATGACATCCGTACGGCAAGTTACTTTTTGATTTACAGTATGCTACTTTTTGTTCATCAAACGCCTGGCTGGTCCTCGTCCTGGTCCTGGTCCTGCTCCTGGTCCTGCCTGCCTACTAACCAACTCCCACAACTCCCAAACCCCCTCTCCCTTGAACTGCTTATACCCTGAACCCACTGAACATGGGTAAGATGGGTAGAATGGTTTTGTGTCAAAGCCTGACCCCGTCATAAGAAATAAGTGCACTTCCACGCATGCTTACATTTTGGTGTGCAAATCTTTTTAAAGGTGTTGTAATCATTTTCGTATTTTATGAAATGCGTCTGCTTTATTTTATCATCGCTGAGTAAGTAACGCCAACTCAATCTCTGAAAATATTTCTTAAATAGCTGGCTGCAGGGTATGTCTGTTATCATCGCTGAGTAAGTAACGCCAACTCAATCTCTGAAAATATTTCTTAAAAGTCGACTTTGGCATGCCTTCTTGTTTTATTTGCTTCAGCTGGTCGAAGGTGCAGCAAAGGTTGCTTGTTGCTTGTTGGTTGTTTGGTTGTCGCTTGTCGGTTGTTGGTTGTCGGTTGCCGGCTGGTTGTGTTAGCTGTCGTTAGCATTTGGTTTAAATTGCGCAAAATGCGTGTAATTGCTGGAACTGACGATTGAATGAGCCCGTGTCCACCAAAAGGGGCGGGGATGGTAGAAGGCAGAAGGTGACGGGGGTGGTCTGTGGCAGGTCCAGTGTTTGGCTGCAGCTGCTGCTGCTGCCTCGACTTGGCCCCGAAGATTTAAAGTTTCTGATTTGATTCGATTGCGTTGCTCTCTCTTCTCACTCTTCTCACTCTTCTCACTCTCCCAGTTAGTAATTATGAACGCATTGTTGTGCAAAAATTTAGTTTCAGTTTGAGCTGAGTTTGTTTAGACCTCAACTTGTGCCCAAAAACTAGTTGTTGCCTTTTCAGCTTGGAGTTGGACTTGGTCTTCAGCTGTGGCAGATGTTGCCGTTTCCGCTGCCAGGCGGCAAGTGAAAGTGTCCTTTGGCATATAAACTTAAGTAAACTAAAGTGAATTGAATTATAATTTAAATAAATATTTATTAAAGTTTGTCATATTCAGGGAATGATTTAGTCAGTGCAGATGTTGCCGTTTCCGCTGCCAGGCGGCAAGTGAAAGTGTCCTTTGGCATATAAACTTAAGTAAGCAAAAGTGAATTGAATTATAATTTGAATAAATATTTATTCAAGTTTGTCATATTCAGGGAATGATTTAGTCATCAAGTGATTTTCAGGGAAAGATTTAGTAATTAATTATCATAAATTTAAAGTTTTAGCTTGCCTTATAAAATAAAACTAAATTAAATTAATTTTTAAGACCTTTGTAAAAAAATCCATTTAAAAATTAGATTGCTTAAAAATTGCTCTTTCAGATTTTCACCTCAACTGTTAAGAGCCAGCATAATTTAATTACCTTTTACCGTATTAAAGATAAGACACGTGTAATGTAAAATGTGTTTTATATATATATATGTATATATATATATAGCATGAGAGATTTCAACTTTTTTTTATAGCATTTCCCTTTAGTGCTTAAGTAGGCGCAATTAAATATTGCCCTTTCCTATTGGCATTGTTATGTCTGCTGCTGTTGTTGTTGTTGTTGTTGTTGATAAAAGATTGCACAGTGTTTACACACGCACACACACTCCCCCCACCCACCCCACCATCTCCTACTCCCATCCCCATCCTTCAGCGAGCACTCGGTTTCGCGGGCACTGCAACATTTTCGCAGTGTGTAATGCAAATTGGGCCAATGCGGTAATTGCCGCTCATTATGGTCAGGCAAATGTGTCGCAAATGGAGGGGTTGGCCAGAGAGAGAGAGAGAGGAGGGGGAGGGGTAGAGGGGAGTAGCGGGATCCGGCAATGCCAATGCCAATGCCAGCAGCCTGCTGATAAGACAAACTCCAGCCAAAAAAAAAAAAGATTTTCGCCACGCTTTTAATGCAATTTTTACATGGGAATGGAGCAAATGGAGAATGCAGTTCCAATTGCAATATGGAATTCCAGTTGGAGTCGGGGTATTCCCGTTACTGCTGCTTTTGCCCAGCACATAAGTCACTTTAATGGGCTTTCAATGAGGTGTGCCGAAAATGGGGAGCAAGGCCTGAACGCCTGAACTGGCCTCGAATATTACACACAACATTACGCAAATGCATTAATGGCATTTTAATGTTGAGGTATTTCACAGACCAGAAACCACTCTTTGCTCTGCAGGCAGGTGGTGTGTGAGTTGGGCACGATTGCAAAATGGCCAAAATGGCCAAAATGGCATTCCAACTATGCAAATTAAAATCGAAAACGATGCCAGAAATAAAAACAACAACTTTAAATGACGATAAACAGTTGACAAAACTTTAAGCCACACAAAAAGGTAGCACAAATGTGGTGACAAGTTAAAGTGGGGGTGGTTGGGTAGTTGACTGCTTTGCTGACACACTCACACACACCTCGCACTCTCGAATTTTCACACAAAACTCAAAGTGAAAATGATAAATTATTTTCGGGGCACATTCAGAGGCAACCAAAAGGCAACGCCGCAAGAATTTTGCTTGCCAAAGCTGAAAGTTAAGAAAGCAGTTGGGCCAAAGGGATTATGGAACTATATACTATAAATATAAATACACTCAGAAAAACAATCGCCCTCAATTTAAGAAGCTTGTCTTAAAAAAGTAAGGAAAGTAATAAGAAAATAAATTTCAGATTGAATTTTTTTTTAACAATTTGAAAAAATATATTTTGTGTTCCTGTTTTCAGTGTGTGTTTAAAGATTGCATAAATAAAATCTGTTGTGATTTATATAGAATATATATAACAGTATAAAAGTCAATAAAATATATTTCATTGTCATTTATTCGATAAAATTACTTTCAAAACATTGGAAACGAATTTCATCATAAAAAATTAATTAATAAAAAATAATTTTTAGGAAACAGAATTTATTTGTAAGAGCAAGAAAAGTTATCCACAATTCTGGGCGAATTTTCGAATTTCGATTTATTTTCTGAGTGTATATATATAAATATGTATATATAAGTATATATAAGAATATACATACATATACTCATGCATCTGTCTCGAGTGAAAGTACCAAATTTTAAATCGTTTTTCGTGAGATTTATTGTGGCTCTGGTTAACCGCTCAAACCCCCCCCCCACACACCCTCCCACACACGCATCCACACCTCCAACCACCCCCGCTCTTCACCCTTCAGTCAATTAAATTTATGCGCCTGCGTTAGTCATCTCGCAGCGGCATTTCAACAATTTACACCTCAGAAATATTTATGTCGCCACGGCGCATAACTTTAAGGTCCTCAGATCCGCCCTGGCTCTGTTCTATATCCGAAACTGGCATCAAACTTAATTTGCTGGAAAATGTTAGCAATTAAACATACGTTTTCATACCCTGACGGAGGGGGTGGAGTATTAACTCGGACTTGCACACACATATGGCCGGACATTGAAATTAATTTCGACTGCTGCTAGACGAAGGGGGCAAAATGGATGGGAGCATAATGTGAGCTCTGCGAAGGGGCAGAGGAGGGGGATATTATATGAACTTTGACACCTCATGCAACAATTTTGCGGTTGACAATGAGCTCAGCATCTAACCCTTGGCCAAAAAAAGCAAGAGGAAGGCGCCAGTCGCATAAGCACGACTACAAAATACCCTGCAAGCAGCTCTTGAATTTAGTTGCCAGTTTTGTACAATCGAATGTCAAAAGTAAAAGTGAAAGGTCATTAGACGAATCGAAGACAGCCCAAACGGTTACTGCCAAGTTAATAAAGTTATAAACTTGTTTGTCAGCCAATAGACTTTAGAATATTTATGAATTCCCATAAAGAACTACTATAATCAAATGATGTCTAGAATGAATAAATAAGAAATAATAAACCCAAAAAAATATTAATTTGGTTTATATAGACGCACTGAATGTGGGTAAGTGTAGTGTATACATGTGTAGGTTAGATCTCTGGATGCTGTTTCTGCTCGCTTCGATTATCATGCTGCTTGCTTCTTACGAAAACACACTGAAAAAGACTGTTTGAGCGTATGTTATGGACCATAAGTTGGATACTATAAAAATCTTAATTGAAAAGCTCTCTCCGATATCAATTTGTATCGATCGGCATCAGTCATTGATCAAATTAAATAATCTTGCCTTTGGCTTGCGAGAATCAATATTCCAAATTCAGAGTCTGAGATCGTCTGATTCATAAAGACAGATAGACAGACATGTGTAAATCGACTCGTCTGCTAATCCTAATCCTGATGCTTCCTTCTGTCTGGCACAGACTACATCAAATCCTTTTTACACCATTTAATAGGTACAGGGTATGTACAAGAGAGCCAGCTCAGTGGTTTACATACGTTTACACCTAGGCAAAACTGAGTTGGGTTTTTGGTTTTTTCACATTTAATGAGCCCAGACCGATGTCGGCATCAACATTATTATTTCAAATAAAAGCGCATTATGCTGGATTATCAACTGGACTTTTTGGCCAAAAATGCCGAAAGAGGAAAAAACCAAAAAAGCAGCCAAAAACAAAAGAAAAAAAAGGTGCAAAATGCGAAAACTTAATTTCCAGCTGGTATGCGATGTATGTATGCCGCATTTCGGACAGGGGACACCGGACACTTGACCGCCCAAAAATCCACACACACACCAAGCCCGTTCAAGGGTTGCTTAATGAATGTGCGTCCCTTTGTGGGTTGGAGAAGGGGAGTCGGGGAGACGGGGGTGGACATGTCCGGCGAGCGACTTGCAATTAAATGTGAAATGTTGAAAATAATTTGCATTACGTATGCGCCCCGTCTAACGGCTTATCTCATGCAATTAAGGTAGTTGGCAAAAAGTTGAACCGCTTTATTTGCCGGCATTTGCATACATTTTTGGGAAATTTAATTAGTGCATGGATTTAATTATGTCATCCTCAAGTCCAGCAGCCGTTGAGTGCTCAATGGAGCGGAGAAGGAGTAGTACGCAGGAGTAGCAGCAGAAGGGGGACTATAAACAGGAGCTGGAGTGTTCCCTTGCTCTATTTGCTGCTGTGGTATACTCCAAAAAATCTTTGATTTCTATATTTTCGAAAAAATATAATATATATATAAACATAAAATATCTTAAAAATTTAAGGGACTTTCTTACATTTTTGAGAAGTGCTTAATTTTAAAAAAGGACGAATGAAAATCATGCAAAACAAACTTTGTCTGCTGTCTGCCGTAGAGAGAAGTAGTTCGTTAAAATTGTAATTATTTTCAAACTAAATAATTGCATTTATTAAAGTATCTAAAAGTTGGCAATTTTTAATTCTTAAAATACTAATATTTAATAATCATAATAATAATAAGTAATTAAAAAGCATAAGCAAGAAGAATACACAAAAAAAAAGGAAATTAAATAAATATATTTGTTTTTTTGGAAAAATTGTTTCTGGAATGAAATACAGTTATAGTCTGATTTTTATGAGCTGAGCTTAATTTGCAATGTTTTTTTTTGAGTGTATGCAGTGTCTGGCAATTGTTCAATGAGTCGTGCATTTTTATTTGCATTCGCGTCAATTTGTTGCCGAGCTTTATTACAAAGGACAAAGGACAAAGGATAAAGGACTAAAGCGCCATCTGCACTCAATTTACCTGCATTGTCCTGCCACTGCAGTTTTTTTCCTATAAATATATATATATATATAAATACATATATATATGTATATCTGTATATAGAAAAGTATTTTTACACTTGAGATTTTTCGCTGTGGTTTTTGTGTGTGTGTGTGTGGTGTGCGTTGTGTGGGTGTGCGTTGTGTGTGTATGGTGTGTGTGTTATTTTAAATGCAAAAGCGCCGCTGACAATAAGCGGAAATGAATTATGTTTGAGGGTGCGAGAGATAAGTGGAACGGGAACAGGAACTGAAACTGGTGCCCATCGGTGGTGCCCATTGCCCCACCTCGCTGAGGTGGTGCACCGGTACCCACTTTCGAGTGTGCGAGTGTGTGTGTGTGTGTGTGTGTGTGTGTGTGTGCATTGTGCGAGTGCATTTCGCGTTGAGTTTATTGTTGTTGGCCACGCAGCAGACAAATAAATCAATGGCAGCCCGACTTTATTGTTTCGCTCACAAAAATATTGCTTTTATATTATTAAATAGCGGGCCTTTCTGACGCTTCTTTCGCCGTCGATCGCCGTCCGCTGATATATAATGAAATACCTATAGGGAATGCCAACGGCAGCAGTATCAGGAGTAGGGGGAGCACGACGGGGGGGAGGGATCTGCTGGTCTGTTGATAGGCTGGCCACATTCAGTATTCATATTAAATGTGCTGCGGTCTCTATTGACAAATTTTTTGAATGATGCATTGCTCGTTGCGGTGAAAATGCAATAAAAATCCGTTAATTGTTGTTGCTTTCTGTTGGCCATGGCTCAGATTGCAGATAGCACCGTGAGAGAGAGAGAGAGAAATTGAATAAGCCCAAAACAAATTTTGATTTGCATAAAACTTTAAATAACAAATGTGCATTTTTAAGATATTTTATCAATGCAGTATTTTGACTTTTTACTTTTTTCTTCTTTTCTCAAGATGTTCCGTAGCCAAACTTGAATGCAAAACTTGTAATTGAGGAATAAGTATGAATTTTATAGTCAATACAGATTGACTAGCAGATATCTTCCACTTGTAATTTGATTAATATAAAATATTACTGTGCTTTATTTCTCTTTAATTTTTCTGTGATTACTTTGGTAATTTGGGTTTTCTGTTAGTATTTTTGCTAGAAATCACAAAAAATTTTATTTTTGTAAACAGAAAGTGCGCGGTTAACAGCTGTGTGTTTTTATTGTTTTTTTTTTTGAGAGCTCTTGTGCCTCTCGCTCTCATTGTCTCTCATTGCATACTTGATCGCTTCGCATTGTTGTTGTTACAGCGGTTTTTGTGTGCGCTTTGTTACTCTCGCTCTCTCTACTTCCGTGCGCTCTCATAAATGTGTTTGCACGTGCTGTTGTTTCAGTGGCTCAAAGTTTCGTCTATTTTCGTAAATATTCTAACAGCGCCAAAGCTTGGTCGTTGCTGTATCTCCTTCATCTCTGATGCGCTGTTCGTTATCTTATTTTCTCTGTGCTGTGCCGAATCTTTGTATAGTTTTCTCTTCTTTTCGGGCATATCAATTTCTAAATTCAGTATGTCTGCGTGCTACCTAAAAAGCTGCAAGTGCCAGGCTGACCCAAAGGCCGATTTCGTCTATTGCTGGTTGTGTGATAACGTGGTAAAGTGTCATCTACGGGAATATTGGTTGAAGAATTTAAATTTACTTATGAAAGAGAAATTTCTTCTTTTAAAATAAGTGTTTCGACTGAAGTATTTGGCACAATTTGCTGTGCTAATTTCTGGCCGAAGGGCTTAGTAATAAAAGAGTATACAAATAATAAACGTATTTGGCCTCCTATTACATTGCCTCTGAATCCTTCTGGTGCTTCTTCTTCGAATGCTGCACCAAAAAACTAAAATACTCTCATTCTCTAGTATATCATAATGTTAGAGGTCTTAAGACTAAGCTTTCTAAACTATATATACAGTGACAGTCTTTCTCTTGAATTTTACATTCTAGAATTTACCGAAACTTGTGAATAACTTTTTTGCATGGCACAGCTGGTGGGGTTTAACTAACTTATTTTTACTAATCATTTTTGGTCTGATTGGGTTTTTTCTGGGTGTTCCCCAATTCATGCAACAAATGTTGGACCATTTTGCATTTACATACCCCCAGAAATAATATAAATATTTCTTATTTTTAAATTTACATATAATTTTATTTTTATTTGTATTAGAAATTAAATTAAATTAAACTTCGTACTTTTTGTATTTTTTGTGTCGACTGATCTTAGTTGGCATTAAATAAATAAGTAAATAAATAAATAAATAAATAGATAAATAAATAAATATCTTATAGTCTCTGCAGCATGAGCATGACTGGAGTCGAGTGGCACACCGGAAGGCGCGACCTCCTGACAAGGCTAAGTCTGCTGATTAGTTTTAAATAATGTGTGTAGTCAACACGACGAGACGACGTTTAGTATCGAACTGCCTGCTGTGACGAGCAGGCCCTTTATTTATATAAAATGCTTAAGCCTAAATACATAGAAGTACATCATACAGCCGCTTAAGGCTACTGCATTGGTCTCTTATCTTACCTTCCTAAAAATAGCTTAACCCCATGCAAGCCAGCCTGAAGTGCCTAATCTTGAGGGTGCTGCATGGGTCAGCTATCAGCATATGAGAGCGTCACATGTTCATACTTGAACAATATATATGGGCAGGCTGTTAACTATTTTATACGGTCGTCATTCGCTCCGAGTGTTCAGTAGTGAACACACCTAAAAAATCTCTGATACGAAATAAATTTGTATTTTCAGAACGGATTTTCAACAACCAACTAAAATGTCATCCGTAAATGCTAGGGATTCCATGGTGGGCAGCCGTGCAGAAGCCTTATTGAAGCGAATGCAACAAGTTGTGGACAGCGATCAGCTGTGCGATGTGGTTCTCATCGCTGGCATTGATGGCAAACGGGTGTCCGCTCATCGCTTGGTGCTCGCAGCTTCGAGTGAGTATTTTTCGGCAATGTTTACCGGACAGATGCGCGAGAGCAAGGAGCACGAGGTGACCCTTGGCGAGGTGCGTGGCGATGTGTTGCAGCTGCTCGTCCAGCACTGCTACACCGGAAGCATTGAGCTGCATGAGGACACTGTCGAGACGCTGCTGGCCACCGCTGACCTGCTGCAGCTGATCCCTGTAGTGACGTCATGCTGCAGTTTTCTCGAACGTCACCTGCGCCCAGCCAATTGTTTAAGATTCGCATTCTTGGCGGATCAGCATGGACGCACAGAGCTTCTGCGAGTGGCGCAGGATTACATCTGCGAGCACTTTATGGAGGTGTGCCACAATGAGGAGTTCTTTCAGCAAAACGCCAATCAGCTGGGCAAGCTGCTGTCCAGCGATGAGCTGTGTGTGCCATCCGAGGAGGACGTCTTCCACTCGATGATGAAATGGGTGCGCCACGATGCGCCCACTCGAGAGCAGCACATACCCGAGCTGCTCGCCAAGGTGCGTCTGCCCATGTTGGATCCCCCCTTCATTGTGGATCACGTGGAGGGTGTGCAGCGCCAGCAACGAGTGCCACCAATGGCTGTCGGAGGCCTGCAAGTGGCATTCACTGACCCCTGAGTGCCGTTCGCTCATTGATGCCACCGAACAAACCAAGCCCCGCAAATACACTGGTGTCCAATTGCTGGTTATGGATGGCCGCACTAATGGCAACCGCCGGGTCACCACCATTGAGGGCTACTGTCCGCGGCTGAACAAGTGGACGACTTGGGAGCAGACGATCAATGGGCGTTGGAACTTTGGCGCCGCTGTCTTGCAGACAGCAAACTGATTTTGGTAGGCGGAACTGTTGATGGGCGAGCATTGTGCTCTGTGGATAGCCTCGACCTAAATACGATGGCCAGCGTGGCACTCAATCCAATGGGAACGGCCCGTCATAGCCTAGGCGTTGCAGTGCTGAGATGGACACCTCTATGCGGTCGGCGGATGGTCTGATGGTCAGACCTCTGAACACGGTTGAACGCTATGATCCCATTGCGCGCACCTGGAGCTATGTGTCGCCGATGTCCGAGAAGCGTGAGCGCCCTGGTGTTGCGGTGTTGGGCAGCCGCCTCTATGCCATTGGCGGGACAATACCTACAATCAGTCGAAAGCTATGATCCGCACACAAACGAATGGAGTCTTCGGGCGCCAATGAATCACAATAAGAGCTTACGTTGGTGTCGCTGTTGCAAATGGTTACATCTATGCCGTGGGTGGCCAGGGCAAGAATAATGTTTAGATACCGCAAATATCGTGGAACGTTATGATCCAGCTACTGATACGTGGACACTGATGTGCTCTCGTGCCAGTGGGACGCGATGGGATCGGTTGTGCTCCTGCTTGGAGATCGTTTGATTGCCGTTGGCGGATTTGGTGAGGATTCATGAGCTACAACAATGTCGATGAGTACGATCCGGTGCGCAATGTCGTGGAATGAACTGGCCCCAATTTCGATTCCTCGTTCCGACGCCCTTGTCGTTGCCATTACCGCACATAATACCACCACCAGCAGCCAAGGATGGATCGAAACCAGCTAAGCGTCCTAAAAATATGTAATTAAAGAAACAATCGTAGTAATAATAATATAATCTTAATTATATTAACTACAATAATAATAACAATGTTTCTAGGGATTCCAGTGGTGGGCAGCCATGCAGACGCCTTATTGAAGCGAATGCAACAATTTGTGGAAGAGAAGCAGCTGTGCGATGTGGTTCTCATCGCTGGCATTGATGGCAAACGGGTGTCCGCTCATCGCTTGGTGCTCGCAGCTTCGAGTGAGTATTTTTCGGCAATGTTTACCGGACAGATGCGCGAGAGCAAGGAGCACGAGGTGACCCTTGGCGAGGTGCGTGGCGATGCGTTGCAGCTGCTCGTCCAGCACTGTTACACCGGAAGCATTGAGCTGCACGAGGACACTGCCGAGACTCTGCTGGCCACCGCCAACCTGCTGCAGCTGATCCATGTGGTGACGCCATGCTGCAATTTTCTTGCACGCCACCTGCACCCATCCAATTGTTTGGGATTCGCATTCTTGGCGGAGAAGCTAAGCTGCACAGAGCTGCTGCGGGTGGCGCAGGATTACATCTGCGAGCACTTTATGGAGGTGTGCCACAATGAGGAGTTCTTTGCAGCTAAACGCCAATCAGCTGGGCAAGCTGCTGTCCAGCGATGAGCTGTGTGTGCCATCCGAGGAGGACGTCTTCCACTCGATGATGAAATGGGTGCGCCACGATGCGCCCACTCGTGAGCAGCACATACCCGAGCTGCTCGCCAAGGTGCGTCTGCCCCTGTTGGATCCATCCTTCATTGCGGATCACGTGGAGAAGGTGTGCAGCGCCAGCAACGAGTGCCACCAACTGCTGTCGGAGGCCTACGAAGTGGCATTCACTGACCCCCGAGTGCCGTTCGCTCATTGCTGCCACCGAACGAACCAAGCCCCGCAAATACACTGCTGTCGGCCAATTGCTGGTTATGGGTGGCTTCAATGGGGTCCGCTGGGTCACCACCATTGAGAGCTACTGTCCGCGGCTGAACAAGTGGACGACTTGGGAGCAGACGATCGATGGGCGTTGGAACTTTGGCGCTGCTGTCATGGACAGCAAACTGATTTTGGTAGGCGGACGCAATGATGATGACGAAGCATTGTGCTCTGTGGAGAGCCTCGACCTATACACGATGGCCTGCGTGCCACTCAATCCAATGGGAACGGCCCGTCAAAGCCTAGGCGTTGCAGTGCTGGATGGACACCTCTATGCGGTCGGCGGATGTTCTTATGCGGAAGATCTGAAAACGGTTGAACGCTATGATCCCATTGCGCGCACCTGGAGCTATGTGTCGCCGATGTCCGAGAAGCGTGATGCGCCCTGGTGTTGCAGTGTTGGGCAGCCGCCTCTATGCCATTGGCGGACACTCAGTCGAAAGCTATGATCCGCAAACAAACGAATGGAGTCTTCGGGCGCCAATGAATCGCAATAAAGGTGACGTTGGTGTCGCTGTTGCAAATGGATACATCTATGCCGTGGGTGGCTGGGTCAGGAAATCGGTAATAGCTCAAATATCGTGGAACGTTATGATCCAGCTACTGATACGTGGACACTGATTTGCTCTCTGGAATTGAGACGCTATGGGATCGGTTGTGCTCTGCTTGGAGATCGTTTGATTGCCGTTGGCGGATGTTATCTTAATCGTAAATTCAACAATGTCGATGAGTACGATCCGGTGCGCAATGTCTGGACTGAACTGGCGCCAATTTCGATTCCTCGTTGCGACGCCCTTGTCTTTGCCATACCGCACAAAATACCACCACCAGCAGCCAAGGATGGATCCAAACCAGCTAAGCGTCCTAAAAATATGTAATTAAAGAAACAATTGTAATAATAATAATATAATCTTAATGATATTAACTACAATAATAATAATAATGTTTCTAGGAGAAACTGCAAAATGTAAATGCAATTTCCGATCAGAGTACCTTTAAGTCGAGCTCTCTCGACTATTAATTTTTCGTAGTGTGGGTTACGGATACCCGCACTGGCCTTGCTGACACACATGAGGGGACACGCTAGATCCGTTGGCATAACCTTGTGGGATCTGACTCCATTTCTGTGGGTGAGCTTAGCTCAGGTGGTTCTCTAGCCAGGTCTGGTCGGTCATAAGTTCTCCAAGGTAGCGATGTCATTGTAAGGATGGATGGATACCCACAGGCTGGTAAAAAATATAATGCACTTTCCTTATTTTTTATCGATAGACGCCTCTGTGTGTTGTCTGCCTAGTGCTATACATGACAATAATTTTCAGAGTTCTCACTTATCTAGCGCTGAATTTGTTGATTTCTATTAGAACGATTCCCAGTTTGCTTACTTGCATTTCAATGTAAATACATTAATATTATAAGCATGTCAACGTCTGAATTTAACCATACAACAAACCATCTACAAATAAATGAAATATAAATAAATAACTGATTTAACAATAATTGTGAATTAAATGAAAAAGTAATAAGTTCCATGGCATTATGGAGTTGTCGCTGAATAATCGGAATGCTTTTATTTCAGCTGGCGACATTTATCATTTCTGGATTTTAACAAAATTAACTTTTTAGAAAAATTTAAATAATGAAATTTATAGACTAATAGTTATGGAATTCAAATGGTTTCTGCTGGCCACATCTATATACAATCTACGTACAGTGATCCACATAATTATATCTATTTATAATTGTCTGGATTAAAAGATATTAGGAAGTGACAAGCTCTCAAAATGAAAAATTAAAAGCACACGAAACAACAAAAACCTGCTAAAAAATCAAAAAATCAACTCATAATCAAGAATCGACAAATAAAAAACTTTATTTAATTCGAAGTTTTAAGAATCTGCTTGATTTAATGACTCATCAATATTGATGGCTCTGAACTCATCCACAGCGATTATTCAAGTGAATGGAGCAGGCGTAGATCGCATTTCCACTGCGCGACTGTGCAACATTGAGTGGCGCCTCATTTGTGGTTAACCGCAAGCAGCTTGTACGTAATCCAACTAAGTTGCTTCAATTTAAATACCGCTAAATCAACAACTGCCACTTTATATTGAGCCGCAGCACCGAGAAGCGCGAAGCGAGAAGCACAAGCAGAAAGCAGCAGCGAGAGGACGTTGCCGGAATAAAAAGCACAAAATTAAATAAACTGCGAGTAAAATTAAAAGTAGCAGAGGCAAAAAAAGAGAAAAGAAGAAGCTAACAAGCACACAAACACGCACACACACACACATACACATACACTGCACACCTACACACACACACACACACACACAACACCACCTCCTCCTCCATGCACCCCTCCACTGACAATTCAGTTTGAGCACTTGAGCAACTTTCGGTACAATTTTTACGCTTCTTTTACTTCATTTTCAATGCATTTAACTTGAGTGACTCTTTAATCCTTGTAAGTATCTTAACTTGAGAGCGTGCGACAGGCGTGGTGGAGAAGGGGATTTAGATGGGGAGGGTAGTGTGAGGGAGTTACTGGTAACAACACCGTTTGCCTTTCAACTTTCAACGTCTTCGTCGGCATCTTCGCATTTTGTGCTACAATATTTATTTACCTTGCGCCTTTTGTGCCCACGTGCAGCATCTTCGACTTCGTCCTCGTCTGGTTCTTCCTTCGTCCTGCTGCCTGCGACTTGCTGCTAGCTGCTGCTGTCGTCGCCGTTGCTACGTGCAACAACGGAGTCCACAACCAGACCTAGACCTGGCCACGCCCCAAACTCCGTTGGCTGCCTCAAAACGTCTGCCACTTGGCATATTTTAAATACATTTCATGCGCTCCTGAATTTTGGTACACTTAGCGAAAAGAGATGAAGTTGAGATTTAGAAAATCCACAGGATCAGCTCACTTTATCATACTTAAAGTATTTCTACAATTTTTGTCTTTCTGAGAGCCAGAGTTTTCCTGTTTCTTAATTCCAGAGTTATTGTTATGACATTTTTAAAAAATATTTTCGATTTGTGCTTGCCACATGAATAATAAAACAATTAATAAAAATACAAAACAGGGCTGGGGAACTTCTAAGAACTTAACTTAAGGAACAAATGCAAGAATTAAAAATGATTTTATGTCTAATTCAACATTCAATATCAATAAATGGCAAGAAATAAATCGAATAAATTTAATTATAACTGCAGCTTAAAATAATCGATTACATATTCACAAATACCAGCTGTTTGTGAATTCGATATTGCCATACTTTTGAAAACATCGATACGAAATTCCACAAATAATCACAAAAACATAAAATAAATAAATATAAATAAATAAAATTAAATACAAATGTTGAATGTTGTCCCTTTGTAGTAATATTATATATGTAGTATATAGTATATAGCTATGGCTGGAAATAAATTTAAATTGATTATTTATTAATTGAAAACACTTCTCAGTAAAAAATAGAGCAGCTTTTCTAATTTCAAGAAATTGTATTTTCGTATTGTTAACAATTTTTAATAGGAACCAAAACAATTTTCTAGTTTTCAGATGGAACTTTTTTGTGAGTGTAGCTGCTCCTGCCGCTGATACTGCTGCTGTTCCTCAAGGATATTTACTTCTTGAAAATATGTTTACTCGTGTTGTGCATATTTTAATCGTTTACTTTGCCAACGACGAATGTACTTCTGAGCGTCTGTATTTTTTTTCTCTCTCTTTTGTTGCTTGTTTAACTTGCGTTTAAGTTAAATAAGCCTGGCGAGTCCTTTCGTCCTGCTCCTCATCCTGTTGCGGGGCTGCAACTAATTTAGTCCGACTTTAATGCTCGCTGTTATTAGCATATTGTGTATGTTATATGCCACTCCAATCATAATTGTTATAATAAGCCTGGCCACAAATTGCTGGCTGCAAGCTGCAACATAAATTAGAACGTTGCAGCGCGACGCATAAATAACGCGAGTCCTGACTGCCTGCCACAGTCAGTGGCTGCCTGCCACTAATAGAAATATCCGGTTGCAGTTATCTCACGTTGCACGCCCGGACACTGGCCAGGAATATGATATAAGCCGCTGGCTGCCTTGCTTTGTGGCATGCAACCAGACAATGCCGCGGCAAATGGCAAAAACGGCAAACAGGTGTTGGTTATTTATCTGGCTGGCTTCAAGCCACCAACTCCGGCTTCTTCATCTCCTCTCCTGCTATTTGCTTAGTTGGCGCTGTGGAAAATTTATAATGAATTCTAATGAGCATGTTGAAAGAGATACATTTACAGTTACGGTTACAGATACAGTTAAAGATACACTCAAACTTAGGCAAGCGCTTGCGGCGATTCGTTAGAACACGCAACAAGCTTCGACGCGTTTCAACTTTCTTCATCTATACAAATATCTTGAGGTGAGTCGAGTGTATATTTATATACATATATACACTCAGAGAAAGAATCTCTCTGAATTTTTTGAAATTCACTATACGTGTGTCGCCTTGGAAAATTCTCCTTATTATTCAGAAAGTATCTTTATAAAAACCAGATTAAGATTAAAATTGAACAAATATATGCTTAATTTTCAGATGTTTTGGTTTTCCAATTGTGTACAAGCAACTTTAACATTACCTTTCTTTTTTTGCTTCTGTACTTAATCAACTTAAGAATTGATGTTTTATTTAATTAATGTTTAATGTTTTTCATGAGCAAGCATTTCTGAAAGGTATTGATTATTTTTTGAATTGAATATCCCAATAATAGAAAATATTTGTTAAAAAAAACTAAACAAGCTTTTCTAATTTTAGGAAATTTTGTTTCTTATGTTAGAAATTGTTCAGGTTGATTATTAGCTTATGGCGTTTTTCAGAAAGTTACGAAATATTTTTCTGAGTGTATACTTAGACATTCACATACATATATCTTATGGAGTTTGCCGCACAAACAGCCAGCGGGTTTCTTGCGCTTTATTTACAAAAGTTTTGCGTGGCTCTGAAATTTTTGCGGCATTAGCTCTTGAAGGATGACTTGATATGATATGCGGACATATGTACATGTATGTGCCAAGCAAAATGCTTTCAATTACTTTACCTAGCTAAACACACAGATCTCCCTGACTGTCTATCTGTCTGTCTGTCTGTCTGTCTGTCAGTCTCGACTCACTTGCATTAGAGTAGCCAACTCATTCAGATAGACCTAAACGGAAAGGTATTCAGAGAAAGAGTAAACAGCTTAAAAGTAGAAAGACAAACACTTTCTTTAAGCACTTGTTCTTTGTTGATCAATTTCGAATTGTTGTTGAGGACTATGGACTATTTTTCTATAACAAATGTTACTAAACAGTTCTGTAACTAAACACTAAGAATTACTCCAAACAATATTTCAGCTTTTATACCCTCCACTGATACCCATTAAAACGGCCAAAAAGACAGTAATGGTTTCTTGCAAAAGTGTGTAACAGGCAGAGGCAAGTATTTGCAATGCCATGAAGTATGAATATTCTAGATCAGCATCAAAAATAGTGCCAATCTATCTATCTGTAGATAACAAGCTAGGTGCAGAGTATCAGCTAGTCGAGCTCTCTCGAGCTTAAGATTACAATATTCTAGAGCTCAAACCATTCGATGTGTTTTATAGATTTGTGATCTTGTTTTAGAAAACCGACCAAAGTATGGCCCATTGATCTGCTTCTATCATCTGCTTTTAGCTTTGTTAGATGTCTTTCTATCGAAAGTAATTTAAAAATTATCGATAATTATCGACTAATTTTCTACACAATATCCAACAATTGATATTTTTACGGAATTTTCAGGCAGTCGACAACATTCACAATACTCTATAAACTAAGCAGGCTCTGTAGTTTAATCGAATCCCACACACCCATATTTTATAGGTAAGTTACTTCTTCCCTCATCCCCCACCAAGCATTCCTAAAATGTTTGCACTTTGATTGCGTTGCTTGTGTGGCTAAAACTTTGGCCAAGAGCTTTATGAGGAACCCTCGAACCCTTAACCCACTCCAGCCAGCCATCCAAAATTATTTCAATTAAGTTTCTTACAAATAGCCCCGCCCAAAACTGCTCTGGACTTACTTTCATTAGTTGAGCTTGTTGTTGATGTTGTTGTTGTTGCCACACAGAAATTTATTGTCAGGTTCGATGGTTGGCAAAGTTTTTATTGCACGGCGGCTTGGAATTTGCCAGTTGCTGTTGTTGCTGTTGTTGTTGCTTTTGTTGTTGCTTTTGTTGTTATTGTTTGTTGGCTTTTGATTATTCAAATTACGCTTAATTGTTAAGGTGGCCATAACGCTCATAATGGCTATAGCCAAAAGGCTTGCCTTAAGCGTCCCCCTCCTCCCCTCGAATTTAAAGCCCGAAATCGTTTGAAGTGTATAATTGGATTATGGCTAACATATTGCTAAGTTGAAGTAAGTCTGAGCAGAGATTTCAGAGTGTTGAATTAATTAAGAGAATGCAGATTTTAGCTGCTGTCAACTTCTGAAATCAATAAGTAATTCAACTCACAATTTCAACTTTTGAGCCCCTTAGAATAGTTTGGCTCTATTGTCTTCGAATACTCTGCTTGAGTTCTAAACAGTTACTTCTGTACTATACTTGCACAGCATCTACATATAATATTCCTATTCTATAACTATTCTATATTCCAGCACTTACCGCAGCTCTGTGGAAAGTGTTATCTGCTGCCTGTTTCAGTCTATGAATCAGCTTATCAAAATAAGCCCATAACAAATTTCAGTTTCCTTTAGTTATACGATTTATACACATCAAATGGTCAAGCAAGGCGTATATAACATAATTTCAATCTGTCTAAATCTTCATTGATTTCTCAGATTAGGATTAAATTACTTATTATTATATATTATATACATATATTAAGAAAAAAATGGAATCAGTAAAATATGTTGTTTTGATACCTCCAATTGCAGTTGGGGCAAAACACATATTTTAATTACTAAGCTTTTAAAATCTTAATTGCTTATATTATTCAATTAAATTTTAAATAAAATGATTTATTTAATAATATTTTCTGTTTATCTGGCTTGTTCTATGATCGAGTAATATTCAGAGATTATAATTTATGTACATTAGAAAAAGGTATAACGGAATAGTCTAAAGTAATTTGCGTAATTTGATGAAAAGACAACGGTCTTCAAGATCGGACTACTATATCATATATCTTTTCTACGAACAATCTGTTGGTTTTTTAAATATTTAATCAAATCTAAATGTCGGCAATTTCGCTCTGGTCTACAAGGATATTTAATATTCGCATTCCTCTCTTCCTTCCTGTTTGCCTGTTTAAATAAGCTACAGGGTATCTGTGAGCCAAGTACTCTATTATCAACTCTATTAATTAGTTTTTAGTGCAATAAGTGAGGCAAGTGAATTACGTTGGGTTGTGCAGCAAGTGCGGTTTGCTAATCACATATTGCTCTACTTTCAGGCTTCATACACTGCAATTAGTTTGTGCTGAGAAATTGGCTTTAAGTTAAACGTTTTCTAAGAGTTCGACTCGATTGCGGAAAAAATCATGCGAAAGAATCTACTTTCATACTTGATAAGCTAACGTTGTAATTTTCATGTTTGTTTTCTAACGACATGGTTCCATGCCGATCACTTATCGATACTCTTCTGATATCGCAACTGACTCGATTAATTGCTTTCAATAGAATCGGCGCAATGCCAACAAGGTGGTGGGCGCTGCCCCCTAAGAAGCGGGTATGCGCTGACTATTGTGTACATTGCCGGTCAGTTCGCGGAAAGAAGCAAATGCAAGTGCGGACTCCAAACTGGATTTTGCTGGCCTGGCAACGGCAGCAATGCTGTGAGGAGGGAGCCCTTCAGCAGTGGCGACGATTGCAGCCATTGCAAGACTTTGATGGGCAGCAGGCTTTCTGGCTTGATGACCGGTACACAGCTCAACATGACGGGAGTCGAGTGGCACACCGGACGGCGCGACCTCCTGACAAGGCTAAGTCCTTTTTATTGCAGTCTGGCTGCTCCTCAATGGTAGTCTTGCCGCGATACCATCTTAGATGTAGGAGCAGCCCAGTTACTTTATGCATTTTCTATTTTTGATCTGGATTTCCCTCCATGGGCTGGTGTTTTAGATGTCGCTTCACCCGCAGATGCAGCTTATGGTTTTGGCATCTTTAGTCAGCCATAGCAGCCTATGCATTTGGTCTGGATGGTCTTCCAATGCGGTTTTGGCATCTCTTGTGCGAAGATGGTCCTCAATGGTCTATTTGTCGCGATGTCACCCCCATCTGCAAAGTGCAGCAGTTCAGTACAGTGGTTGCTGTGGCCAAATCAGCTAAACATTTGTTAATGTTTGGAGTTGGCTTTGACAAACTTTGTCTATGACATGTCAACTTTATTTTGTGGTTGCTTGGATTTAGTAATGTTAAAATATATATGGGCAGGCTGTTGACTATTTTATACGGTCGTCATTCGCTCCGAGTGTTCAGTAGTGAACACAACTAAAAAATCTCTGATACGAAATAAATTTATATTTTCAGAACGGATTTTCAACAACCAAATAAAATGTCATCGGTAAATGCGAGGGATTCCATGGTGGGCAGCCATGCAGACGCCTTATTGAAGCGAATGCAACAATTTGTGGAAGAGAAGCAGCTGTGCGATGTGGTTCTCATCGCTGGCATTGATGGCAAACGGGTGTCCGCTCATCGCTTGGTGCTCGCAGCTTCGAGTGAGTATTTTTCGGCAATGTTTACCGGACACATGCGGGAGAGCAAGGAGCACGAGGTGATCCTTGCCGAGGTGCATGGCGATGCGTTGCAGCTGCTCGTCCAGCACTGTTACACCGGAAGCATTGAGCTGCATGAGGACACTGTCGAGACTCTGCTGGCCACCGCCAACCTGCTGCAGCTGATCCCTGTGGTGACGTCATGTTGCAATTTTCTCGAACGCCACCTGCGCCCATCCAATTGTTTGGGATTCATATTCTTGGCGGAGAAGCTGAGCTGCACAGAGCTGCTGCGAGTGTCGCAGGAGTACATCTGCCAGCACTTTATGGATGTGTGTAACAATGAGGAGTTCTTGCAGCAAAACGCCAATCAGCTGGGCAAGCTGCTGTCCAGCGATGAGCTGTGTGTGCCATCCGAGGAGGACGTCTTCCACTCGATGATGAAATGGGTGCGCCACGATGCGTCCACTCGTGAGCAGCACATTCCCGAGCTGCTCGCCAAGGTGCGTCTGCCCATGTTGGATCCATCCTTCATTGCGGATCACGTGGAGAAGGTGTGCAGCGCCAGCATCGAGTGCCTGCAACTGCTGTTGGAGGCCTTCAAGTTGCGTTTACTTCCCTCCCAGCATCGTTCGCTCATGGCTGCCACCGATCCAACCAAGCGGAAATACACTGCTGCCTGCCAATTGCTGGTTGTGGGTGGCTTCAATGATGACGGCTGGGTCACCACCATTGAGAGCTACTGTCCGCGGCTGAACAAGTGGACGACTTGGGAGCACAAGATCGAAGGCCGTGCGCTCTTTGGCGCCGCTGTCATGGACAGCAAACTGATTTTGGTAGGCGGAACTGTTGATGGGCGAGCATTGTGCTCTGTGGAGAGCCTCGACCTAAACACCATGGCCAGGGTACCACTCAATCCAATGGGAACGGCACGTCATAGCCTAGGCGTTGCACTGCTGGATGGACACCTCTATGCGGTCGGCGGACAAGATCTGAAAACGGTTGAACGCTATGATCCCGTTACGCGCACCTGGAGCTATGTGTCGCCGATGTCCGAGAAGCGTGACCGCCCTGGTGTTGCGGTGTTGGGCAGCCGCCTATATGCCATAGGCGGAGACTATCCAGGATCAGTGGAAAGCTATGATCCGAAAACAAACGAATGGAGTCCTCGTGCGCCAATGAATCGCAATAATGGTGCCGTTGGTGTCGCTGTTGCAAATGGTTACATCTATGCCGTGGGTGGCCGCGTCAAGATAGATCTTTAGTTACTCAAATATCGTGGAACGTTATGATCCAGCTACTGATACGTGGACACTGATTTGCTCTCTGGCAGTGGGACGCGTTGGGATCGGTTGTGCTCTGCTTGGAGATCGTTTGATTGCCGTTGGCGGATGTTATATGGATCGTGCGCTCAACAACGTCGAGGAGTACGATCCGGTGCGCAATGTCTGGACTGAACTGGCGCCAATTTCAATTCCTCGTGCCTACGCCCGTGTCGTTGCCATACCGCACATAATACCACCACCAGCAGCCAAGGATGGATCCAATCCAGCTAAGCGTCCTAAAAATATGTAATTAAAGAAACAATTGTAATAATAATAATATAATCTTAATTATATTAACTACAATAATAATAATAATGTTTCTAGGAGAAACTGCAAATGTAAATGAAATTTTCCATCAGAGTACCTTTAAGTCGTGCTCTCTCATAATAAAGGAGACGAATAAAAGTGATGGAATAACGGATACCCTGCACTGAGCCTTAATATATTATTATTTGTAGTTGGGTTAGTTTAGACGGTTGCTGACACACATAGGACACGCTAGATCCGTTGCATAACCTTGTGGGATATTACTCTGTGGCACTCGTGCGAGCTTAGCTCAGATTTTTTTTTTATTATACACTGGGTATCTGTGAGCCAAGTACTCTATTATCAACTCTATTAATTAGTTTTTAGTGCAATAAGTGAGGCAAGTGAATTACGTTGGGTTGTGCAGCAAGTGCGGTTTGCTAATCACATATTGCTCTACTTTCAGGCTTCATACACTGCAATTAGTTTGTGCTGAGAAATTGGCTTTAAGTTAAACGTTTTCTAAGAGTTCGACTCGATGGCACTTCACTTGCATTTTTTGTTTATAGTGCAAGCCTCAGAACGGAAACGCGTCAAGCGGCATATATTTTTTGGTTTTTTGTACAAAAATCATTTGTGGTATGGGATTTATTTTTTGTGATTTTGTTTTGTTTGCCTGATCCTTCGATCAACCAGCATGGTGTTTACTGTACAGTGGCACTCTGTGGGCAACAAAAAATGCAACACACAATAAAGAGACACAGAGTTGAGCAACGTAAAATGGCGCGAAATTCGTGCATTAAATGGACTGAACTTCCGGTGTGTGAAATTGTCGCACACTCACACACACACGCACACACACACACAGAGAATACATATTGAGTTGTGGGCTCTGTTAGCGTGTTTTTCTGGCCATATGCGAGTTGTTGGCTATTTTGTGGGCGCTGACAAAAGCTACATAAAAAAATGGCAGGCGCATAGAAAAGCAACTGTAAATTTATGCCCATTGGCAATAATCCATTTTTGAAGCTGGTCAGCCACAGCCACAGCAACAACTACAACTACAACAACAACAAAAGCAGCAACAAAAGCAGCGGCAAAAACATCAACCAATATTTGAGGGCCCATTGTTTCCGCGCTAATTGTTTGGCTTTTTGACCAATTTGCTGCTGCTGCTGCTGCTGCTGCTGCCAGCGACGATGACGACGAGTGCCATAAGAGTTTTGGCCACTCCATTTTTTGGCCATTACTAACACACACACACACACATCTCTTGAGAAGCGCTAGAAAGAGGGTCGCAGCTGCCTGCGTAGATTGCAATTATTTTGCAAACAATGGCAAATTGTTGATGCGTGTGCAAACATAAAATCAAATTGAACGTAGGTGTGTGTGCAGCTGCTGTAACAAAACAGCCAAAGATACAGATACAGATATAGATACAGTTACAGTTACAGTTACAGTTACAGATATACTTACAACTCCTACACCAGGTACACTCAGAAAAGAAATTGCCCCGCGTTTAAGTAAATCACTCTAAAATCAACTAGAAAAATGTTTTGACTTATATATAATTACTATATAGACAAAGCAAAAATATAATATAATAATAAATTTATAATTAATAGAGATATATACAAATAAAATCAAAAATCATATTTTAAAAAAATTCCCATTAATTTATAAAATAGCTCCTAGAAAACTAGAAATATATACTACTGTTTAGGAATAATTTCAATTTTTACTTCATATTATTAAATTTGTATATTTTTTATTATTATTTTTATTTTTATTTTTTATATTTCTGTTTTGTGTGTAATGTTTTGAAAAAGAATAATAATAAAAATAACCATAAAGCTAATGCTAAAATACTAAGAGTAAAAAGTCGGTGTTAAGAGAAAAGTCTTTCTCAATAGTAAGTTGAGATACCATTGACCATATTCAGTTTCAGTTCGATTTGTTTTTCTGAGTGTACATTTACGGCTTGAGTTACTTTTGTTTGGTAAGGTGTCTGCGTGTGGCGCATCTGGCACTTGCAGCATTTGCCTTGATTTGATTACATGCGGGGATACACCTACACCTACAACGACAAACGACAAACGACAGACGACGGACGACGGACGACAGACTCTCCCACAGCTTACAGGGGTTGCATGGATGGATATGCAAATGATTTTTTGGGGGGCAACATGCGGAAAAGCAGTCAGCAGACAACAGGTGATGGCCACATAAAAATACCAATCGATATATGTCTGAATATATATATATATGTATATGTATGGGAGTGTTTTGGGGTACCATTAAATACGCATAGATTGTCGCCAGGCTGTGTGTGATAATAAAGTGCAAATCGCCGCCGGCAGCAGCAGCAGCAGCAGCAGCAGAAGTTGCAGCATATATGTATATGTGCCACATGAGTTGGCTAAATTAATCACTCGCCTTTGCATATATCAAAATAAACAGATCATGACAAATGCAGTGCTTAAATCGAGCAGAACATCGCAGTGACTTTGTGTGGAATATACACTGAAAAAAAATTATTCCCAAAAACAATGTTGTAGAATTTATTTTTAATCTTTTTATCATTTATAATTTTAAAATTTAATTTTACATTTAAAATATATATTTGGCTGTTCTTTACTTTTTATCCAATATATTTTGAGCTCTCTCGACCAGAGCATTCTTTGCCATTTTTTTCTCCTAGACGAGCACTCTCGACTAGAGCATTTTTTTTTTCTGTGTGTGTGTGTGTGTGCACAACACCTCGTTTGCACTTAGTGTGCGATTTCTTTGTTTGTCTTTAGTTTTTATTGCGTTCTTTTTTTTTTTTTGCTTTTGTTCTTTTAATTAAAATAATTTCTGGCTGCACTTTTTCCACGTGAAATTCCCGCAGACGAAGACGACACATAGCCGCTGTCATGTTCGCTTGTCTCGCAATGAATTTGCTGGCCAATTCCCAGTTCCCAGTTCCCAGTCCCAGTCCCAGTCTCCATCCCTTTCCCTACGCCCGTTTCCATACCCATTTTCGTTCCATCTCCAATGGCAAACAGACGAAACGGCGAAACGCATAAATTATGCTTTTGTTGACAATGCAGCCGACATTTTGAGTCTGATGCAGATGCTGATGCTGATGCTGAGGTGCCAAAGGTACAAAAACTTTGCTGCATTTCTTGGCAAACTAAATTGTCACAGTTCTTCTTCTATTTGGATATTTATTTGTTGTTTTCGTGTCTCGAATGGACTTTTAATTGTCGCCCGTTTGCCATAAATTAGAGAAGCGTTTCGCGTTATTTGAACGTGCTCTAAAACATTTAAAGATAATTTCTCTTGGTCTAGTCAGCAGGTAACGCATCATATATTTGTAACCACATGCTGCATGCAGCAACATGCTCCCACATGCCACATGCAACTCAGCTTTTTGCTGGCTTGTCTTTGTCTTGCTCTCCTCTTTAAAATTGAAATTGGATGGCAGCCAAAAAAACGAGGCAGTCAGACAATAGCGTCTTTAAAGTATGTGCGGCGCAGACACAAGTTGCCACAAAAGTTGCAGGACCATACTCCACCCCCTGGCTACACCTCTGTTACATGTGTTGTGGCTGGCTAAATGTTTTGCATTTCAAATTGCATTTTAATCGCATTTCAACCTGAAATGCCATTAGACATAATTCGTTTAGCTGCATTTGTCGTCGTCGTCGTCATCCTTGTTGGCCAGCAAATCATTTCGATATGGCCAGTATGCCCCGCCCACATTACGCCCCCCATTTGAACACAATTGGCAACCGCACGTAAATCAACTTTGCCATTGATTTCGGCTGCTCTCCAACTGACAGTTGTCCACTGTCCACTGAACTGAGTCAATTCATCCCACACTCAGAAAAAAAAATGAATTTTGTAAATTTGAAAATTAGAAACTATTTTCTCGCTTTTTGAAATAATTTCTAAACATAAGTTTACATTTTTGTACATATTAGACATCGACACTACCAATTATATTATTATTATTATATTGCGATTATTCCTAGAAAAAAAAAACAATTTAAAATTCAGAAAAGATTAATGAAATTAGATCTCTGTACTGATGAATTGAAGTTTAGCTGTCTCGAAATCGAATTCCCGTCAAATTATTAACTATAAATATAGAATCATAAATATGAACTACAAAATGTTTATAAACAGTGAATCTTAAAATACAAATCTTTAGTAATAATATAAGGAACAAAAAAAGCCAGTATAAAAATTATTGTTTGTTAACACACATAAAAAACAACACTCTCAAAATTAGAGACATATAAAAAAAAAAGACTTAATAAAATTCAGTACTACTTTTGTCTAAGTGTAGCCCCCTCTTCTGCACTCTCCCAGCTCGCTTGTCAGTTGCATGTTGCCTGGTTGCATTGACGTACTGTCCAGATTATGCGCATTGCATCCGTTTTGGAACAACTCACACACACACACACACACACACACACACACACACATACACATACTCTCATACACTCGCTTGTCAAAATTGTCATTTTGTAATTGATTGTGAGCCGATTGACATTTAATCAATTTATGTTTGTTTCGAGCAATCGTTTCTCTAATCCAAATTAGAGGGAACTGCAACTTATTCGTCACCTGACCGACTTCCATTTCTCAGCTGCTGCATATGTTGTACTATATATCTATACACATATATATATATATATATATATATATATTTGATTACAAGGTAAGTGACAGTGGCACTTGTTGACAGGCGGGTCAGTCCGAGTCCAAGTGCCTTGGCAGCTAGCTGCATCTATCGAGTGTTGCTCAAATGAATGCCAAACAAACTGCCTACCAAAACTTAAATAGCTAGAATCTCAGTCAACACTCACACACACACCACACACACACTTATACACGCACTCGCATTCGCATTTATCGATTTTCTTAAGCATTTACATTGTTAAACTAAATTACAAAAAAAAAATGAAAAACGTGGCAGAAATAAGAAAGCGGAAAAAACATTTGTCACGCCGATAATTAAATACTCTTTTAGGTGGATTATGCCATACAATAATCTGAAAAGCGAACAAGCAAATCAAATGTGTTTCGGAATAATAAGAATATTGAGAAAAGCCTGGTTTATTGCGAATATTATCTGGCTTTATATAAATATTATCTAGCTATGCCAATATTATTTAGCAGATGAATTTGTTTAAGTCCAATCAAAACATTTTTAGTGATCTAAAGAAGTTTTTAATTATGTAGCTTTAGGATAAGTTATTTAATTACTTATTTATCTTAACACTACAAATTTGAAGCTTATAAATTATTGCGCTAGTCAAAAGAGAATTGAATAAAATTATAATTTAAGTAAATAAAATAGGAAAAAATAAATTATTTTTATACCTCTTTTTCCATTTGCATCATTTTTAATTATATTAATAAGCATTAATAATAATTAAAAAATCTTTTAATTTAAGTATTTTCAAATTAAAATCTGCGAAAATATAGTCTCTGAGTTCTGCTTGTTTTATAGATATAAGGGGTGAAGTTATCTATGGAATGAACTAAATTTGAGGGATATAATCGAACTTATACATACCGAATTTGAGGTCCGATATCAGTTTGTTCTTACTGACAGACAGACAGACGGACCTAGCTAAATCGGCTTGGCTTTAGATGCTGATCAAGAATACATATACTTTAAGGCGTCGCAGATTGGTCTTTTTGCCTGTTACATGCTTTTGCACAACTTCATCAAACTCTTTTTCCCATTTGTAATGGTTTTCAGGGTATGAGACTATTCCTACTTAAATGCGTTACACATTTGGTGACATAATCACAATGCCCTTTGCATTGAGTAAATCAGCACAAACTGACCCTGAGATGCTGCTGCTTGAAAGAAAGCAGAAAAAAGAAGCGAAGGAAGAAGAAAAAGAAGCGAAGACGACGACGGGCCAAGCGAATTTGTGCGCTTGAGTGCGTGCATAAATTTCTTGTGCTCTTTGCTGGCTATTATTTACATTACGCACACACATTTATATATATATATATTTATATATATATATATCAGATATATTTATATATATATATATATATATATGTATATATGTGTATGAAAAACTCAATTTCCTGCAACGAACACAGGCACATCAAATGCTTTACGGCCGCGTTCTCTCTCTTTCTGCCTGTCTCACTCCCACTGCATTAATATTTCCATGTCCATCTGAAATTTAACACACGTTTGTGGCACGGCACACACACACACACACACACAGACACCATTTGGCCACAACCACCGTCTGGGCGCTGTGTGTGGAATATTCGCATGTAATGTGTGTAATCAAAGTAACAAAATCCAAATCATATTTCCTTCATTGACCACAGACCAACCGAGGCGCAACCCTTTTTTCAGACTGTGCATAAAACATTTTGCTCGATTTCCACAATGAACGTTTGCCTTACAACAACCAACTTTTCTTAACCTTGTTTGATTTTTATTTCCCCAATTCTTTTTTTATTCTTGCTGAGGCAAAATTATTGGTCTGGGCATATGTAATCATGTTGGTGGTGAGCGTATAGGACGCATCATAAAGTGCACACAATCAAAATGAAATACGTTTTAGGTACACGTTTCTATCTACACTTGACCGGGGTATAGACGACTAAACGATGAGCTACAATCAGCACACAAAATCACACTGCAAATTTTAAAAATCACTATACTCTTTGCGCCAAGGTCAGCAGACCTGATTGCACCTGATTGTACAGAAAGTATATTTCATCATCAATATTCACAAACAGCAGATATTTCAAGGATTTTAATTAATGCTTAATTATAATAATTTTAACATAATTTTAATTGAATGTTGATAGCAGTCTTAGAAGTGAATTACTTTTGAATTGCTTAACTTGTTTATTTATCACGTTGCTTGTAGGAACTGGGTGGAACTTCGGATATTACTCTCTAAGCGTAGCGCATTTGAATATCTGTAAAGCCGCTCCAGCTAGTTAGCATTTCGCATATGTTGGCAATTTTTTATTTATAGCTGTGGTCGCTCTTTACTTAAAGGTGTTGGGTGTGCAAGTGTGGGGAATCAGGGATGGGGTTGGGGTTAGAGGGTTATCCTTTGCTGCTTGTAAGGACTTTAGTTGCCGCTGGCCATTTGGTTTGCTGCTTTGTCAAAACTTGTATAAGAAATCTTTTGGAGCAGTTGCATTTCACGCTAAAACTTTTTGCCCAAAAATTCTCATTTGTGGTCAAGGCTAAAGTTTTATTTGAGTTCACAGTTTCAGTTTAGCCCAAAAATTCAATTAAATCTACGCATTATGCACGCTGCACTGCTCCAGTTCAATTTGAACCTTTCCAGGGCTGGCCAAAGAGCCCTGCCCCAGAGTTTGCTTGTATGCAAATAACTTTGCACAAAAGGTGCGCCGAGTGGATGGTAAACAAATTATCAAAAGTGCCCAGTCAGCAGGCAAAACTAACTAACTCAAGCAGCGAGCTCAACTGCACTCAGAAAAAATAAGTGACCTCATTTATAGAATGGATAAATGAATATTAATTTAATTTAATGTTTACTCTTTCTTAGATTCGGGATTATTATTTTTACTAATTTTAATTTTTTCATATTTTTAAAAATCAATCGTACAATGAAATAAATTTAAAATGTAGAAATGATTTCCCAAATAATATGAATAATAAATAAATATATATAATATTTACAAATTATTTCTTCAAATCACAACATTTTCTTGGTATTCAGTATTATTTCCACAATTTGCTAGTTCTTAAAAATGTTTTCAAATTTAAGAACTTTTTTTGTTGAATATTTAGAAATGATTTCCAGTAGACAAAATATATTTTTTTACAATTTTTTTGGATGATGTTAGGGTTTTGAGAATTCTATTTTTGGGCAATATTCCAAACGGCCTTTAGATTTATTTATTTATTTTTCTGAGTGTGAGATTTGAACGGGAAGTTCTTCATTTGGTGAGCAACGCACACGATTCTCGGTGGTAAGCGTCAGTTCATTATTAAAACTTTTAAAAGCAGATAAGAGCACAGACTGATATAGAGATGCTGACACTGATACACACACTCACAGACACACACACACAGGATGATAAGGACGATAACCTATGCGGGTAGAGGTGTAGGTAGAGAGGGGGAGCCACTACCAACGCGGGCGCCACTTTACCTCTAATTGAAACATTAAGTTGCACATCACGTACGCGGTGTCAGACACCAGACGCCTGCCTGGACGGGAAGGGTGTGTGGTGAGGGGCAAGGGGACTATGGTCTATGGCGCCTAGGAGTATGCTAAAATTGTGCTCGACTGCGGCTGCTTGGGTGTTTTTTACCTAGTCCCCACAAACAAAAAATAACAACAAAAAAATAAAGCCCAAAGTGCCAAAGCTTCGACTATCAACCACTCAGCACTTTATTTTTTTCCATGTTGGCATTTTAAAAAGCATTTAAGCCACTAGTAGCAAGAGGGGAAGGGTACAGGTTTTTTGTTAAGTGTGTAAAGTGATTACGTTGAAAATTTGTTTGTCTGTGATACTGCATACGTGTGGCACAACCAGGAGCCCAAGTTATAGAAGAGTGTTGCGGAAATCCCTAATAAACGACACTTGATAGTTGATGTTAACTATATCAATTAGCGCACAGGCTTAGACAAGGTCGAGTAACCAGCTGAGCACGTTCATGTATCCAGAGGGTCATCACTGGAATGAAAAGTAGGATTAGTTTATAAAAGATTTGCATCACTAGTTTATAATTACCCCACTTGGAGCCCACGAGAACTGGGCAGCCTCCATGAAGGGTTCTCGTGTCGCCAGTCCCATTGTCCAGCAGATTATACCAGAAGAGAGCCATTCCACGCTCTGGACTAACAGCCTGTTTCAGATTTGGGAATACTGTGGCGCCTCCCTGCTCCACATCAGACAGCTGTGCATTTAAATATAGATTTAAATTATACAAATAATAAGCCAAAATGCACATACATAGAACAGCACCGTTGCAATGCGATCACCTGCTTCACTTGCTTGTTGCTGGAGGTGAATTAATTTGATTTTCAATTATAATGACACTCACTGCTACACTCAGAATAAAATCGCACTGAATGTTACTTATAAAACACAAGGGTTTTTCATTATTTAATTTCAGTGAACATTTTTATAACATTTGTAAATACTATGTCCAATATTCCAGGATGTTTTTTCTATTGTGTAAGAAACAAAGTTGTTACTTATATTACTATTTAAATTTTTGGGAATGTCCAATTATGGATTTATTAATATCTGAAAATGTTGTTTCTAATGTTTAGAAACTATTTCTAAGAACAGGAAAAACTATCTCATTCTCATGGCGTTTTTATTAAATTCAGTGTGATTTTTTTCCAAAGACATTCTCACCTGTGTGGTATTAAAGAAATCGTAGTGAGCCGCATAGTGTCCACCCAAGCCATAGTTCATAATGTTGAATGCCTCAGAGCCCTGCATGCTTAACGCAGTCATGTCCACAACTCGTCTCTCGATGCGCCTCGTGAGATTGTTGAGATCCCTTTCCAGCCAGGCGCCCTTCGAGGTTCGCACTCTTCTCGAAACATATTTGCCATCCACAAGGACAGTTGTGCGCTTCAACAGTGGTCGGGCAAGGTTTTGGAGTTCATCGATTTCCTGGGGAGACAATGCATCATGGAACACAACTATAAATGGATTAAGCAGAACAATTTCCATTTTGAGGGGTGCCAGTCGTAGAAATGGCGAAGTCTTCATTTTATATTCGCAGTGCAGATTTAATTGTGGCACAAATTGACCTCGACAACCTCGAGAATAAGATGTAATATTCTCTTTGGCAACAGGTTTCAATTTGGGCTCATTTCTGATCATATTCTGGACGTAAGTTCTCAAATTGAATACTTGGGTTTTCTCTGATTTATTTCCCATTATCAGAGCATGATCCAAAATTGGCATAGCTGTGGAATAATACTCTGAAACACAGATAACAATTGAGTCATCTGCACGAATTCAAGAGGAATTCACTCACTATTTTCAGCAAATGCACTGGCCATGAAATACACCAATCCCTCAGGATCAGATCCCATCAGAGTCGGAGGTGTCTGATTGGAAATGAGCCATTTGCCAGTCTCGGCAAACCATTGCCTGGCCAAATGCGGTTTGCTGTGTTGATGCAGGAATTGGCCAATCCTATAAGTGTCCATTGCATTAAGACTTGATCTGCAGATGGCATTCTGATAAGTTATTCTGAGGAGTGCTACACAAATCTAACTCACTCGTACTGCTTTCCGTTGAGTAATCCCTTGGCCACGTCCCCAATCGTCAAATTGTACACATCGCTCAGGCGTTGGATTGCCTCACAAGCCTCCTTCAGATCAGTCGGACTCGGCAGCTCTGATTTGTGCTGGGCGAGATGGAAGATGTGCGACCAACCCACGGGCTCCTCAATGAACACCTTCCAATCAATCCAATCCCCCTGCATGCGACGTATTAGTGAAAAGGCATTCAGAGGATTCGAAACATAATCTTCCATTTGAGACATGGCCTTATCGCTTTCCGCTTGCAATCGTGGAACAACACTGAGAAAACTAATAGTTATAGTTTCAAATAAATCTAGTTAGACTTTGGAACTTACCTTTTCAGTGTATTCAACTTTCTCTCCAGCTCATCCGCATAGCCGTTGAGGTTCTCAATGAGTTTGGCCTCCAGCAGGAGCAGCTTCACCATTCCCGAGACTGATGTCGAGTGACTTTCCTCCAACGATTTATTTCCATTTGTTAAGATTATGGCAATGGCAAAGGCAATCCAGAAAAATATCCATTTGAGTGAATCCATTTCGTTCAATACTGACAACTCTGACAATGTGAATATAGTTCCTAACTTATTTTAGAGTATATTCTCAAATTAAGTTTGGATTTGAGAAAAAGAAAAGACTTTTGAATTGATGTGCTGTATTGCGCATGGCAATTGGGCAAATTGATTGCAGATTTTATTTAGAATTTTTCACATTTTTCATTCTTCCAAAGTTAATCAGGACCGGTGAGCGTCCGTGCCTCCAACCCCAACCGTTTCCTCCTTGTCCCCAAGATGGTCTTGCCGTTGTAGACTCAGTTGTAGTGGGATATTCTGTAGTGGCAACGGTTGTCGTATCCTGCCCCTCGGTGGACCTTACCAAGCAAATGGCTAAGACGGCACAGCTTAGGATCAACGTTGGGATTCTCATTGCGATGTTTGTGGAATTCTTCTGAATGCTGATCTCGTGTGGAGACCGAGAGCTATTTATACCAATTTCAATTTGGGTTCTGTTTACCCAACTATCGCAGCTGTGTCAATCATTTGCTTGAATTGTTTACTCTTTCCTTTAACCTTGTTTAACCTTGTATTTTCTGCACGAATAATCTATGTTGATTTTTGCACAACTGTTTGCAAAACTGAATATACCCGAATAAAAAACGAAATTTCTTTTATTTAATTGTTTGCTCATAGTTGGCTGTAGTTTGTTTGCTCTTTTTGCTGTGTCAACTGAACAACTTGGAAATTGGAAATAAACATATTTCGCATAAATAAACAAGATATGCATTATATATTTCGCAATATTTTAAAAGGTGGTTATATATTCAGTTTAATATTAAAAATATTTTAAAAAATAATACGATTAAATTGAAATTCAAATCACAAATTAAATGATAGATATTTGGAAGTTGAAAATATAATATAAAATGAATACGGAATTAAATTATTATAATATATACTCGAAAGTGTTTTCTTATATTTATCTTAGTCGTGGTTTTATTTGGTTTTAAGAAGAGTGCATTCTAATTATAATAAATATTTGTACCCATGCCAAAGGGGATCTGTCTATTTAATAGTTTAAGGATACGATATTCAACTTAAAGGAAAAAACTATTTTAGATTAACCTTATTTATGGAAACAATTTTGCTGTGTGCAGTGCTCTTGTCTGATTTACTAGATTTAATTTAATATTATGCCTAAGGTTATGCTTGGGTTTTTCGTATACCAAGTCGAGCTTTTGCCGACGCCCTCTGTGAGACGAAGTAGTACAGTGTCGAGCGAGTATTGGTTTTGCAAGTCCCATCGACTTGGACGCACTTAAATAAATAAAAATATTAGCCACCAACAGAAAATCCTCTGTGGACAAGTGCATCTCCAACAAACACACAAAAATACATTTTTTTTTTAATGTATTTAATTTTTGTTTTGTATTGAATCAGTAAAAATCAATTTCAAGCCCAGTAGCCGCCAAATAGGCACAGTTGGGAAAAAATAAAATAATTAAATCAGTGACTAATCTTTCTTCTGGAGAAGCTAACAAAGTGAACAAGTGCACTGCGACACCAGACGATTTCACAAACCAAGTGGATTGATGCTGCAAATTAATGAATTAAACTAATTAAATATCTTTAATTATAATTAAGAATTTTAGGTGGTGTAGTAAGCACTGTGCTTATTAAATAAGTGAAATGAAAGATATTAGAGACGAACCCAACGTTCGAATAATCATAATATAATAATAATAATATAATCAATATATGAATAATATGCAGCAAAACCATATTATAATTTTAAATTTAATTGAACAACAATCCATTTACCCCCAAGGCCTATCAGATGTCCCACCTAGACAAGATCCCTTGGATGTGGAGAATATACAAGTAAGTGCATCAGATCCACAATTTTGCTCTTTACTTAATTTCTATTTTGGTGAGCAGCAATAATGCTTCGATTTTAAAGTGTGTTAATATGCAGTAAAGCTGTTTTAAATTTCACGAGCAAATCTCTCTTAAAGTTAGTATGAGAGAGCTTTCACTCAACTTTAATGAGCGGAAGCTCATTGCTCTCTTTAAAGATCTGCGCGCTAAAGCTGAGCGGGCTTTCAATATGGTATTAGAAATGAAGGCACAATCTGAATAAATGCCAACACTTTAATATGGAAGTCACAGTCAACAGTCTGCCAAAAATAAATGAACAAATAACACTTCGAAATAAACCAATAAATGAAAATGAAACACTTGATTAAATAAAAGTGAGTAAATAATTAAAAACAAGATTTATATTTAAGTACACAAAAAATAAAATAAAGTAATAATAATAAAATAATTTGTACATAAATAAATAAGAATCTTATAAATAAAATAAGAATGATAATTTAATAATCAAACAAATGAACAATTTTGTGTTGCACTAATACTCCATACGTTAAAGATTTTTTATTTCATTTTATAATCTTCTATCTGTAAAAAAAGAAATAATAAAATATCGGATTACAAAATATTAAAATTTAACATAGTTAAGACAAAACTGAATTTATTATATTAGAAAGCTTAAGTTATCGAAATTGTTCATCAACATTCTTTTTTCCGAAAATGAATCAGGAATTCGAAAAATGTAAAATTGCTTAAATATAAATAAAAATAAAAAATAAATATTAAATTCTATTGCACTTATACTAACTATTGTAATATATCACATCACAAATTTTTTAATTTCATAAAATTTATTTTATTTATTTACCATTTAAGAATTTGCTGTTAATGCTCAATAATAAAATATTAGATGTTGCAACAGCCAAAGGAAAATGAATTATTAAAAAAAAAAATGGAAATTAATAATTAAATTTTGTTCATTGGGAGTCATGCAACGCACACTTTGGGATCATCAAATGTTAGTATGTTCAGTTGATAGTGGAGCGTCCCCTCCAAATTAAATTTATGAGATCGGTCCAATTCCTTTTTCCTCTCTTCCCTTTTCGAACTACAACCACACTCGATATCTTTTAATTAGTATTATGCACAGCGAACACGTAGCGCAAGGAACTTTAAGAAACCTCGACCAACCGATTCAGCCGGAACCACTTCTTGGAGGCTTCATTATCGTCTGCCTATTTGTGTATATATAATCTCAGCTTCAAACTCAATATTTTAATAAATTATACTTGTTTTTACTTGGTAAATCGTTGAGGTTCTCAATGAGTTTGGCCTCCAGCAGGAGCAGCTTCACCATTCCCTAGACTGATGTCGAGTGACTTTCCTCCAACGATTTATTTCCATTTGTTAAGATTATGACAATGGCAAAGGCAATCCAGAAAAATATCCATTTGAGTGAATCCATTTCGTTCAATACTGACAACTACAACAATGTTACTATAGTCCTAACTCAATTTAGAGTTTGGATTTGAGGAAAAGAAAAGACTTTTGAATTGATGTGCTGTATTGCGCAAGGGAATTGGGCAAATTGATTGCAGATTTTATTTAGAATTTTTCACATTTCTCATTCCTCCAAAGTTAATGAGGATCGGATTGCCTCTGTGCCTACCCCACTGTTTTTGTCCATGTCCCCATGACCCCCCTGAGCCAGTCGGTTGTGGAGGAGCCGGTGTTGGATCAATCGGTGGTGTAGGCGTCGGTGATGGAGTACTCGGGAATGTGCCAGGCGCGGAAACCTGTCCTTCGGTGGACTTTACCAAGCAAATGGCTAAGACGGCACAGCTTAGGATCAACGTTGCGATTCTCATTGCGATGTTTGTGGAATTCTTCTGAATGCTGATCTATGTGTGGAGACCGAGAGCTATTTATACCAATTCCAATTTGGGGTTTGTTTACCCAACTATCGCAGCTGTGTCAATCAAATAGTTGGCATTGTGTAATATTCTCAATTATCTTATTATTTTCTGCACGAGTACAGAATGTGGTTCTTTGCACAACTGTTTTCAGTATATTTTTGGTAACTAACTAACTTAGACTTATCCCGCAAATACCAGTAAAAAATTAATCCATTTAACATACGTATTTTCTTCTCAACAATAATCAAAATGCTTTATTTAATTGTTTGCTCACAGTTGGTAGTAGTTAATTTGCTGTTTTGTATTAACTTGAATTGACGTTGGAATTATGAAGTAAACATACATATTTCGCATGAATAAACAAGTAAGTCAAAAGCCACAATAATTTCCAGAATTTTTATTTATTTATTCAGTTTGATCCAAAAACAATCCCCGAATTTTTAGAAGCCTTCAATAAATTTGATATTTGGCTGTTATCCAATACAGGCATTCCTTGTATCGGAGAATATTTGCTCTGTAGTAATAAATATAGAGTACGGCAAGTCTGTATCTGATCTTTCAATCAGCACAATTCAATAAAACGTTTGAATTTAAATTGACGCCACAAATTAAATGTTAGATGATTAAATGTCAATAATTTAAAACAAATCAAAACAAAATAAAATTAATATTAATATAATTAATATAACTCGGAAGTGTATAACTTAAAGGAATAAACTAATTTACATAATTTACATGCATACATAATTATATGTAATATATTACAACTTCAAATTTCATAAATTTAATAATAATAAATAATTAATTTAATAAATTATACATGTTTTATTCGTATATATCAGTGAGCTGATCTGATTATAAATTGGTTTTGAGACAAGGTCGAGTAAACAGCTGAGCACGTTCATGTATCCAGAGGGTCATCACTGGAATGAAAAGTAGGATTAGTTTATAAAAGATTTGCATCACTAGTTTATAATTACCCCACTTGGAGCCCACGAGAACTGGGCAGCCTCCATGAAGGGTTCTCGTGTCGCCAGTCCCATTGTCCAGCAGATTATACCAGAAGAGAGCCATTCCACGCTCTGGACTAACAGCCTGTTTCAGATTTGGGAATACTGTGGCGCCTCCCTGCTCCACATCAGACAGCTGTGCATTTAAATATAGATTTAAATGATGACAAATAATAAGCCAAAATGCACATACATAGAACAGCACCGTTGCAATGCGATTGCCAGCTCCTTCTATGTCGAGCTGGAGGCGTAATATTTGAATAACGACTGCATTGATCTCAACTGAAAACTTACTGTTCTATCAAAGTAATCGAAATGAAGATTGTAGTGTCCACCCAAGCCGTAGTTCATAATGTTGAATGCCTCAGAGCCCTGCATGCTTAACTCAGTCATGTCTACAACTCGTCTCTCGATGCGCCTCGTGAGATTGTTGAGATCCCTTTCCAGCCAGGCGCCCTTCGAGGTTCGATTCTTTCGCACCACATACTTTCCATAGCCGTAGGCCTTAGTTCGCTTCAGCAGAGGCCGGGAAAGTTCCTGTAGCTCGTTGATTTCGCGTGGCGACAGCACATCGTAATATCGCACTATATATGGGTCCAGATGTAGAACTTCCTTTTTGAGAGGTGCCAAGCGGAGAAATGGGGATTTCTTGAACTTGTATTCACAATGGAGATTTGATTCAGTTGCAAATTGACCGCGACAACCCATAGAATAAGAAGTGATATTGATGATCTTGGGGTTTATTTTGGGCTCAGCTCGGGAAAGTTTCTCGATTTCAGCCCTCTCTTTCAGTAGTTTGTCCGTTTTGTTTCCCATCATCAGTGCATGATCCAAAATTGTCAGAGCAGTTGAGTATTGCTCTAAATAAGGCAAACTTTAGCTATATTTTTAATTCGGTTTGCGTGTGTGTTCCATGTGTGTTCCACGGAGATACTTTTTAGAAATATTTTCTATTATTAACAAATATATTTCCATATTTTTCCGATTGCCGATTTAGGGAAAGCCGTCTTAATGTTTAGAACAATTTTCCCTAATATTTAGAAATTATTTCTAAAAAAAAGTCTAGTTGAGTGCTCACTGTAGTTACTCAATGCGCTAGCAAAGAGATGCAGCATTCTAACAGGGTCGGCTCCAATTGGAGTGGGCAAAGTATGATCTTTGAGCCACTTGCTACTCTCCGCAAACCATTCGCCAGCCCTATGTTGATTTTTATGCTTGTGCAGGTGTTGACCCAAAACATACGAGTCCAGAGCATTTAGACTTGTGCTGCAGATGACATTCTTCAGGATTATTCTCAGGAGTGCTACACATATCACTCACTCGTACTGCGTTCCGTTGAGCAATCCCTTAACAATGTCCCTAATGGTCAAGTTGTACACATCCTGCAGAAGATGTATTGCCTCACAAGCCTCCTCCAGATCAGTTGGACTTGTTAGCTCTGCCTTGTGCTCATTTATAAAAGTAGCATGCGAACGACCCACGGGTGTCTCCATGAATATCTTCCAGTCTGTCCAATCCTCGTGCATGCGACGTATTAGTGAAAAGGCATTCAGAGGATTCGAAACATAATCTTCCATTTGAGACATGGCCTCATCGCTTTCCGTTTGCAATCGTGGAACAACACTGAGAAAACTAATAGTTATAGTTTCAAATAAATCAAGTTAGACTTTGGAACTTACCTTTTCAGTGTATTCAACTTTCTCTCCAGCTCAACCGCATAGCCGTTGAGGTTCTCAATGAGTTTGGCCTCCAGCAGGAGCAGCTTCACCATTCCCGAGACTGACGTGGAGTAGCTTTCCTCCATGGGCTCATCTTGTGCTTTGATGGGACACAAGATTATGGCGATCACAATGTAAGCGAATATAATCGAATACATTGTGTGTTGAAAGTTGAAGCTGTCAATGCCTCAGTAATATGCTTTAACACAACTATGTCGATTGGCAAGTCGAAGTTAACTGTGATTTTATATTTGTTTATTTTAAATAAAGCTTAATTTAAAGCTTAGTGGAAATTAGATTCTACACTCGGAAAAAATAGCATTAGAATTCATACAATTTTTATACTTCTCGCAGCTCTTCCCATAATTTAGGAAGTATATTTCGAATTCATTTGTGTCTAAAAATCTTTTCTTAATTATTTGCACTGTTTGAACTTTAATTCAAAACAATATTAAGATGGAAACATTTCTAAAAATAAGAAACTTATTTAATTTCAAGAATTTTTTATACATAAATATTGTTTATAAAAGCCAGAAAATTTTTCTAGCTTGCAGATCGAGTTTAATTTCGAATTTGAATTAATTTTTTCTAAAAATAACAGAATAAATTTTTGTAATTTTAGGTAGATTTTCATTTGAGATTTTCTGGGAGTAGCTGTGGGCCTTTCAAAGCAAACTATAAGTATTTGCCTACGTATACTTTGAATACTATATTAAATATTTTCAATTCGCTACTCACAAAACAAACAATACAAACAGAGTATCCACCAGTCGAGCAAGAGCATTTTAAACTGATTGAATTGTTATTACTTCCCAGCAAGTTAATCACTTCTTATCTGATGGCTTGTTTGGAGTTTTGAGTTTCTAAGAAAAAAGAAACCAATGCAAAGCAAAGCATTTGGCGATCTCTTGTTATTGTCTGTTATCAAAGTTGAATTGTATGTCTTATCAAGCTGATATTCTTTTCTTTTCTCGAGAGGTATCAGTGCTTTAAGCATGGCCTTCTAAACATCTGCTCATTTTCACGTATCCATTTGTTGCACACTGTGAAATATGATATATACATTGCGATTGCGCATATTAATTAATAGATATGATAATTACCCCATTTGGAGCCCACTATAACGGGACACGCGGCATGAATAGTGTTTTCATCAAAATCGCCGTTCTCCTTTAGATTGTACCAGATAATGGCTGTTCCTCTTTGGGGAAAGACAGCTTTTTGTATGCTGGGAAAGACAGTAGCACCACCCTGTTCCACATCAGAGAGCTATATTTATACATATATAAATATATATAGTATTGAATGAGATTTCATTTTATCCGGCTACTCACATAGAACATAACTGTAGCAATACGATCGCCGTTGAATCTTGTCCTTTCAGTGGCCTACAGTCAAATAATAGTTAAACATAAAATATTACTAAAAAATGTGCTTGAATTTTTAAAAATTGCGCAGGAAACTAGAAAGATTAACTTTTCTTTAGAATTAATTTCTATATACATATAAGTAGAATCATTTTTATAAATTAGAAGGGCAATTCCTAAAAATATTATGTTTTTCAAAACTTTTCTTTTGAATTTTTTATTTTTAGAAACTGCATTTATAAAAAACAGAAATACAAACGCACATTTTTTGGAAAAATATCTTTCTTAATTTCAGAAACATGTAATGTCAAATTAAGTTAAATGCATTTTAAGACTATCTAAAATGTTTGTTTATGTGAAATCAAAAAAGTTCTTTTTCATATAGTTACACTTGGAAAACTTTCAAAGTTCTGTTTTTATATATTATTTTTGGCAATTAAGTACTCACATTCAAATAATCAAAGTGTGGAGCATAGTGTCCGCCCAGCCCGTAATTCATCACCTGCAACATCTCGGAGCCGTACATAGTGAAGCCAGACATGTCTTCGATGCGTTTGTTGAGGCGCTCTGTGAATGCGTTGGTTCTGTCCCCCAGCCAGGTGACCTTTGAGGTGCGCTCCTTGACCATCCTATTGCGTTGTGTCACTTGATCGAAGACCATGGCGCGTTTCAGTTTGGGCACAGCGAGCAATTGCAAATCCTCGATCTCACGGGGCGAGATCACATCGTGATAGAGCACCATATACGGATCAAGTTGAAGCAGCTCCATTTTCAATGGCGCCAATCGCAGAAATGCTGAATTTGTGCTATTGTAGACGCAGTGCAGCCGAGCCGAAGTTGTGGGGGCAAATTGACCCCGACAACCCCTCTCGTATTTGCCCCCAATTCGGCTTTTAACCTGCAGAGAGGACGTGGGGCATATTATTGATTGATTGGCAATTTGTTAGAGTGCACACCTACATTCTTGGGTACGGCATTCGGCTCCGTTCTTATCAATGTTTCCACTTCCGATTTGCGTATCAGCAATTTTAAACTATCTCTTTTAAAGGTGGTCGCAGTTTGGAGCACCTTAAGAGCATCGTCATAGCGTTCTAGAGTTGCGAATTGAATTTGGTAAAGCTTTGTATGTGGCAAGCCTGCTATCATTGCGATGCTCACTCATTTTGATAAGTGCCTCGGCATAAACGTGCAACAGCTCGGCTCGATCCACTTGGAGTGGCAAGGCCAAAATGTTTTGCTTGTTGTTCAGCCAGTTGATCGCATGGTAAATCCAATGGCTGGCCTCGTCAAAGGTCTTCTGATCATACAGGAACTTGCCCAGGGCATAGCTGTCCAAGGCACTCAAGCTGACACTGTGCGAAAAACAATCAAAAAGCAATTCATTTAAAATCATTTGGTAATTAGTTTTGCAAGTTCTGACAAAAAAAAGTGTAATTAGTTTTGATCGGCAAATAACTAGACCTAATAAAGCATTCTTTTTTTAAATAAGTAGACTTGTACTTAGGATATATATACTTGAAAATGTACTTTTTTGTTTGAGTGTACTCACTTGTACTGCCTGCCATTCAGCAGTCCCTTGGCAATGTCGGAGACCTTCAGGTCGTAGGTGACTTGGATGCGATACAAGGCTTCAGCCGCTTCTTGGTGATCGGTGCTGCTGGGCAGCTGCTCCCGCTGCTCATTGAGGTACTTCACCTGCTGTTGACCCACCGACTGCTTCATGTATTTCTGCCAATGTATCCAATCCTCGTGCATGCGACGTATCAGAGAAAATGCATTTAGTGGATTCGATAGATAGGCCACCGGATCCTGCTGCGCCTGCCTGCTTGCTACACGCATTTCTGTTACATAGCTAAAGAGAGAATCTGAAATTGTTAAACTCAACTTAAATTAATTCCTACACTCAGAAAGAAATTTTAGAAATTCACCATTATTTTGGCGATTATTCAGAAAGTATATTTCAAACCGGTGTTGTTCTTTTAATTAATTATTAAATTAAAATTAATTTGAAGGTACATTTTTAGACAATTTTCTTAATATTTCGCATGTACAACAATTTTGTAAATCAAATATGAAAATGTTAAAATTAAATACAAATTTATTCAATAATTATTTATTTGAGAATTTATTTCTCAATTGTTTTGTAACTTATTTGATTTAAATGCTGAGTAACGGATTTTTTCTTTTATATTTAGAAATTACTTCTTAATACAAAAAAAAAAATCTTTTAGTTTTTAGGGAAATTATCATTTTTGATCGGTTTTCGAAAATGAAGTGCGATTTTGTTGTGCTGCTTTCATCTCACCTTCGCACTGTGAGCAGCTTGCTTTCCAACTCATCTGCATAGCTGTTGAGATTGTCAATGAGCTGGGCTTCCAGGTGAAGCAGATTAACCATTCCCGCCACCGAGGTGCAATGGCTCTTCTCCTCATCTTGGCCACTGACCAAATTGGCCAAGAGTAGAGCAGCGGCCAAAAATCGAAGTCTCATTTTGTTTTGAGCCACGTCTTGAGGTGCCTACGTGCCAGTTCCAACTGTCAACTATTTCCCAAATTTCAAAATAATCACAGTTGGCCCAAACATTAAAATACACGCTATTTTTATTACTTACCAATTGATAAGCGATGCGAGGCAATGAGGCGTGTTGATTGCGAATGCGAAGCGCTTACTTTTAATTAAAACAAACATATCAAATCAGATACTCACAGTGGGAGAAAAGTAGGCAATATTCAACGGAAAGCAAGAGATTCTTGGATCCAGAATTAATATTGTATGAGAAACTTAGAAAAAGATATCGCGAAATTTTAGAAAATTTGTGTCGAGGGTAAAATGCCTTATTATTCAGAGTTTATATTTCAAAACGCAAGATTGTATTTTTCTTAAATCCAGAGTTTTATCTGAACTAAAGGGTTAATTTTCTAACCAACACTCAAGTTGCAAGTGAAAGCGAATGAGCCGAAAATATAGTTCCCAAGGAGTCCACTATAAACATGTAGGGAAGTAAAGGGCATTAACAATTTATCAGTTATATGAATAAAGATGAGAAGGGGTGGAATACAGTGTCAGCTAGCAGTATGATTACTTTGCTATTACAAGTCTGTTTCATTACTGCTAACTTCTGTTTTATAAACTTAGAAGTACACTGGGATATGTGAAAAGCTAAATAAGAACTTCAATAAAAAGCTACCTGATTTCCACTGTGTTTGTTGACTACTTTCGAGGAATGAAAACTTTTCAAATTTTAGTTGGTATCTCAACGAAAAATATTTTTGATAATAAGTAATTCATTTTGGTTGCTAGTCCAATTTTTTATGTTCTAAATGCCGTATCGCAATTTCTGATTACTGTTTAACAAGTGAGAATTTTTCAAATAATTTATATATTATTGAAGCTAAAGTAGAACTGACATGGGGCAGCTGAGAACAGTTGTGGACTGTGGAATGTGACAATCTGTTATCTGCTTTAGCCATGAATGAATTCATTGAAAGGCTTTGTGGAAAACCTAAAAACCTTTTTGTATACAAAAATACCAGCACACAAAGCAGGGCCCACTTGTTGTTTGTTTGTTGGCAAAGGTATGGCCAACAACAGAAAAAGGGCTTTAAATTTTGCAATTTTTAGGGTGTGCTGGGGGAGCGGGAGTAGTGGTTTTGCCATGTTGCAACGGCATGTGTCCTGCCGTTGATATCGGCTTAACTTTGCCATAAAACTGTCAGCGTCACGCGTGTAGTGGACACGGGGCGGCAACTGACGCAGGGGGCAGATAAGTGGCAGCGGGGTTAGGCAAATGAAATAAATTTTACAGCCAAATGGGCAGACTTTGGCCAAACAAAAAGGCCAAAAAGGGGGGAGGGGAGTAGACGGAGAGAGATTTGTGTGTGTGGCCAAATGTCAGAGGCAAATCTAATGCGGACAACAAAAGCACCTGTGACCTGGAAAATGTCTAGTCCGAGTCGTCGTCGTCGTCGTCGTCGTCATCATCTCTTTCCCTCTCTCTCTTTCGACTGTACCACTGGACAGCATTTAAGCTGAGAGCTGTTGACCAACAGCACCACCAACACCACAACCACCATCACACTCAGAAAAAAAATCGTTCTAAATTTCAGTAAGGGTTTTCTATATATAAGAAATAATTTCTAAATATTGCGAAGCAAATTTCTAAAATGTGCAATGGCTTGCCCTAAGTCCAAAATCATAAATATAAAATTTTTTTTTTTTTTATTTTTCTTTTAATGAAAATTTGCAAAAAAGTTTAAATGCAAACAAAAATTGTTAGAAAAAATTCTTTCTAAAAGAAGTAAACAGGAAATGCAAATTACTCGCTTGACTTTTGTATATTGTATATATATATATATATATGTATACATAGAGTTAAGCTGTTGTATGAGTCTACGATTTAAGCTGTTTAAATTTTTGTATATTTCAAATCTTATAATATTAATAATATTACTTTAGAAAATTGAACCTTGATTTTGAGAAAGCCACAAAATTAAATTTTTTATCTTAACTTTTGATTAATAAATTGACTAACCATTTATTAAAATTTCGGGCTTTTTGACAAGTGCACCCACTTAAAGCCAGTCAGTCAGTCAGTCGTTTGGATGTCTGGGCCAAGTGCAAATGTTTACGATAAGTCGCTTTTGTTAAGCGTTCCCCTATCCATCCCCTCTGCTGCCACCGCTGCATGTTCATCAATTAAGTGTCATCAATCATCTGCAAGCAGTACGAAATCGCATCGAAATCAGCAACGACGACGACAACAGGCAAACATGTCACGGTACAAAATGTCGTTTAACCTAAAATGCGAACAACAAAAAAATAGAAAAAATAAAAATCGAAAATAGAAAATCAACAACAACAAATATTATTTATTTTAGTGGCAGACATCGATTACACGGCACAAGGGCTGTTCCAAAAAACGTTGAAATTTTGTCAATGATGGCCTTAAATCGCGAGCATAAACTTTTAGCGAAAGTAAGGAGATTTGATGGAGCATTCAAAATAGCAATTAAGTGAAATAATGTTGTAGAAAACTGTTTAGCAGGCAGAAGAAAGCATCTCTGAACCCAAAAAGTATATGATCAACCGTGCCGATATCCATCATACACCGTAAGCAGATCAAGATCATTCCATCCATAACTTACCTCGTTTCATGAGTAGTTGCACTATACAAATTTCTGCTCATTTGAATAAGAAAAACATTTCTGTTTTAACGAAAACGTATTTCAATATTCAAGAAACTAGTATCAGAAAAAATTATACGATATGTAAATTGTAGATTTCTCTTAATAAGTTTTAGGTCTAACATTTAAATATAACTTTTTGCCTTAACATTTAAATAATCGCTGTATTTCTCTCTTCTTCATCAGAGTTTTTGCTTATCTTCTTTTATTTAATGTCTCTCTTTGTTTCTCTCTCTTTCTTAACAGTTTTTGTTGCTTTCCGGCTGTATTTGTTAGACGAGCTCTCTCGACTAGGGCACACTTGCCTTTATTTTGGGAACTCACTAAAAACATCAAATTTATATTCTCTCTGACGGGGGCTGCATTTTCTAGCAGTGTATGGACAATGTGCAGCTAAGCACACAAAAATTGCCCAAACAGCACTCAAAACATGATCCCTGATTGTTGAAATTGGTGGTTGTAGGCCTAGCACCACCTTTCAGGCCATATCAATTTCAAGGGTCTATTTTTGATTTTTTTCAAGTCTTTTTTTTCGTAATTTGATGACCCACTGGGTGAGCTGTGTCCATTGACATAAAACTAAAGCGTTAAAGTTACGCGCTTTGTGGCAGTTGAAACTTTAGTTGGTTTATGAGCTCGTTGCCAAATTCAAATCAAGTGGAATAACGCTCACTTTGCAGGAACAGGGTAAAAGCAGAAGAGCAGGACTCGAAACGACTTGTAAGACAAAGCCATTAATGGCGCCTGGCGGTGGCCCTCAGAAATCTTGATACCAAATCTTCGCATTAGAAATCAATGTCGAGCGCTGCAGTTATGATTATTGCAGTTGTCAAAAAGTTGTCGGCACTCAAACAGCTCGTGTGGTTTAAGCTCGGGGTCGTCCTGTTCGTCCTGGTTGCTGCTGGCAAGGTTTATGCAAATGCCAAGCGTTTATACGCTGGCAAACAGACGACCAAGAACAAGTTGGTTAAGACGGCCAAGAGGACCAAGACAACGCTAGCCTGGCTCAAAATGCTAAAAAATGCTTATGACTTGTGTAAACAATTTCCCATGCTGATTCGCAAGTCCCCGTTCCATTTACGCGTAGGTATGTTCCAGTTGGAGCCGTCAGCGCGTCTGTACACTCAGAAAAAAAACAAATTTTCAAATATGAATTTTTAAACTTTATATATTTGTATATGTGAAGAAGCTAAATTAAAACTAAAAAAACATATTAAAAAACTCTGTGCACAACGAACAAAAATCGATACGGAAATTATTGAAACAGAAACATGGTTTTACAAAAACACACTTTCCTACTACTTTCTACAACTTTTTTTGTTTTTCTTAGTTGGTTTTTCTGAGTGTAGCCCGCGTCTAAAGCTGAATCGTTTTCTGGTGCATAAAAATATTTTATGGACTTTGGCGCAAAAGTAACTTTGTGTCGTGGACGATAAGCGAAGTTTGGTTTTGCGTATGTGACTTCCGTTTGTCCTTTGCATGTCCTTTCGCACATGGCCAGCAGCAAGTGTGTGTGTGTGTGTCCTGTGTGTGTTTGCAAGTGTGTGCGTGTGTGTCCTGTGTGTGTTTGCTTTCGCACATTTTTATGCATTTTCTTAGCGGCCATTTTTATGCCCGCACACGTTTTCCATTAGACGTCAACGGCTGTCGTTTCCGCACTCGCCTGTTTGATTTTCGCCAATGATTTTCCCCCCCTTGGAAAATATACTATTATTCGATACTCTTTCTCCCCCTCCTGCACCCACCCGTTGCGTTATTTAATTGAAACTGGGTCAACTGTTTGGGGCTGGCCCATTAATCAATCACATTCGCCTCTGACACTCACTCACACAATTTGCATTCTCATTTAAGACAATTATCATGTTCGAACAATTATTCTTTGTTAGCGACGAGTTTTCCGTGATCTAATTGGAAACGGTGAAAATGGCATTAATCTTCATAAGGTTGACATCTTCATTAGAATAAGCTCTTCGCTTGAGTGTGAGCTGCTTGCCTCAAAGACGCCCAGTGTTCCTCTTTGAAGTGCCTTAAGATGTATTTTGAGTTTATTAACTGTTGTTGTTGTTGCATGAGAATGTCATTCCTGGTTCCAGCTTACAACAACTCGGAAAAAAGAAATTGGAAAATAGTCAATTGAATGTGTTTCCATCTGCAACTGAATCCAACTGAACAACCTTTGCAACTTAAACTTTTCCATTGATCTCAGAGCCAACGCAAATGTCTTCATTCAAAATTAATTAAATTAATTAATTAATTAAATGAATTAAATTAAAATCAAGTTTCAACTTTAACCTTAAATTAAAAAAAAAAATAAGAGAAATATATTAGATTTCAGTATTTAACAAATTAAATAATTTAATTCATTTTAAATAGAGGTCACTTGATTATTAACATTTTAAAGTCTGTTTGTAATCATTAAAGAGTAGCTCGAAAACGTTCATGGAATGAATAATTCGTAGAACCAGAAAGTTAACAGAAAGTTGTAAAAATTACAGTGTAGGCTTAGACTCAAGAAGAAAGAAGGCGTATGAGTTCCAGAACGACATAGGAAGCTAAATTTAGTAAGATCATGATAATTGAAGAGAGGGAGTCAACTAAGACTTTAAGACAAAAAATTTGACTCTACTTTTACACCCATTTCAAAGTGATTTGCTCAATCGGATATTCAATCGAATAAGTATCGAGTATTAGGATCATTAATCTATAATAATTAATCTAACAACCGAACCTGAAATAGGTTCACCATGAATGAAATATATTTAGGATATGATATTTAAACCCACTCAACTCCCTAGAAGTGTAGTATCTTTGCCTTCTGCCTTACAGGGTATTCGTTGAACCAAAGCTTAATTAAACCGATAACTTGAATACTTGAATAAGTTATCTGTGAACCTATTTGACTGCCCAGGAGTGTAGTATCCTTCTCTGTGACAGAGTTTAACCAGTACATTGCCAATAAAGTCGGCATTGATTTGCTTAGGCAGGTTCCGCCTTTTAGACTGCTCCACCCTCCCCCTTCCACCTAGAGTTACTGCTAATTAAAAATGTGAAACACACACACTACACACACACACACACACACACACTACTTAAACCGCTTGCAATTTATCAAAGGCATAAAGCAGAGAGACTTCTACTTTTTTTTTTGTTGCATGCCACGGATATAATTTTTTAGCAAGGCGCTGAAGCGCGGCGCGTATAATGCGCATAATTTCTATGCCACGTTGGTCACCCAAAAAGTAAATGCTGCAAGTGTAGACAGATGGGCGGGGTGAGGGGGCAGTGGCAATAAGCGACCTTTGTGCGACGACAAGCGGCAGCCGCAACAAACAGGCACAAACATGGCGTCAGTTATTTTTTTTGGCAATGAGCAATGAGTGCGGCAAGGGGTGCAAAGGGGGTGGGTGATGAGGCGGTGCAGAGGGAGGGGGAATCAGACGACAAACAAAAGAGGTACACGCGAAAATAAAACCTATTACCGGAATCATAATTATCTTTTATGGCCGCGTCTGTCATGACGACATTATGGCCAGGCCTGGCCTGGGCTGCTGGCCCTGATCCGAGCCAACACGTAGCAATAAAAAACCGCGAAATGCGGCCAAGTAGCAAAAAAAAAATAAATATCATAAATTACGCGCGCACAGGCGACAACCCCCCTAAGCCCCCTCCAACTACCCGCCCCTGCGCAGCACAGAAAAACACAAATTATGTAGTCGGCATAAAATCGCGCTTATTTTCATTACGAGGCAGTCCAGGGGTGTTGTGGGAATTAAGCAAGAGGGGCTTGGGGTTATGGGGCTTCGGGGCTGTCTAGTTGTGCCGTGGACAAAACAGGTGTTTTCTAATTTATTGCGCCACAGTCCCCCGTCCCTCAGCAGCAGCCTCCTCGGCCCTCCTCCTCATTATTATGATTATTGTTGTTGTTGTGTTGACTTTGAGTTATTAAAAGTGTGTTTTTCGACGAGAGGGGGTTGGGGGAGGGGTGTTCGCATTGTCAACGCCTGTCTGCAGTTGGCAGACAAATCAAAGTGTGTCACCCCCCCTGCCCACACCCACACTTCCTGCCTGGCGACACTTGTCATGTGTTTTTTAATTTCTAATATTTCACGCGTTTTGTACAAGCACAATGAAAACTCTCTCGCTCTCTCTCTACCTCTCTCTTTCTATGCCCCATCTAATGCTAATACTGCGGCAGCTGCTATTGTTGTGCACTTGTGCTGCAAATTATGCGAGACACGTCGTTGTTGCCACCGCTGCTGCTTCTGCTGCTGCTGCTTCTGCTCCTGTAGTTGTTGTGGATCTCATTTTGCTGGCCGAGGTGTGCCTGAGGTGTTTACCACAAAAGCACACACACAAACAAACAAATAATACACGGAGAGAAAAAAAGAACGTCAGTTGAGATAGCTGTTAAATTCTTAGTAAGTTTGCTGCTAGCAAGTTTTTCTACATCAAATCACATTTTAGTTAACAAAATCTGCAATTTCTAAACCAATCTTAATGAAACTATATTTTTATGTATATTTCTTTGTTAAAAGTGTAAATTGAGCTTGACAGTGAAATATGCATCACATTAAGTAAACTATTGACTTTGCTTGAAAAAGGTTAGATTTGAATATATTCATTAAAATGGAGCCCGAACTGAGCTATAAAATAATATTTAAAGGGGCGAGGACATCACTACAGCGCTGAGGACACACGACTCTCAGAACAAGGAACAAATTTACATTTGCATAGCCACATGAATCAGTCTCAGATCAGGAATATATATACCTGATGCGGTTCGAGTTGCTTTATTATACCTTTTTTCAACTCTTAATTGATTCATGGCAAAAACTGCATTCTTCAAACCGAATTGTGAATCTTGCGTGAATAACTTTTTATTCAGTATTTAATATTTTACTTTAACAATTAATAATAATGTAGTAAATATTTTTGGTTTATTATTGAGTTATTATTAATTATTATTAATTTTATATTTCATCATTAATTATAATTTATTTAATATTAAATAGATTCGAAAGAAGAAGAAGCCAAAGTTGATTTATTTAAGAACAGTCACTCTCCATTGAAGCAATTATTCTTGGCTTAAGATCTTTGCTCTTTTTCGCTCTGTGTATATACGTGTGATAATTTAGCGCGCCACAAAAGTTTTCTTCAAAATTGCCCAAGGCCAAGTGTGTGGCATGCCCCTTGTTGTTCTTGCCTCAGCTCAGCAGCACAAAAAAAATAGGGAAAAAGCGCAATGCACGTGCTGTCTTTGTGCTGTTGTTGTTGTTGTTGTAATTGCTGCTGGTTGCTTGTTGACAGGACACTTCAACTATTGTTGTTTGCAATCCCCCCTCCAAGAGCCAAACACCCAACAGCAACCACTGTGCACAGTGTCCTGTTTAATTCAGCATGAAATTGGTTTGTATTATTATTTTGCAGTCGTCGCTCGTCGAAGCCGGCGGCGATTCTGCGACTCTTCAACTCTGTGGCAACACCTTCAAAACTGTCAGCATCAGTTGTTTAAAGCTTAAAGCGTGCCACCACACTCACACACACACACACACGATTGCACACATATAGAGAGTGTGTGTGCGAGAGCAAAACTGAAAGTTTGCTTTGATGCTGTGCTGGACTGCTGCTTTAATTAAAAACTGCGCTCGCTGAGTAACTAGCACTTGATTAATTTTTGGTTGCACGCAAAACGTAACGCGAACAGAAAAAATCGAAAAAAAAAAAACAGCAACAGCAACCAGAAAACGAGCCACAAGCAGCAAGTGGCAAGCGGCAACAAATTGCTGCCCAGTTGCTGGGCGGACCAACCAAAAAAAAAAAGGGATCCAAATTAATTATGTCCAAGCAACGCTGTCGGTGGCCGCTGCCTTGCCACACTTAAAAAAAATATTGGGAAATCACCTTATTGTTCAGAAAGTATATAACTTAATACCAGACAAAAGCCGATCCAGAAAATTACAATACTATTTTCTCAGGGTATTAAAATCTATTTTCTAGAATTGCATTTCTTAATAAATAAGAAATAATCTTCATAAATTTTAAATAATCTATTTAGGGCAAGCATTTCTTAATCTTGTAACTTATTTTTCTGAGTGTACTGGCCTTATACTTTACGTTATCAGCGCGTGCTCTGCATACGTGGACGCCAGCGAGCAAGAGGAGTGGACTGAGGAGCACGATGAGGAGCGGGATGTGGAGCAGGAACTGGAGCGGGCTGAGGAGCAGGATGTGGAGCAGGATGTGGAGCAGCACATGTACAGCAATGGAAACAGATACTGTTTAAAGGCGACCTCTGGATTCGTTCTAAGCGCTTTCACATTTCCATTGCATTCTTTTTAGCGCACGCTGTGCCTCATGAGCGTGTGTGTGTGTGTTTGTGTGTGTGTGTGTTGTGCGTGGTGTGTGTGTTGTGCCTGCTGTGTGTGTGTGATTTACGTGGGCGGTTTGCTTTGATATTGAATTTGTGTGAAATGAAATACGAGTTGATGAACCTGACTTCTGCGGCTGCCTTTGGGCGTGATCACCGCTCTGCAGTGATTTAATGTCTGCTCCGATTATAATTTCATATGCAGAAATGAAAGAAGGGAAAATTAACGCTTGAACATTAGTTAAATGTTGAATTAAAATTATTCTATTTTATTTATATTACAATTATTACTCACACTTATCTTCACTCACCATTGCAACCACTACTTAAGTTCAGGAGTTTGATGGAATGACAGTTGACATTGGTATTTATCAGGCGCAGATATAGTTTCGATAGAAAGTTATGCGTAATCAGAAAGAGTTATCCGTCCTACCACATATGGACAGTACGCGTACACCTTTGCTCCAATGGCGCCCCTCTCTCAATGGTCAGCTGCCCCGATTTGGCGAGGAATAGAGTGTCCTTTGTTAAGACTAGCCAAAGGAATCTTCAAGAGCTATCATCTAAATACTATTGACCTTTGTAAATTGTCTCTATTGATTCCCTAAATATATGTATGTATGTGAAGATCCCATCCCCTTACACATTATATAGTCAGAATCTGGCAATTGATATTGTGGCTGTCCTAAGTTATGCAATGTTCCGTCTTGGCCTTAGATAATGTTTCAGTTTGAAAGGTGTTGCTTAACTTTAACGAGCTTTAAATCTATTCCGTCAACATTTTACTTTAAAAACTTCTTCTTGCAAGTTCTCCAAGTTGATTGAATTGGATATGAATTCAACTGGCAAGCAAATAAAACCCGGCTGTGAATATGTGTCATCAACTGTAAGGCTGCAATGCTGAACAGGTCTCAAGTGTTGTTCAACACACTCAATTTTCATTAGGGTTTTTGGAAACAAAGCAAATACTGAAATGTCTCCGGCATCCACACATATTAAATACAATATTAATAATCTCGCTTGGCATTGTCAGGAAAAGCGCCCAGGGAGATCTTTATATATATAGGTATGTGTGTGTGAGTGTGGGTATAATCATTGTCTACGTCTACACACCAAGAGTCATCACTCATTCACACACACTCAGACACACACACACACACTCGCAGCAGCAGCCACGCCTGATTTTTACCTAGAGCGCACGTTGTGCGCCAGACTGGCGCCAGTGGCAAACAAAAGCCTTGCCACATTGAGAGGGTCGCTTAATAAAGCGAGGATGCTGCAACGTCAACTTCAACTTAAAGCCACGCAACTGATATAAACCATGCCACCTTGTCGCCCAGATAGCGCCCAGATAGCTCCTTGAGGCAAATGTTAATGTAAATGTTTGTCTGCTATTTGAATTTTAATTACTTTTTGTCGGTTTCGGTTTTTCGCGTGGCGCACAAAAACTATTTATGCACGTTGCCCCTTGCCCGCCCCCCCAAAAAACTTTCTAATAGAATCTGGCCAGAAAACCATAAAAACTTTTGCAACCAATCGAAGGTAGGGCAGAGCATCAGCAGCCATAGAGTCAAAGATTGTAATGCGCCTTAATTGAAACAAGTCCCAAACCAATTGGCTGCCACACAGCCACTTAAGCCAAGTCCAAGTCCACGTCCAAGTGCTAAAGGTAGACGGCACAGTGGCTCCCAGTTGCACAATCAAAAATCAGCAGCAGCAGCAGTCAACGATGGGTAGCATAAATTTTCAAATTGTTAGCAATGAGTCCTCCACCCCCCTTTGAAACGGAAACGCCTAATTCCAGCCGCTGAGATTGAGACTACAACGCCAACTTCCGCCTCCTGCAGCCTGGCCGTCGTCTGGCAGCTGTTTCAGGCCACAGACAGTCAACTCAGTTAGTCGCTTTTGGGCCAGCACGGGAATTATTCGTGGACTGCGTTGCTCTCTTTTATCGGATTCAGTTTTCGGATTGCGGGGTAGAGAGCTGCGGTACACTCACAAAAAAAAATTGCACTGAACTTTATAAAGATTTCTTAAACACGACTTTGTAAGCAGTTTATAAAATCAAATAATTTAATTAGAAATTATAATATAATTTAGTAGATATCATTATTTGTTTCTGAATTTTAGAATACATTTTTTTTTCTAAGAATTCAAATTAGCATTACTCATAAAACAAACCAAAAAACAGGAAATATATTTTTGCTTATAGAAAATATTTTCTAGAAATATATTATCAATTTAGGACAAGCATTTGTGATTAGAAATAACTTTTCTTCTAGTCAGAATTTTATTTTTTAACTAAAAACTATTTTGTTTTTAGGTCGATTTTCTAAATTGAATGCATTTTTTCCGAGTGTACCAAAGTTCGGCAAGCAGAAAGAAATTCAATCAAAGGTACAAGTTAATCCCGCGTGAGTTCATAAAGTTCACAAAAGCCAATTTATTTGCCAGGCGTAATAAGTTTCAAAGTAAATGCCAGCGAGTCGCTCTCTTTATTTTCATTTTGATACTTTTGATTTACAAAAGCTATAACGATTCTCAATTTGTGTAAGACTAGGTAAATGCATAAAATCTGCATTTTTCATCTAGGGGGTTTCTTTAGCTTGCAGACGTATTCAATTCTGTGGCATGTGCCTTTTAGAGTTGTCAAACATTTAACGATTCGAACTAGGATTAAATTTATTGTGTTCTTATACCTCGAATCATTAGCCTTTTCAGTATCGAATTAATTTAAGATGTATTAAATGTATTTCTTAGCATGACTTCAAGCAAACAAATGGGTAGAATTGAAAACAATTAAAATGGGCTGACTTTGAAAATATTTTAAGTAACTTATGCCTAATTTGTAATATGCTTTAGAATAACTACAAAAAAACTAAAAAAAATAATTCACCAAACCAAATTTGTGGCTATAGGCAAAATGCTTTACAAAAGTAAAGTAAAATCATTTAATGTTGTTGTGGCAAAGTAGTGAAAATTATTGTAAAATGAGTAAATTATTTTCATTTTGAAGCTTAAAAAAGTTCTCTTAATTTACATTTAAGTTATAATTTATTTATTTATTATTTGCTAAGAAGATTAAAGTTGGATTAAAAAATTGAATTCTATCTTGAAATACCAAAGCAGAGTTTTTTTGTTGGTTGTTTTCATTCAACTTGCAGACAGCTGAAACTATTCAGAATTGCTGAAAAATGTAAATTTTGTAGAGCGCGCTTATTGAAGTGATTTATCGAAAAGCACGCAGGCCACAAACAAGAAAAAACATAATAATAAAAGAGCTCAAAGTGCGTTTGGCAAGTTTGCAACTCGTTCGAAAATCACGCGCCTTTGAAGTCACTATATAAAATAGATAGAATCGAGTCGAGCTTAGCTGTGTGGCATGCATCATTACGGAGTCAAAAGGAGTTTGTCGACAAAGCGAACGGGGCTTTTGTGATTTTTGCACATATCCTCAATTAGTGTTAAGAGCTTGTCAAACAAGCAGCGAAGATTAAAGCGACATGCCACATGCCACATGCCACACACCCCGCAACCCCTTCTCTCTCATGGGTCTCTGAGCTGAGGGGGCGTAACCCGAAATCGATTGTTAGATTTGCCGTCAGCTCATTTTACCTCCAAATCGCAGCTGGGGCAGAGACTAAAAGGCAAACATCTAATTGCCTGGACAGAGCAAATAATGGCACAAGACACTGGGGACTACTCACGACGAAGTGGCAACTGTGGCAGCAACAACAGCACTTGCCCCAGGCAAACATGCTGCAACAACAACAACAATAAAAAGGTGAAGGATTAATAGCAAATAAATTGATGTTGAAAAGGCGATTAGAGTGAAGTGAGTGAAGAGAGTCAAGTGAGTGGAGTAGTGTAGAAGCGATAGATGACACTGCTCTCGAGTGCTGTGGAGAGTTTTCTATTTCGAGTTTGCCACATAAATCATTTTGCAAAATTTACCTATGAAAAGAAAATGTCAACGCTGCTCAAAAAAAAAAAAAGGAGAAAAGCCAAAAAAAAAAAATGCAAAGTAAAACAAAATTGTGAATAGCCGCATTATCATATGAATTTTTGTGTGGCAAACAAAAAGCCAAATGTTGCATAAATTTGCGAGCCACTTCACGGGTGTATGTGTGTGTGTGGCACAACAAAAGGTAAAAGGCAAAAGAGGGTCAACAGCCAAAAAGCCAGCTGGACAAAGAGTGCATAAATTTTCATAAATTTTCATGTGGGATACGCTAGCAACTTTGATTTATATGATATTTTTCTGTGTTTTGTTGTTAGTTTGCTACACATGCTCATCATAACATGAGATTGGTTTGAATTTTGGGGTGGAGTTTGGGGCTTGCTTTGATTGCCATGAAAATTGAGCTGGCAACGTGTGACGAATCGCATAAAAGTTGTGCCAAGAAAATCGATCGCAGAGCAAAATTCTCATTCTCCCTTTAAGATTTAAGCTGGAATTGGAATTGGAAATGGAAATGGAAATGGATGGTGGACTGACCTTTTGCCTGGCTCACTTTTCACGTTCATTTTCACAGTGGACAAGCAACAAGAGCAATGGGAAAATAAGCAAAAATAGAAGTGGTTTGCATGTTGAACAGAAACAATCAAATCGCAATTTACTGGCTCATGGAAAAGCGATTTATCGCTGGGGAAGTTAGTCGGTCATAAAACATCCATTAACTTCATGTCAATGTTGCATATACGCACCAAGCCAACACTCCCCTTCCCAGCCCTCTTCGGTTAGTCAACGGCCGTTCATTTGCGGTATTGGTCCACAGGCCTTGCCACATCGTGTCCAGTGTGTCCTCTGTGTCCAGTGCACACTGCAAATTGCTCGGCTCCGCCTCTGCAACATGTCAGCGTTTTATTTGCTTTTGTCCAAGTACCAAAAGCCAATGACACGTGATAAGAAATGGCAGGCGGCATAAAAAAGTGTGTTTTGCTAAAAAAACAAAAAACCAAAAGAAAAATAAGAAAAAAGCAAAATAAATCAAAAAATTAAAAAAGAAATTAGAACATTCTGATGTGCTTCAGAGATACGCTGTTATAAGACTCCTGCTGATACGAAGCAGCAACAAAAATATATTTGAAAATAGATTAAAAATAAAATTTGAAATTAAACTCAAATTAAAGTGATAAGAACTATTTATAAGTATAATTCTATTTCTGAGGGTACTTAATTGTATAATTGTATTGTGTATAAAATTTGATGAAAGAATCAAGTTAGCATGCTCTCGAGATAAGTCGATTATTAATCAACTCGAAACTCATTGCATTTTTAGAATCGATCAATAATCCTTATCTATATCTTTGGAATTGTGTATTTTACTGCTGTCGCTAATTGATCGATTCAAGTCTCTAGCTCTGAGATTGGCACGTTCAAATAGACGGATATACGAGCATGGCCAACTTTAATCGGCTTTTGAATCTAATAAATATAAATAATAATAATATATAAATAATGACAATAAACTTGATTAAATATTGTTCATTTTTGAAGAAGCGAAATGAACTTAAGAATATATGTCTGGCACAATAAAACAATAAAAGTAAACTTATCTACGCTAAGCAGAGATAAGATAAGATTATCTCTGTTTATCGTCGATAAGTTTTGTACTTGAAGCAAGTATAATCTGTTGATAATAAGTTGTTTGTTTTTTGCGCTCTGTGTTTCATATGGATTCCATTGCTTTGATTAAATTAATTTGTTATTAATTTGTTTATTTCCTCAGTTAAGACACTGTCTTTAATATAGTTTCTACAGCTTTTCAGACATACTCTGTTATCCCGTTGACAAACAGAGTATACACGGCAGCAAACACCGAGTCGGGAAAGAAATGAGGAAAAACCATTGCACACGTACGCAAAAGTAATTTTCCAATAGCCGCAAAGAAATGTCAAAATTTTAGTCGCACTTTTTTAGGCAAGCAATTGGAGCGGAATTTTCCATGCTTCTCATCCGCTGACTTCCCCTTCCCCTCCATTGAGTAAAATGCCACCCAGTCGACAAGAGTTAATTGTTGCTGGTGGTAGGTGGCAAGTATAACGAGTATGTCTGAAGAAGTAAATACTTTGAAGCTGTCATTGCCACACAGATATTTTTGTCGGCCAACTCTGCGGCTGTGGCACTTAGCCATAATGTGTTACGAGTGCGGCGCAAACTTTTGAATTACCTCAGTTACCAGCGAGAAGATGAAGAAGTTGGAGTTGAAGAAGAAAAAGAAGAAGAAGGAGAAGAAGATGTGTCTGTTACCGTTCTCATTTATGCCGTTTCAAGTTGCGCAACGAAGCGTTTTGCTTCCTTGCTTTCCTCCTTGCCCCTTTCGCCTCCTTGCCCCACTCAATCCGAATGTTTGTCTTTCATTTCTGGTGGCTGCTACGATTATTACCTGCTGTTAAAAGTTCTCATAATCCCACAGATAATAATTTAATGTGCCGCTTTTACTGGCGCACATTAAAAAGTTCTTGCCAAAGTCTTTCAATATGGCTGTGTAAACAGGTAATTGTGTTTAGCTTTGACTTCATCCCCACTTCGAGTTTGAGTTTGAGTTTGTGAGTGACAAGCAGAGCTGTTTGTTGCTAAGAAGTTGCCACTAAATCATTTTTGGCCAAAACGCAACACTTGTTAGCCATGTCATAAGCTGAACCACCCCCTGCAAATGTGCGAACATTGCCATTAGCACTGCAGGCAGGCGACTTATGAAGCAAAGGAACTCCGCCCCTGCGAATGTGAAGGTATCTCCTGGCTATATATATGTTTAGGTAGGTACACTCGGAGAAAAAAGAACTTGAACTTAAAAGTGTTTTCTTGTTTCAGAAATAATTTCTGATAAATAGAAATTGTCATTTAATAAATAATAATTGTGAATAATAAGCAGAGCTACGCTAGGCAGCAGGTGTCTACTTCTTCACTCTATATGTGTGCATGTCTGTCTAGTTAGCGATATTTGTTTTTCTAAATTTCAGTGCGTTTTTCTTTGAGTGCATATATATGTGTGTATAGGTAGCTACTGTCTCGACCGGCTGTCTGTTGGAACTTTTGAAAGTTATGCGCATTTGTGCTGACCATTGGCATTTTGCAGCTAGTCCAGCTAGTCCGAGCTAGTCCAGCTTTTGTTTTTGCTCTCCACGCGCTGGCACATGGTCATCATGGTGTGTGTGGTCGTGGCAAAGGTCGACAAAAGGCGGCAGCAGCTGTTGCCCAACCGTTTTGTCTGCCGTCTGCCGTTTGCCGTGTCGAACAGAGTCGAGTCCTTTTTTTTTCTTTTGCAGGCGTCGATTGGATGCGCATCCTTGGCGTGCTTGGCAAACGATTGGGGATTAATACTTTGCCGAGTTTTTGTGTCGTTTGGCGCAGTTTATTGAAAAGGTGACACTGCAGCCAGTCTCCTCTGTCCACTGTCCACTGTCCACAGTCTCCGCTGCCCGCATCCCGCATCCCGCACATGACCAAAGTTTTAGTCCTTGTTCAGCAGCGGCAAAGTTTTGCGTGTGTGCTGTTTGATTCTCTCGTTTTTTCAATCTGCTTCTCAGTTCGATATTATCGACGGGAAACATATGTGAACATGTCGTTTGACACATTTGTCAGTTGGCTTAAAGCTGCACTCGGCCTTAAAGCCATTTGTTGTTGCCAAAAATGCGTAATTTCCATGCGGCTCTCGCACAATTGTAAACCACTTTGCAGCCAATTAGATGCTTTCAACAGCTTTTCAGTGAGTGTGGGTAGGAGGAGGTGTGTGTTGTGTGAATACACTCAGAAAAAAGAATGCCTCTCAATTTTAGAAATTATCGTCTCAATTTCAGGTTTTTTTTTTAATAATTATGTTTAATTTTCAGAGTTGTTTTTTTTAAGTGTAACAACAACTGTAATTTCTTAAATCAAGTTGGAGTTATTTTCTGAGTGTATGCACACGCACACACACGCACATTTGCTTGCACGTACGTTGACAAATGACGGGCACTGTTAACGGTGTTTGGCAGCACTTGTGAGCCTCATTATGTGGCATTTGGGCTAACCGCTTTAATTAGCTCTGCAAGCGGCGCCCACACACACACAGAGAGAGATAGAGAGAGACAGAGAGTGGGTGAGAAAGAGAGAGGGCGGCAGATAGACAGCAAATGCAGGCTGCAGGCTGGATGCGGGCCCAAAACTTGCATGTGGTCAATGGCAGCCAACCTCAAAAGCCACTTGGGCGGCTGCAACACAAACCCAACACAAACCCAGCCCACTTTCAACAACAATTGTCGAGTGCAGTGACACAAAATGTTGCATATACGACACTGCTGTTGCTGTTGCTGCTGCTGTTGCAAGGCACCTTCCTGTCACGGCTGTCGTTGACTTTAATTGAGTCACAAATCAACCAAAATATACTACAAAACACACTCGGCTTGTGCCTCGCTAATTTATGGTGCGCAAAATGTTGCGTACTTGAGTGGTTGCATGGGGCAAGGGGGTGGGGGACACCTGCTGAAGACGTTGTCGGCATTCATCCAGCCAGCTAATGAGCCGCAAAACAGACGCGGAGGTGAACAATTACAGCCACTTGGCTTAATTATGCTAATTCAACGCTTAACGTGGCGTATACGCAATCTAATTTTGTACAACTATCAGTAAAAAATACTCCAAAGATATTCCACTCATGTATTTTTTTATCAGCACAAAATTGTTGTCGCGTTGGCGCCAACAATATTTTTCAAAAATAAGGAACATGTATTTGCAAACCGCATAAAACGAAACGAAATTTGGCACCCGAGGGGGGATTGCCCAGGGGTGAAAAAGAGACACTGAAATTTGCTTGTTTTCCAGCTTGCTGTTGTTGTTGTTGTTGGTGTTGTTGTTGTTGTTGGTGTTGTTGTTGTCGGCGTCACAGTTGCTTCCCGGGCTTTCATATTTTGAATACAAATTGCTTTATTTGCGCTGCTGCGCCAATTTGACATACAACACAACCTCACTCCCCTGCCCCTTGCACCCACCACCACCCCCTCCACCCCATCCACGCTAAACTACACTCGCCCCCCTTTTTGAATGCTGTGCCAGTTTCGGTCGACTTCATTGCGAATTTTACATAGATATAAACAAGTGCTCATGGCATTCAGTCCACCTTTCTGATACCCTCTACTTTTCAGGCATGGGTTGCAGGGGAGGCATGAAGTTGTGCAAATATATGTATAAATAAATCTAAACTTAATGTTATAATATAGCAAGTATATTCCTAGTATACGCAAATTAATTTTACTTCATTTTGTAGATATTTTAACTGGAATAATATTGAGCAAGCAGATTTATTTTTTAATTTACTTATTTGTTAAGTGTAGAAAGAATTGGTGAAAAGAACCCCATCAATGACACCCCAGTACAGTACAGGGTATGTTCCCGTAATCAGTACAGAGTATGTTCCCGTCGAGCTTCCCATCTCTCTAACTTCTCGAACTTGTTCCGGCTGTCCTTTTTAGCATGTGTTTGCCAAATTTTCTTTCTCTCTACTGTTAAAATCCTTTTAAATGAATACCAGCACAATACAGGGTATCTCCACGTCGTGCTGTCTTTCCCTCATTATTGCTTCTGGCCGCTGTCGCATTGTGTGAGTGTGTTTGCCCTTTTTTTGCTTTCTTTCTTGTCTCTGGCACTTCTTTTGCATTTTATTACAAGCCACATGGAGGGCTTTGATTCGCCAAGGGTTGCTCTTGGTTACTCCTGGGTTTGCAGTCTGTAGTCCTCGTCTATAGGTAGTTCCCGGCTTTTTTTTTTTTTGGTTGGAAAAAACAAATTGCTCCCCGGTGAGCGTTTGGCAGCATTTGGCAGTGTTATTTGCATGCCGGCTTTTCTTGGGCGCGCTCGTCTCAAATCTGAAATACATAATAATTTAATAATATTTGTCAGGCAGAGATAAATCATCTGCAGTTAATATGACAATGACTGACAGCCGCAGCAGCACAAAAATAATCATTTGTATCAAGGTAATATGACAACATTGTTGACAAATTGCCTGCTGTGGTTTTTTCTCTTTTCTTTCTTTCGGTCGGTTTTTTTTTTTTGTGTATTTTTTAATGTTATGCGGGTATTAATGTCATGCGGCTTTACGATCTAGATCTGTGCGTGGCAACTAGGGCAACTTTGTTGCATCGACATACGCATAAAAAACTAGCTCTCAAATTAGCACGAACTGAGCCAAAAAGCTGAGCAACATTTTACGACTTCATATTTGCGATATATACTACGTACATATATGTATGTGCATATGCAGATTTCTCTGTTTTTGGCTGAGGAAGTTATGCGTAGGAAATTTGTTTTAATTAGCTGCTGACAACAACAACAACAACAACAGCAAATAAAACACGATGTGGGTTAGGCATCAACAAAGTAGCGTCAAAACATCCGCTCGCTAATTTTAGCGATCTATAAAGTAAATCTCAAGCAGCAACAAATACAAACAGAAGTACACCCCCACTTTTCAGTATATATACATCATATATATATATATATATATCATATATATGTATATATAACTGCGGCTTGTTTCTCGACCTTTGAGGCAGGCGTTTTTTTATACCCTGCCTGATGATATTTTAATTGAGGTGTTGAGGTTTGTAGCGTAATGAAAAATACGACTTTGTTGCCATACGGCTTTCATATCCATAGTAATAATGTTATGATATAATTATACATAAAATATATTTAATGTTCATGTGGGTCGATGAATCTTAAATTTTGGATATCTTCTACTTCCGTTTCACTTGGTCCTAATATGTCATTTTCTATATGTTATCATTTAAAAGTGGATAAATTCCGTCGCTCTTCATATTCGATAAGCTTGTATTTATTTCCATCAGATTAATGTATTATAAAATTCTTTATAAGTTCATTTGCACATTGAATATCCTTTTGATTTATCTGTAGATTTATGTGCTGATTTTCTTATTATTTTATTTGTTTTGGTAATTTTCCTTCCTTTCTTCATATTCCTCTTGTTAATTGTTAATTTTTATAGATATTTCAGAGCTTCTCTTTTACTTTTCTTTTACTACAGCTTGCCAGTAAGATCTAACTACTTAAATTCCTTCAGTTCCTAAGCTTTTTATTATTAATATTATTAGATCTACTGCGTGACCCTATAGCTGTTCCACCAAACTTGCTCTTCTTGGCTTGGTTCACTATATCATACAACTGTTGGGGAAGCAACAGGTCCAATTTTGGTCTACAAGGATATATCATCATAGATATGTCTAAGATGGTTGCTTATACTCTGAGAAGGGATTATGAAAGCCTCAATTAACAACTATGTCTGGATAAAAAAGCCAAGATCAAGTTTTGCGAGTATCATTCCAAATCAATTCCCGAAAATAATTCGAGGCACAATTGTAAAGCTAAAGCCTTGAAACTTACGTGTTTTTGATAAACTTTGCAATTTTCCTTATCCACTAGGAAATGCAGAACAAGCTACAATCAGCAAGCCGTCCGTTTATTTATCACCTGGATACAGAGTATCTCCTAGTCGAGCTCTCTCGACTACATCCTACTTACGTGTTCTCACTTGTTTTGATTTGCCATTCGATTTGTTTACTTGGTGAAATCTTGGCTGGCGTCGAGCAGGTGCCGCGCTGGAGCCATAAACAAGGGTTCCTATCGAAAAGGCCTCCCATCGTTGATAGAAACTGGAAATTTGTGGTTGGAGCAAACAATTTTATGGCCAGAACGCATAATTTGATGACAAATTAATACAATGGCCATTTCGCTTAGCGATGGGCAACGTATGTGTTTTAATATTATTATTTTTTGGCGATTTATGCGAGTATTTATCATGGCACTCTAATGTCGAAAGAAACATATTAATATTATTATTATTATATTTTGCACATTGTGTGTAGAAATGATTCATTCAATTACATTGTTCACAGTTAAACGGAATTGGCCACATAACTATGGAATGGGCTAACAACAATAACAACAACGCAATAAATATGCAATTGTTTATAATTTACGGTCAATTATTTAATATTCTTAAATTTGCACACTAAAAACATATAAACTGTGTTTGGCAAAATATTTGTACTTGTTTGTGGTTATCATCTATCTTCCAATGACATTTTTAAAGGCTTTATTTCTGTTGGTAAACAATGTGTGAATTTAGATCTGTGTGCCTGAGAGTCCATCCTTAAGATATAAATTCTTTTTTGTTTGTGTTTGACTTCCATTTATTTTTTAAAGTATTTTTTTGAATTTCCAGCTACAGTTTTTAAAGCGAAATATCAAGATATATCCTATTACATTAGGAATCAATTTTGAAATCAAGAACTAGTTATATATCTTGTGACTTGAATATGGACGGATGAAAATGAATGATGATTGAATAAATGATGAAACTAATGTTAAATAAATCTACAAAATGTGGTACCTGAAGGATGTTAGGTGTAGGCAAAATCGTTTGTCTTCTTCTAAAAAGTGTATTTATTTCTGCAATATTTTGAGCAAGTGAATCTCAAGTTCTCTAGATTTCTATCAAAACACCTATTTAATTTGCTTCAATTTTAAATTAAGACTTAAATTAAAAAATTGCTGCAAGCTTCGAGCTGTCTCAACTGAAGCACTCCAATCAGTTTTACATAATTTAGTTTGCTTCAGTTTTTAAATGTGCTGTTTGAGGAGCGAACCTTTACGTAATGCTAAGCGAATATCGTAAGGGGAAGTTGGCCAAAAGCATAGCGTTAACAGCTGCCACTGCTGTTAGCAAGAGCAACAGACTGTTATTGCGGCTAACATTGGCTAAAGAAGAGAACTCGATTCACATCCGTCAGCCGCTGGCAGCGTCTTCAGTCGGGGAACTGCCGTTGGGGCCAACAGACGGAGAGCCAAGAAACAGGCGGAGAGACATACTGGCGAATTGGCCAATTGGCTGTTGACGGTTTTGCTGTTGTTAACGGAAACTTGTGACTGTGACTGCAACCGAGACTGAGACAAAGTCACATTGTGCAGAGTCGAGTTGCTCATCATTTGTCGCTACATCCTATGGCCAAAGTTTGGCCATTAAGCTCGGCGCAATTGCTGTGATTCATATGCCCCGGGACGCTCTCCTCGAGGCAGGGAGGGAGGAAGGTGCTTACTTTTGAGCACCGTTTTTATGACAAACGGAAGACACTTGAGCCAAAAAGTTGTTGTGCGAGAAAATCATATTGCGACAGCCTTTGAACTATTGATGAGCACGTTGCCCACAATTAGCGTTAAATTGCCACAAAAATAGGCAGCTCCTAACTCCTTACCGCCCCCCAATCCCCCATCCACTTGGGGGCATTATTATTAATGTGCTCGGCCTTTCTCATTTCGCCTCTGAAATACTTGAAAAATGAACGTAGACAATTTTCGCGCACCTTTTTGGACAACGCGGCGTCTTTTTGTAATGAGTTCGCTGCTGTATATATATACATATATATATATATATATATTTATATATATTATTTTTTGGCACTGGCTGCCTTTAAAAATGAGTCTGCTTTCCATTGGCGCCGGGGTGGTTTTTTTTTTCATTCTTTTTTTGCAGCCAGGCAAACTTGACAGCAATGTGAATGATTGAACGCGTGTCCATCAGAAATGCGTCTAATTGGTTTTTGTGCCAAGCATCAAAAATAAATAAGCTAGACGAAAAAATAAAGGGTAAAAACTGTCTGCTAAAGGTAATTTTTTGTAATTTGTAATTTGTAATTTACTTTTCGTGTTGCGTTGCTCACTTAACAGTCCCTTCAGCCTGAAGACTCTACTTTAAAGGCCTAAATGGATTTTAACCTTATCTTCGCGCACCAATTAGGCCAAAGCAAAAGCCTTGGCAACTGTTATCAATAATTTGTTTGCCAATTGGAATTCATAATTTACTTTTCCCGATGCGCTGCTTATTTGACAATGAGTGCTGCTTAAGGTCTGCTCCTTAAAACTCCAATAAAATAAAATAAAATCAAAACCATTGGCAACTGTTATCAATATCTTATTTTAATTTCTAATTTACTTATTTTATCTATTACACTCTTTTATTTGTAATTTATTTTTCTTATTTTCTTTCGGCCTCTTAAAGGTCCATCGTTGGGCGCCAATAAAACGACAGCAAAACCATTTTCAACTGTTGTCAATAATTGAATTTAATTTATTGTTCTAATTTTTAATTTAATTTTCTTCTTGCTCTGCTTATTTGGCATTACCTGGGCAGCTCCTTAAAGGCCTAAATGGGTTTTTGGCCTGAACGTTGGGCGCCAATAAACCAAAACCAAAAACGGTTATCAACAGCTGTGCCTTGTGTTAATGTTATGTAAGTAATTTAGCTGGATCTATGCTAGCTGCTCTCTATCTATCTATAGGCCAGCTTAATTTACGGCCAAGACACACACACACACACTTACGTGTTACTCAATTTTGCAAACTTAACGTAAAAATATCATGTTTCCAAAGCACACACCAAAAACAAACAACAGGAAATTGTGCCATTGAGGCAGAAACACTTTTACTTACACTTTGATATCTATGTGTGTGTGTGCGTGTGTGTGTGTGCGTCTGTTGTGTGTGTGTCTTTTTGGAGTGTGCAAAAGTAAATATCAGGTTAATGGTTTCGACGCCGCACGCAAAAATTTTCACTTTCACTTGGCAGCTGCTGTTGATGTTGTTGTTGCTGTTGTTTCTGCTGCGTTTTCCACATTTTCCACTCAATAAATTTCTTTTCTATTTTTTTTTCTTTTTTCTTGTTAACTGCGGCAACATTTTTGCCAGCGATAAGCAATTTTTGGGGCCCTGCTTTGAGTCCTTGCTGCGTGATTTGCTTCCACGTTTGCTTCATTTGCTGATTTCAGTTCAGCTTAGGCCTGCTAAATGGCGCACCTTTTAAGGCTGCCTCGAGTGCTTCTACTTCTGCTCCTGTCATTGTCTTAAACGTTGCAAATTGCTTAATGTGCCACAAGAAATTGTTTGCCATGCTGATGAACAATAGAGATTTGACCCAGTTGCTGCCTGACAACAATTTAAAGCCTTTATAGCTTCGGAGGAGTCAAACAATAAACAAAATTATTTATCAGTTTTGGCATATGCCGTTTTCGATTGTCATCTGTCTTAACTTGGCCAGAACTTAAGCGTTTTTTATAAGTTCTTTGTCAGGTGAGTGTTGAGGAGCAACTTTGATGCATTTTTTTTTTTTTTAAGTAGCAAATTTATTTAACATTGATCAACCTATTGAAAGGCTATAAAATATTGTTTTGAAGATTGTATACACAATAACAGGGAATTTAAATTAAATAACATAAACATACGAGTATTTCACATGTCAGCCCATTTTTCTTCGAGTTTTCGTATTGTTCCCCCAATCAAAGTAACAGGCGAGCAGAAATGTTTAGTTAAACGATTTAATTGAAGAATAACCTCAAATACACGGTCTTCAAAGAATGCAACAATTTCTTTTCAATTTAGCATTTAAATCGAACCGCTTAAAAGTATGCAAAACTTCGGAAGTCAGATGTTCACAGCTATCATTCAACAACGGTTTCATTTATTATTAAGTTGGGCCGAATCCTGGCGGTACTGCAATACCAGGCCAACCCGCGACAGAGGTGGAGCAAACGTGATTTTGAGTCGGAAGACAAGTAAAAATGATAGTCTGAAAATCGGTATTTGGGCATAGGTCAAAACTTCAAAATGCCATAACTTCGTCAAAACTCAACTGAGATTAAAAAGCGAGGGGTTTTTGATCATAGTTTTGCACCTAAATCAATCGTACATTTAAAGTTGAAAACGTGATTTTAAGTCGGAAGACAAGTAAAAATTATAGCCTGAAAATCGATATATCGGTATATGGGCATAGGTCGAAACTTCAAAATGCCGTAACTTCATCAAAACATTTTTGCAAAGATTTAAAAATGCTTCAAGTTAGAATTTCACATGTGAACGCTTTTTTCTTCGAGTTTTCGTATTGTTCCCCGACTAAAATAACAGGCGAACAGAAATGTTTAGATAAACGATTTACCAGGAGAATAACCTCAAATAGACTATCTTCAAAGTATGCAACAATTTCTTTTCAATTTATTTAAATCGAACTGCCTAAAAGTATACTAATACTAATTAACCAATGCTATGAAAATAATAATCAATATTTAACATGTCAGCCCTTTTTTCTTCGAGTTTTCGTATTGCTTCCCCACTCAAAGTAACAGGCGAGCAGAAATGTTTAGTTAAACGATTTAATTGAAGAATAACCTCAAATACACGGTCTTCAAAGAATGCAACCTTGCCCGACCACTGTTGAAGCGCACGACTGTCCTTGTGGATGGCAAATATGTTTCGAGAAGAGTGCGAACCTCGAAGGGCGCCTGGCTGGAAAGGGATCTCAACAATCTCACGAGGCGCATCGAGAGACGAGTTGTGGACATGACTGCGTTAAGCATGCAGGGCTCTGAGGCATTCAACATTATGAACTATGGCTTGGGTGGACACTATGCGGCTCACTACGATTTCTTTAATACCACACAGGTGAGAATGTCTTTGGAAAAAAATCACACTGAATTTAATAAAAATGAGATAGAGAATGAGATAGTTTTTCCTGTTCTTAGAAATAGTTTCTAAACATTAGAAACAACATTTTCAGATATTAATAAATCCATAATTGGACATTCCCAAAAATTTAAATAGTAATGTAAGTAACAACTTTGTTTCTTACACAATAGAAAAAACATCCTGGAATATTGGACATAGTATTTACAAATGTTATAAAAATGTTCACTGAAATTAAATAATGAAAAACCCTTGTGTTTTAGAAGTAAGGTATTTGACCTGATCATACAACCAATTAATTTTAGTTAAAATAATAATTAATGACAAAAATAAAAAGTTAATAAAAATAAATGAGAAGTATTCTTATTCAGTCTAATTAAAAATTGATAAGCATTTCAATGAAGACTTTGAGAAGTCAACAAAAAGCAGAGCTTAACTAAAAATCTACATTAAGAATTGATTGAACAGATTGGGAAATGTCAACTTTGAGCACCGTTTGCCAAAAGAAGCAATCTTTGAAAATTATTCATTATTCATTATTTGCATTTTGCAAAACTTTCAAATTAAACAATTTGGATTTTTGAGACGTCTTTATCAGTGCGTTGTCAGTATTAATATTCATGCATATTTTTAATTCGATTTCCTTTGTATAATGATATAACCAATAATGAAAAAAATATATAAAATTTGAATATTTTAAGATTATTTCTCATACTCATATCTGGGTACCACCAAGGAGTTGGCCAAGGATGACATCTTAACTATCGTTAGAAGTTGATAACAGCTGCTTCCAGGTTTGGTTTTTTGAGAGTTCTAAGCGGGAGCTGGTCCTACGTCTCAAAAATTGTTAAGTAACAAGTCTGGCAAGTAGGTTGTCATAAGTATAAACTTTTATAGAGTGTTTGACGTTTGTTATTATTAAATAATAATATTAATTAAGCGAAATTTAAAATTTGATTTTTAAACGTGTATCGATTTTTCGTAGAATTCAATGCTTCAAAAAGAAATTCTTCAAATCTATGATATAGTAACTTAAGCTATATAAACCTTAATACTACTTAGACGAATGTTACACAATTTTGATAAATTGAATATCTTAGCTGATTGCCAAAGTGGCAATGCTATAAGCCCCTTCCTTAAGTTTAAATTTAAATTTCAAGTGGTTTCAGCTGACTGCTTTCTAAATATTGCGTTTATTTTTTATTAGAATCGGCTATGGTAAAAGTCAGAGGTGGATTAAGGCCAAGGCAGCTTAAAAAATGATTAACTATGGCTGCACTGATTTCTCGCATTATATATGGTGTGTCATTAAATATCGCTTGGCTGCTTATCTCACAGAAAATTGGCAACACTTGCCCCACCGCCCACTAGTCGCAACCCCATCATAAACAGTGCTTATGTGTCTGTCTTCACACATTTGATGTCTAACGCCCCCTATCTGTGTGCCCCAGTATGCAAAGTGGGTGCAAGGTACAAATACAAACACAAATACAAATACAATAACAAATCGCCAGTTGGCCAAGTCGCTAAGTCGTTTTAATGGCCAATAAAAGCAAAATGTTGTCACTTTTTTCGAATTTGTATAAATTTTCATTGCCCGGGATAAGCCGATGCTGATGTTGGATGCTGATGCTGATGCTGATGCTGAAATACTACGTGCAATTTCAGTTAAAGGGTTGTTGTTGTTGTTGTTCTTGTTCTTGTTGCTGTTGTTGTTTACGATGTAGCAAGTGATTCTTTGCAACTTATCGCATGCAACAACAACAACAGCAACAACAACATTTGCAACACTTTCTCGCTGCTTTTACTTTGCTTTTTGCACTTTTCGCTTTCGCCTTTTCCTGTTTGCCTTTACTTTGATTTAGTTGCCTGCGCCTTCCCCCTGCCACACGCCCCCCCCCCCATGTTTGCATTTGGCTTGAAATCAATTTGTGTGCGTGTGTGTGTGTGGCATGAAAAATAAATAAATAAATAACACGCAAATCGTTGCAAATCGTCGCAAATCGGCAATCTGAAGCCAATTTGATAGCCTTTTGGCTCGAGCCGAGCGGCTGCCACATTTTATGGCGGCAAACTTGCCACGCATTATGTCCATTTGATAATAATTTATGTTTATTTACTAATGCATTTGCAGTTTTTCAATTGCCACAAGCCAAAGCAAACCAGACCAAGCCAAAGCATGCTAAGCTCGCAGTTTCCATTTCCATTTGTGGCCAATTTTGCATACTTTAAGGCATCGCCAGAGCTGAACTTCAAAATCGTTTAAGTATATACATATGTATATACACTCAGAAAATATTTCGAAAAGATAAAAACATCAGCATCTTTTTGGGATTGTCGATTTAGGGCAAGCCCTTCTAAATTGTATAAATGATGTTTCAAATACTTGAAAATGATTTCTGAAAACAAGACAGCCATTTCAGCTGTGAGGGGTATTTTTCCCTGAGTGTATATATCGCAATATATGCCTTAATTTGTTGGCTTTTGCTACTCATAAAATACGTGGCTCATAAATTGTGTACCGTTTAGCCGTAAACTCAAAACTCCAAACTCAATTCACCTTCTCTAATGAAAACTGGCTGCTTTTACAATCTCATCAAATGCTTGCCAAAAAAGAATCCTTGTTTATGCCTATAACGCTGGCATTTTTGCATAATTTTCATATTATTTTACCTTAGGGCCAACAAAATCACAACAGGCTAGGGGGGATGAGGGGGAAGGGAGGAGGGAGGTAGCAATCCTGAGCATTTTTAGCATCCGCAGAGCCAAAAAGTTTATTGATGTAATAAATTTGTATTTGCACAGAAAGTTGTGCCCTTTGTTTTTCCACATGGCTGGCAAGCAGCCATCAGCCTTAGTCTTAGCACCACCCCAACAGCACCACCAGCAATGGCACCACCCACCTATGAACTCACCTCTCGTCTGATTTTATGCTGCATATGATTTTATGTGCATTTAATAGATCGAACAAGACACCAAATCGTCCTCCTTGCCCGGCCATATGTTCAACATTCGATTTATTTACGAGGCACTCGTCGTACATGCAACAAAAAGCGGAAGTGGAATATGGCATGAGTGTGTTCGACCAGCTGAATACCCTGTTATGGCGTCTAAGATAACCTTTACAATATTTAAACTTTACAAAACAATTATTGATTACCTAGTAAAACATAATAAGTTACTTTTGTACTTCGAAGACGGAAATTTCAGAGATGCAGTCGGAACGACATTTTGCATAATGATGAACTTGGAGATGGTTTTCTGGAATTATATTTCGCTGCTGGAAAACATGTCCATTGAACATCGTGGGAGTTTAAGCTGAACATGTCAAGCACATCAATGATTTAAAGATGAACTCACAAATCCAATCATCGCCATAAAAGCGACTTTAATACTTTAGAATTTAGTTTACTTAAGAACCAACAATGAGTAAATATAAATAAAATTGATTAAATATCTATAAACACAGCTGATTAACTGATTAATTTATACAACTACCTTACTATAATATTTTATGTATATTATTAATTGAACCAAAAATTCTCCCTTCTTCTCTTCTCACTAAAACTGAATAGACAAAGAATAGACATTTGGCTGCTAATTGAAAATAAATACATTATTAAAGGGTATATTTTTGTTGATCCAATTAAATATGTTCTATTATATCTAGATATACCCCTGACTTCTTTCCAGTTAATCTAAAATTTTGCACTACTAATAATTGTTTGCATGAATCCTTCGAATAATCTGTCATGATTACAAAAGTCTTTATCATTTTATCAATTCAGAGTCCTCTCTTTCAATTTGAAACTTCTTGTCTCGTGAAAAACATGTTCGCAATAAAATTAATTCATAATAACTATTTTTTATTTCTTAATCGAATTTAATTTACTTTTTATGTTTTTCTTTGTAATTGATTTTAGCTGAAATTATATAAATAATTAAGGTTGATTTGCTGTCGTGCGATGTCTGCTTGAGTTGATGGCGTATTAGTGCAACTAATCAATTCGTTCAATTAAGGCACATTCAGTGAGTTCCTTTTTGTGATACAGCCCCATCCCCTCCCCCTCCTTGCCCCATGCACTTGTATATGTATATGTGTATGTTGGCCTTAATCCAACAATTATATGCAAAATGCGCGTAAAGTGCTTTTAATTCGCTGCAACGCCAGCAGCCAGTGGGTATGTGGAGGGGTGGGTGGGGGCAATGGAATCGGGTGAGAAATGGGTTTGGGGGTGGGACATGCTGCAAGTCTGGGCCATGCAGGTTGGCTGCGTGGCATGAACGCGTCATTAGCGTGTCGTCAAATTAGACATCAAATTTATGAAAAACTATCAAGAATTGCGACGGAAAACTGAAAACCGAAAACCGAAAACTGAAAACTGCAAACTGAATTCTGAATACCAAATGCTGCTGCTTCTCGTCTGTGGGTTGCTTCTGGGTGGGCATCATCGATGCCTCTTATATTTTAATTGATTTAATGGCCCAGCATTTAAAAATATACATATCTGTATACCCTGAGTCCATATGCAAATGGGTGAGAGGATGGAATGAAGTTGTTCCAGAATATGTAACGCGTAGGAGAAAGCATCTTCGAAGATATTATGTAGAGCGAGTAGAGAGAGTATCTTAGAGCTACAGACTTCCAATTTTTAATAGTAGTTCTCGCACATATTTGCACTTAATACTCCCAGATATAAATTTCATTTAAATTGAAATAGAAAATTTTATTTTTAATTTATTGTAATATGGCTTTGTAGGACTGACTTTATTTAACGTTTATTAAATAAATAAATGAAAATAAATAAATAACAATAAATAAATAAAAATAAATAAATAAAATCTACATTTATTTAATTTCTATCGATAATTGCAACCGTTTCGCGAAAATCGATGCAATAAATATTTTGGTAGCCCAAAAATACTCAACAGTAGAGATAAAATCTTCCAAATGATATGCAATGTATCCGGGTATATATTATTATTATTGGATAAGGAACACACACTACTCTTAATTTATGTCTAGAGTATCTCACAGGCGAGCTCTCTCGACTACAACATTCTTACTTGCACCCATTTGCTATTTCTTAGGCATACCCTGTACCCTTTTATAATAGTTATCATGAAGTTGTTCAATATCTACATAGCTCACGCTGATATAGAGGTATAAATTTGATACTAATCCTGCTAAAGGTATTTTCACTCATTGACATAAGAGGGCTGACTTGCAGATACCCTGTACACAGCTTTGAAATACGTTAATCACTCAAGCCAAAAGCGGTGGAGAATAATCAAAAGAATAAGAGGTTTATTTAAGATCGGTTTTAAGCTGATTTGAAAATAAACACCTTACATAAATCAATGCTTAGGGTATCAACTAGTCGTATATTCTCTACTTCAACGCTCTCATATGTTTTTTTTGCACATTTTTGTTATTTTTGCATCATTTTGCATTTGGTTTATCAATTAATGCGCTGCATTTTATTGTTAAGCACATTAACGCAGTCACGCGAAGACCCAACAACAACAACACCAATACCAGACTAACTATATATACACACACACACGCACACTCACACACCGCACACCCCGCACACCTCCCTCGTTGCATTTGCCAGATAATTGCGTGTGTGGCCGTCGAGGCTGAATTGCGTGTAAATTTTAATCCAATTGTGTGCAGCCAAAAGTGTGCAACCCACAAATGCAAACAGTCACAACACACACATGCACAACACACACACACACACACACTCTCGCGCCACGTATATATTTATGTGTGTGTGTTTTTACACACATGCTTATGGATGTGTATTTATTTTTGCGTACAGCTTTTCCAGCTGAATGCATTTGATTGTATTTTTCATTGAGCTACACACGCCCACCGCAAAGCCGCATCTCCGGCCACGCCCCCTTTTCCCCGATTTTCCCCATTTCAGCCTTCTCCCCGTTTCCTATCTTCCTCAAAAACCAACCGCCCACGTGGCGTATGTTGTTCATTTCATTTCATTTCATTTGCCAGCAAATTTGTTTTTGCGCTTTTATCGCTGTGCATTTTGTGCTCAAAGGTGAAACGCCAGCAACAACAACAAGCAACAACAACAACAGCAACAACAACAGCAACAACAACAACATAAACAAGAACAACACTCAGCCAACAGCCACAAGGAAAACAACTCAAACAACAATCACATTTGGTCATGTTTTACAATGCACAATAGACATGGCCAAAACACGTTTTGATTGTTATACGTAGGCCATATTGTGTAAGTGAATGTGTGTGCCGATGTGTGTGTGTGTGTGAGTGTGTGTGAGTGTGTATGAGTGTGAGTGTGTGTGCGAGTGAGTATGTTGTAAGATAAAAAGCCCTTAAGTGCATTTAAATGACATATCCAACAAGCTGAATTCCTTTCTTAAACTTAAATATTTGAAATAAATAAAAAAATTAAATTAATTAAGAATAAACTAAACTATATAAATAACTTATCTTATTTTATTTTTAAAAGAATAAACCTTCATTAAGATATATTATTTTTAGCTTGACTAAATAAAATTGGGAATCTTTGGGGATAACTAAATTTCGAATATTATTGAGACAATTGAGAATTAGAAAACTTTGACAAATTTTTCGGAATATTTATAATTGAAAGCTTATGTTATGTCAAATAAAAATAAGTGTAAAGTAAGATAAGTCCTTGTTCCATATGTTTTAAAATTGTTTTCAAAAAAGCTGAAGTTTATCAAGCTTAAAAAATGTTTTACTAATTTTTTATGGTGTTGGACTTTTAGTAAGAAACTTGAAAGGAAAAGTGTGTCTTTTGGCTCACCCAAAATTTGTTGCTCCTTTCATTAGGTATTATTTTTAAAATTTTCATTATAACTATTTAGTTATCCCCCTTATCTTGATGCCAAGCACATCTCTTCATGCAGTAGCTTAGACACACCTATCCTTCTAATATTAGCCTTATTATATATACATATATGTTTTCTTAAGTTTTACACAAAACCTAAAGTTTCTATTGCATAAATAATACCTTTAAAAAGTATCTACTACATTTTATAAGACATTCAACTTTTAATGAAAATAATTCTGGGAAGAGTAAGTGAGATTTGGCTTACCTAAAGTTAGTTATTAATTTCATTAAGTTTTATTTTTAAAGCATAATTACAACCACTAAGTTTTCCCCCTTATTTAAATCTTTTTTATACCCAAGCACATATCAAAAATCGCTTATGCCAAATTCACCTCTTCTCCCAATACAAAGTCTCTCTTTTAAGCCGCCCCTTGTGGCAGGCAACACTTCCCGGCACAACACCTCAAAGCAGTCAAGGCGTCAGCTGGCAAGTGTCTGCACAACTTCTCACCTCAGCTCAACCTGAACCGAGCTGAACTGAATTGTTTGCTCAACTTTCTCATTAATAATTCCGCTTAAATGCTTTCTAATAATTTCCGCATAATTCATATCGATGAACGTTTTATGCGGCACTTACGATAAGGGCAATTCCGTTGTGCCTCGTTGTGTCCTGGCTCTGTTTGCTCGCCAAACAAACAACACGTACAACAGACACACACTGATACACACACACACACTCACACACACTGGCACACACCGTTGCACACACACCTATGTATTCATACTCGATTGATAACCTTAATAAAATGCTTCACATTATGCCAATCGATTGCACACCATGAATGTGTTTATCCTTTGCCTTTGCCTTTGCCTTTGCCACATTGCCTCGTCTAATACAGCAGCTTCTGGATTAACGAGGGGTGGCGGTGCTGTGGTGAGGGGCTGATGTGGTTAGGTGGGGCACACATCAATACCGGCTGTTGCCTCCAAAGCGCAACAATGACGAGAGAGAAAACGTTAACGTGGAGCAGCAGCAGCAACTGTGACACACTCAGAAAAAAAATCCACCAGAATACCAGAAAGTTTTTTTTTTAATTTTTTGAGTGGAAAGTGGAAATTTAATTTCTAGAAAAATTCTTTTCTAAAAATTCCAAAGCAAGTAAAATCTTAAATCTGCCAATTATTTAATAATGTTTTTATTTTATTTATTTTATTTAAATATATTAAATATGAAATTAAATATTAAATTGATATTTTCAAGTAAATCGAAATAATAAAATAAATCGATTTTTTTTTCTGAGTGGCGCAACTGTGCCACGTTTGTGTACCTTGTGTTGGCCTCCAGGCATCCGATGGCTACACCTCCCTCCCCCCTCAGCAATGCCACGCTCATTTACTGCTGGGTGGGTTGGGGGGGTGGAGGGGGTTGGCAATTGTGCAAAAAGTGCCAATAAAGCACATTCTTTGTTCGGCTTTGGCTTCGGCTCGCAAAGTGCTCAACAAAGCGGGCCAGGATAACGTGTGAGTGTGTGGGTGTGCCTGAGTGTGCAAGGATAATAATAATAACGTATGAATAGGTAAAAAAACGTTGGAGGCATGCAGAAGGTGGTGTGGAGCGGAAAGGAACTCATCAGTGCATTGTAGGTGGCCATTGCCTGTGCTTGATTGCTTAGCTGTTCTAGCCAAGTGTGTGTATGTGTGTGTGTGTATGTGTGTGTTGCCTGATTGTTTGCCTTGCCTCTGAGGTGCAGCACACACACATTGTGGCACACACACCTCATTGATTTTATTGTGTTTTTTGCTGGGCATTCAAAGTGCTCATAAAAATGCCCACACAATAAAAACGATGATGCGGCTGTTGTTGACCCAAGCTCCAATTCCAAATCTCCAACTCTCCAACTCCATGCTCCAACTCTAACAGCTTAGCCAGGACAATGGTCCAAAAAGCAACTAAGATATTCTCCCCAACCATTCCCCAAAAAGTTCCCATTCCACCTGCCAACCTGATGTCTATTTTAGTGTTTCACGTCAGCTGCTTCTGGCTGCTGATTTTCTGTGTCGAAAATAAGTAGTTGCCATGCCTTTGCATACACAGCGAGAAAAAAAGGCATGCCAATAACCAAATTGTAAGACAGCTTTGGTCTCAGGTTTGTCTAATTACGCATTTAGTACATGATAATACATCCGAAGTAAATTCACTGAATTTCCGTGATTTTACACAATACCTTTTTAGACAATAAAAAAATCATCGAGATCGAACTACTATATCTGATAGCTGCCATTCTTGTTTGAACAACTTCTTTGTCTAACAAGTCATCACAGGCAAACTCACGATTATTTATAAACATTATAAATTCACAGAAAACTATCAACATCGGAATACTATATCATATGGCTGCCAAGGAAGCCATCTGACAAAATATGATTTTCAAAATACCCAAAAATTTGACAAAATTGAAAGACTACAGCAATTATGCGGCAGCAATAGTATAAATTATTTAAATGAACAGATTATATTACGATTAACTATTAGTTTTAGTTATTATTTATTGGTGTAAATGATTTCGTACTTAAGTATATCCAAAGTCAAACTATTTGTATAAGTTGTTCTTCTAAATAGCATTCTCAAAAATGAAACGCACTCAAAATAAGCATAAAAATCTTTTGCGGTCTGAGTTGTATTATTAATTATATTATTAATTGTAAATAAATGAATTTATTGTAGAAGAGATGAATAAATAAATTTATTCCTGATGTATTCCTGGTTTTAGATCACCATATTTTCTTATTGTGTATGCATTTTGTGTGTGTGTCTCGAGAGCTGCTTGGATTTCACACACATCCGTCACGCGGCTCGTCAGCCCTTCTCCTTAGCCCCACTCCTCGCTTTTTTTTCAGTGAGAGAGGGGTTGCGGTGGGGGGAGGGGAGGCGACTCGTCAGCAGCAGAATAGAGTGTTGTTAGGTCAGCCTAATGAGCTCAGGCAGCAAATGGATTTTTGTAACTCATCCGGGTGCCGTGCAAATGCAGCATTCAAAAAAAAATTGAAGATGGCAAAAATATGCAATTCCAATTTGGCAGGCAAATGCATTTTCAACTAAAGTTTGCGCAACAATGTTGCCGTGTTTTGTTGCCGCAGCAGTGCAGGCAGTTGCAACAGCAGCTTCTCTGGTGTCTCTGGTGTTAATTTGTTAGCACATTGCAACGCGGCAGACAGTGATTAATTACAGTCCCCAAACGAAAATAGAAGCACAAATCCAACTCATTTCTGTCTTTAAAGTTAATTAGTTGAAAATGCGCTCAAATATATATAAATAAATATAAGAAAATTATATATATAATACGTACATATATAGACAGCTGTGTTGCTCTGCTCCGATTTTAAATCGCTTTACCTGCGGCGCATAAATTTTAAATCCGTCCTGACCACAATTTGCGCATTAAATCATTTCCAGGCCATTGCACAGCACTGGGCGCCACCGCAGCGACGCATTCATACATACACTCATTCGCACTCGCACTCGCACTCACCTCACTCGCACTCCACTCACACACACTCAGTTATTCATTCAGGCAGTCAGCCATTCATTTCGATTCGCAGGTGAGCAGCCGCGTGGAATGCAGCCGAGCGCTCAAAATATGCAAAAATTATACAGACCAATGCATGCAGCAGAGTCGCATTTTGTCAGTGTTTGAATCGCTATCGGTTTTGGGTTTGGGTTTGGGTTTGGGATTGTGATTTGGAGCAGTGTTGGCCACTTCAAATATATCACGCGTGAAGTGTCTCTCAGTCAGTCTGTCTGTCTGTCTGCCTGTCTGTCTGTGTGATTGACAAATGCCGCCGGCTGAGGTGCATGCAACGTTTTAGAAAAGATAAATTTAAGTAATTGTCAATATTTCAAGCGACGTAATTGCTCACTGCCCGGTGCGGAACCAGTGTTGAAAAATAAAATAAATACCATCAAAGCAATGGCTACACTCAGAAAAAAGAAACAGACCTAAAAATCGCCCTATATCGACAATTATTTCAATTATTTATTTTTTATTATTTCTGAAAAATTCTTTAAAAAATTCAGAAACCAGTAATTAAATTTCAATATTTATTTTAGAGCTTAGCTGTTATCTGCCTTAAATAAATTTATTAATGATTTTCTTGTAAACATTTTTTCTAAACTAAAAAAAAAACTTTGGCGAATTTTTAAAATTTTTATGGATATTTTTTTCTGAGTGTAGAGTATGCCCTTTGGTCACAGATGCCCCAACCCCCCTTACCAAGTAACCAATTCATGCTGCGGCTTTGTGCAGCTGCACTTCTATGCAGTCAGTTGTCCTTCCCCTCTGCCCCTGCCCCCATCTCTGCTGCCATTTTAACACTTGACGTTTTACCAATTTGCTGCATATTCTTTCTGCTCTTTTTTTATATTTTTTAGCAGCACTTTTTTGCTGCAGTGCAGCAGACAATTTTGTTGCGTGTTAACAACTGCAACAATTTAGGTTTAATTGATGCTCGCTGCAACGCTGAACGCTGAAGTGTCGCCGCCGGCAACGAATCGTGGTTAAGGGGTTAAGGAATTTGGGGGCATGTCCTTTCTGACCACGTAGCGTGAGAGAGTTTCTCTATTTTGTTGTTGTTGTTGTTGTATTTTTTTATTATTCACACTGCTTCCGCTTGACGAGTTGTTAGATAAAAGCTATTTACATGTTGTTATTTATGATTTTGCAGTTAAAATGCGCTGTGAAATATTTGTGGCGCTGCCAGAAGGACTCAACGCGGGGCTTTATTACGTATACGTCATGTTGTGCACACTACACACACACACACACACACACACACACACTTGCTTGCCTTATTTATTTAGCTTTAAACTCAGTCAGTCAGTTATTCACTTGTGTTTTATGCACCTCCGGCATACGCCTGGAAAATGGGCAACTGTTGCAGAAACTTTGTCCTCGCCGCATTATCGAACACTAATCCATATATGAGCGTATTACATGGGGCATAATAGCTTACCACCCCCCTCACCCACAACAGTCAAAAGCAACTTTATTACTTTATGCTGACTCACTCTGCCAGCAAATAGAAAAAAAGTAGAAAAGCGAAACTCATGCAAAGGTTGGCTTGTTGATTTATCGCCAGGGTTGCCTGCTCTTCACATGTGTGCGCACTTTTCTTTTTTTCCCTGTATACCCTGTACCTATTATAAATTGGTAAGGGATCCATCTGTTAAGAAGAATAATTATTTTAAATTATTTTATTTTTTTTAGAGGGAAAGGAATTTGTCATAAATTTGTTCAAATGATTGTAATAGATAGAAGAAAGAAGAGGTAAATTAAGAGTCTTCTTGACTCATAGGAATATATTCTGCTATTTTATTGATAACTTTAGAAGTTTGAGAGAATAAAAGAAATTATTTAAAAAAAAAAGGAAAAAAGAAAAGTTTTATTATCGGAAAAGTGCTTATTAACAAGTTGACTAAATGTGTAGCAGTTACTTTCTGAGGTAAATGAGGAGCTTTTGGAACACAATGGAATATATTCTGTCATAATATTGATGATCTGTGAAAAATTGATGAAATTGAAAAATTGATCTACTAGATATTTATGAATGGGAAATGTATTTTCAAGTTGTTTAAATGATTCCAACAGTTAGAATAAAGCAAAGAGATCCTTTTAAAACTATTGGGTTATATTCCGTCAAAATAATTATTTATTTAATGTTGTTAAAAGTTTAACACATCAAAATACAAATTTTAAGTTACAAAATAAATTAAATAAAATTAAAAGAAAAACATTTAATGAAAACTTCGTAATTAAATAAAGGATTAAAGAAAACCGATTAGCTGTGGAAATTTTATATGGCGTCTACTAAACATTTATTTTCCGCGTCTTATAGAAAATCCTTCATCTGCAGACAATAATCTAATTTATCGACATATAAAATACATGCAATTTTATGATATTATTATCTATTTTTTTTCTTGCATAAGTATTGCGTAGAGGGTATCTACTGGTACAGCCCTCTCTCTCTCTCTCACTCTCCTTTTCGTCACATGTGTCCCACTGTGCGGAGTGCATCCCTTGCGTATGATGAATATGTAATTTCAGTGTTATCCACTGCGTTGAACTTTGATTTACTAACTGCGAAATAAATATTAAATTTTCAATTACAACTGGATGTCTGCACATACCTCGCAGCTCCACTTCTACACAACTCCCCCTCCAGCCCCACAGAGCATCACTTTTTCCATGCAATTACCTTCGCTGCCTTGGGCTGCAGGACACGCAGCGTCGTCCTTACACGTGGCTGGCTGGCGACTGTCCTGGCTAATGGCGCGAACAGGACTCCATGCTGCACAGGACTCTGACTCTGACTCTGTCTGACTTTGACTTTCGACTTGGACTTGAACGTGGACTTGGACTTGGAGGTGGTCTTCACCACGCTTCGACAGGTTCCGGACAAGGACTGCAGTTAGTTATTCTTGCTGCTGCTGCTGCTGCTGCTACTGCTTTTGCTGTTCGCTGTTGTTGTTGTTGTTTTAGTTTTGCTTGCCATTAAAGGAAATTGTCTGTAAAAATGTGGCCGTATTTCTTTTTGCAAGGTACTTAAAATTAAATTATTGGACACATTAACGTCCTGACTTTTGACTACCGTGCGGGTATGACGCAAGTAAATGCCACGTAATGACGTCATTAAAACAAGTGAAATGTGCTTTTATTGTGAAAGCGGCAAAGAACGAATTCGCTTTTCAATTTTGCAGAAAACCCATTGCGAAAATCTGAGCGAACTTTGTCATTAATCTTAATAAAGTTAACAGCGCGACAAGTTTATTAAAGCCAATACGGCGCCACATCAAATGTGTCAATGTGTGTGTGTCGGTGTGTGCGGGGGCGTCTTGAGGTGTTCTTACTTAAATGGGCTTTGTCAAAAAGCAGAAGTCATCATGAGTCAGCCAAACGACAACAACAAATGCTCATTAGCATAAGAAACATTCAAATTCGCATTCACATTCGCATTCACATTCATTTTCACATTCATTTTCACTCATTCACAATATTGAATTGCCTCAATTGAATCAATCGAGTGGCATATAAAAGAAGAAATTGTTGCTGCAACAGGTTGCACGTTCTCATAGACCCCCCCGCCTATCGGAAATTATATGCGCAAATTGGCAGACAAGAAGTGAAGCCAAAACTGACAGGCGACAAATGAGGCGTAAATGAAATTAAACGCAACGCGCGAAAATTGCAGCGCTTTTATTGGATTATTGGCGGCGTCTCTCAGTGTGTGTGTGTGTGTGTGTGTTGAACAATGTGCGAATTGTAAGCTCGTTTGTCGAATTAGCTGTAAGTGAATTTGGCCTAAAACACGCTGCATACAAAGTGAGTCAAGTGTGTCTTCGGCTAATTGACAATTGCCACATGCAAAGAAAAATATATACAAAAATCAGAAATCAATAAAATATTTAAAATAAGCCCAGTTTGTCTTAGATAATTGATAATTGCTACACGCAGTTAAAAATAAAATTACAAAAATCTTACAAATCTTTACAATAGTAATATAATGAAATATATTCTTGATTCAAGTACAAACGTATCTTAAGTCAGATTAAAGTTTCAGTTTCCAGATTAAAGCTATTTATATTCATGCTGCTCATTTATAAGAATACTTCCTTCGTTTCAGATTCATATACCTTTAAGATTTTGCTTGCATTCTCAATTTATTTTATTATTCATTCCATTCTTAATTTGTCTGTTTTATTCCTATACAAGCTACTTCCTCAATTTTGGAACTGTATTGATGAAACTCGTAATATATTTGACATATTTTTTATCTGAATTTGGCTTATGTGTCGGAGCTGAAAACTTTTTTTTGTTTTCCAAATCAATTTAATTTAAAATTGATCAACCTATTGAAAGGTTATAAAATATTGTTTTGAAGATTGTATACATAATAACAGGGAATTTAAATTAAATAACATAAACATATAACTAGTTTTAACGTATTACAATATTACGTAACATCAACTATAACATTTGTAGCACATTAACGTTGCAACTAACGGCCAGCTGTCCAGAGGTCGCTGGTGTGGAGGCGCTTTAAGCGTCTGCGGGTTGTGTTTGACCCTAGTGAGCAAGCCAATGGGTTGACATGGTTATGCAACCGGTCATTATAACGACTTGTATGGCGGTTTATTTGACTAATGACTGTCGGTTCACGGAAGTCGTTGTGCAGCGTCATATTGCTCTCATAGGGTGGATCACCAGAGATGTCTCTTAGCACCTTGTTCTGCAAGACTTGAATTTGATTAATCTACGATTTTGCTGCTGTGCTCCAAAATGGAATCCCATATGTCCATGTGAGCACAATGATGCTCCTGTACGCCAGCAGCTTGTTGCTCAAGCTGAGTTTGCTGGATGACTTCAGCAACCAGTTGAGTTTCACCCTTTTGGATCTACACGCGGCTGCCGTGATCTGTATGTGTTTGCGCCAGGTAAGTTTCGTGTCCAGATACATACCCAGGTAACGAACATGGTTCTCCTGAGGTATGACCGTGCTGTTGAGTCAGACAGTTGGACAGTTACCACTCCTGAGCGCAAACGTACAGTGCTGAGACTTGTTCTCATTGATGCAGATGTTCCAGGTGTTAGCAAGGAACACAGTGTCATCTGCGTATGTGGCAAGCAGCGTGTTTCTGGCTACCGGAATCGGCTAGTCCGCGGTGTACACTGTAATGCAATTTTACACAGCTTTACTGCATATTAACACACTTTAAAATCGAAGCATTCTTGCTGCTCACTAAAATATAAATTAAGTAAAAAAGCAAAATTGTGGATCTGATGCACTTACATGTATATTCTCCACATCCATGGGATCTTGTGTAGGTGGGACATCTGATTGGCATTGGGGGTAAATGGATTGTTGTTCAATTAAATTTGAAAAATTTGATATTTCACTTGTCCACACAGGATTTTCTGTTGGTGGCTAATATTTTTATTTATTTAAATGCGTGCAAGTCGATGGGACTTGCAAAACCAATACTCGCTCGACACTGTACTACTTCGTCTCACAGAGGGCGTCGGCAAGAGCTCGACTTGGTATACGAAAAACCCAAGCATAACCTCAGGCATAATGATAAATTAAATCTAGTAAATCAGACAAGACTTCAGACAGCAAAATTGTTTCTATAAATAAGGTTAATTTAAAATTGTTTTTTCCTTTAAGTTGAATATCGTATCCTAAAACTATTAAATAGAGAGATCCCCTTTGGCATGGGTACAAATATTTATTATAATTAGAATGCACTCTTCTGAAAACCAAATGAAACCATGACTAAGAAAAATATAAGAAAACACTTCCGAGTATATATTATAATAATTTAATTCCGTATTCATTTAATATTATATTTTCAACTTCCAAATATCTATCATTTAATTTGGGATTTGAATTTCAATTTAATCGTTTTATTTTTTGAAAACATTTTTAATATTTGTGAACTATTTTTAATTCAAACTGAATATATAACAACCTTTAGAAATATTGCGAAATATATAATGCATATCTTGTTTATTTATGCGAAATATGTTTATTTCTAATTTCCAAGTTGTTCAGATGACGCAGCAAAAAGAGCAAACAAACTACAGCCAACTATGAGCAAACAATTAAATAAAATAAATTTCGTTTTTAATTCGGGTATATTCAGTTGTGCGAACAATTGTGCAAAAATCAACATTGACTAATCGTGTAGAAAATATAGTTTAAGTAGGAAGAGTAAACAATTCAAGCAAATGATTGACACAGCTGCGATAGTTGGGTAAACAGAACCCAAATTGAAATTGGTATAAATAGCTCTCGGTCTCCACACAGATCAGCATTCAGAAGAATTCCACAAACATCGCAATGAGAATCGCAACGTTGATCCTAAGCTGTGCCGTCTTAGCCATTTGCTTGGTAAGGTCCACCGAGGGGGACGATATCTTCACCTCAACCCCACCCGGATTCCCACCCTGCTGGCCCTTTTCCTGTAAAAATTCTGCACCTGATTTATATGACACACCTTCAAACTCCACGACTGGCTCAAACAGCACCGCACCGGTCATCATTAAACTAAGACGTTTGAGAAATGTGAAAAATTCTAAATAAAATCTGCAATTAATTTGCCCAATTGCCATGCGCAATACAGCACATCAATTCAAAAGTCTTTTCTTCTCCTCAAATCCAAACTCTAAAATAAGTTAGGAACTATAGTAACATTTTTGGAGTTGTCAGTTTTGAACGAAATGGATTCACTCAATTGGATATTGTTCTGCATTGCCTTTGCCATTGCCATAATCTTAACAAATGGAAATAAATCGTTGGAGGAAAGTCACTCGACATCAGTCTCGGGAATGGTGAAGCTGCTCCTGCTGGAGGCCAAACTCATTGAGAACCTCAACGGCTATGCGGATGAGCTGGAGAGAAAGTTGAATACACTGAAAAGGTAAGTTCCAAAGTCTAACTTGATTTATTTGAAACTATGACTATTAGTTTTCTCAGTGTTGTTCCATGATTGCAAGCGGAAAGCGATGAGGCCATGTCTCAAATGGAAGATTATGTTTCGAATCCTCTGAATGCCTTTTCACTAATACGTCGCATGCAGGGGGATTGGATTGATTGGAAGGTGTTCATTGAGGAGCCCGTGGGTTCAATCTCGCCCAGCACAAATCAGAACTGCCGAGTCCGACTGATCTGAAGGAGGCTTGTGAGGCAATCCAACGCCTGAGCGATGTGTACAATTTGACGATTGGGGACGTGGTCAAGGGATTGCTCAACGGAAAGCAGTACGAGTGAGTTTCGTGTAGCACTCCTTAGAATAACCCATCAGAATGCCATCTGCAGATCAAGTCTTAATGCAATGGACACTTATAGGATTGGCCAATTCCTGCATCAACACAGCAAACCGCATTTGGCCAGGCAATGGTTTGCCGAGACTGGCAAATGGCTCATTTCCAATCAGACAACTCCGACTCTGATGGGATCTGATCCTGAGAGATTGGTGTATTTCATGGCCAGTGCATTTGCTGAAAATAGTGAGTGAATTCCGCTTGAATTCGTGCGGATGACTCAATTGTTATCTGTGTTTTAGAGTATTATTCCACAGCTATGCCAATTTTGGATCATGCTCTGATAATGGGAAATAGATCAGAGAAAACCCAAGTATTCAATTTTAGAAGTTAAAATTCTCAAAATTCTGCTTCTAAAATTTGAACCAAAAATATAGCTAAATTTAAGTGACTTCAATTTGAATTTAGTCTGCAAAGCGTGATTAAGATAAACCTTTCTTCTTTTTTTAAAGAATACATTCTTGTTTCGAGATTAAAATTCCTAATAAAAGAGTTCGCGTTCGCAAATGAAAAACTCTTAAGTCAAAATTTGCATTTTTGTCTGTTAGAATGAATTTTTACTCTCATTAATATAAGAATTTCCTTTCGAGAATGAAAAGCTCTTGAAAAAAAATATCCATTTTTAGTTTTCAGAAAGCAATTTTTTCCATGGATGTGTTTTTTTTCCGAAAAACAGTCACTTTAAAGCTGCTGCCCAGAGCAGTAATTGCAAACTTTTCATTTATTCCTGTTTGGGACAGTGAACGTCACAAACACACACTCATCAACAGATATAAGAACACACCCACACACACCCCCACACACCCACACACACACTCTGTTGGGATGTCTGCAACTGTTTATTGTTGATAAATTGCTGCTGAGGAATTAGTGGGGAATGACTGCGACGATGATGGAAGAGCATTGCTCGAGTCGCCTCCAGTCGCTGTCAAGTGGCCGCTGTGGCCAGCTTAACTGCCAAACACCTACGACCACGCCCCCCTCCCGCCCTCCTCTTAACAGCCCCTTTCTATGCGATACTAGAGCAGCTGCTGCGGGCTCTGAGAGCTGGCAAATGTTTTTAGAAAATGCAAATTTCACATTGTGCCCCAACTTGACCAGCTCTCGAGTCCAAGGCCAGAAGTGGCATAGGATCGGGGGCACGTTTGCAATTGGAATGGGGAGAAGGGGCAGGCATGGAGCTCATGGCTCACTTAGGCCCGCAAATCTTCATGCCGGCTGGACTGCAGAGTGACACATGTCGGCAGCATGAAATCAGAATCTCTGCATTTTATTTTTGGACAACGCCGAGCTTTATGGCAAATGCAGCCAGCCAGTCAGCCAGCCAGCCGCAGATAGTCCTTTCATTACAACAAACTTTCGCACATATAAATAAACTCCATATATACATCTCTATATATATATAGTGTATGATCTGAGCTGGCAAGCGGGCATAATAAAGTTAGCCAAAGCCCGAGGGGAAAGGCAAGTTTTTGGGCCTTGTTTGGCATTTATTTAGTTTTAGTTTTGCATACCCTCTACCTATTAAAAATGCATAAAAACAAGGGTATAATATTGTGGGGCATATATGTGTGTGCAACCTGGGAAAGCAGTTACATAAAGTCTAGATCAATGTCGGTATTTCTTAAACTATTTCAAATTATGTGAAGTTTTATTGAATCCGTTTATTATTTATTTATTTATTATTATTTTTATTTATTTAATTTATATTTATTTATTAAAATTTCATATTAAATCAAGAGATTTTTAATTTTACATTTCATAATCCATTCATTTAAAGTGGAGAGTGATCGAAGAGCAAGGCAAATCTCTGGATTTCGGAAAAGTAAAGAGGGAATCATTTTTAAAAGAGTGGAATGAATTTGACTTAAGTACTACTCAGAAATGACAAATCTGTGTTTCCAGATAGTATATATATGTATTTAATTCAGATTTTTGATTACTTCTCATACCTTTCAAAAATTGAAATTTTGTCTGAAGCTTCTCATAAAGTGCACACGGATTAATTCCTGCTTACAGAGTAACTTTTGGTCGAGCATTCTCCAGCTGTGGCAGACATGTGTTAGTTGCAAATTGTTGGTTTGCCACACAAACAAAATGATATGCAAATTTGAGTAACTGTGAAATGCAATTGAGGTGCCTTTTAGTTTAGTTTCACTGTTGCATAATAATCAACTTTTATTTCAAGCGCCTCGTCTGCCTTTTTGTCCTTTTGCTTAAAGGCAACAGAGAAATGCTGAAATGTTCGGGCAATCGTGCCACACTTGACCAGGTATTAAGTGTTGGCCACTTCTACTGGGCCAAGTCGAATCTTGGCCATAAATTGCCAGCAAATCGTTGGGCATCGGACATAAATCTTCGATTGTCCATTTTTGTCAGAGCGGAAATGTCCAATAAATTGTAATTTTTCGTAAGCTTTTTGAGGGGCGTGTTCTGTGTGTGTGTGTGTGGGTGTGTGTGTGTGTGTGTGTGTGTGTGTGTGTTAGTTGCAGCTCAATCATCGTTTAATATTTATGTGCTGCTCGATTGTGAAGTTTATTGGATTTGTTGAAGAGTTCGAAGCTGGCTCTGTTGATAATTGCAACGTCTGCTTCATTTTGGAGGCGAGTCTGCCCCATTGTTGCTGGGCTGCAGGTGTTGTTTGCCCCCAAATTTATTTATTTATTTATGTGTTGTGTGTGTGCACAGCAAACAGTCGATTTCTGCTCAATTGGCTTGTTTAGCTGTTATTTATTGCACCGCTTATGTGAGCTACGTGTGGGTTGAATCATTTTCTTCCGCCTCAACCCTCAACCCCGCCCTCAACTAACCACCCTCCCGCACCCTTATGTGTATCGCAATGCCAGAGGCAATATATATATAGACAAGTAGATCATTAAGGTTGTCAGGGAATTACTTTTGGTAAGAGCATGAAACCATTAAAAATTTACAAAAAGTTTTATAGAGCTATGAGAAATATGTGTAACAGACAGAAGAAAGCACCTGCGACCACATAAAATGTATATATATATATATATAGATATTCCTAATCAGCATCAGCAGACCAGTCGACTTAGCTATTTTCGATTGTCCATCAGTATGAACAAACTGATTTTAGAGACTGTATGAACTAAACACTTAATTTGGAATATATACGAAAAGGAGAGCAATTCCAATTCTTTTGATAGATAATGTATCTATATCTATATATATTTAGATAGTTTATCGATGCAAGTCGACTTCTTTTTTCTTTTTTCTTTTTTAATGTAGCAATTTATTTTAATATTGATCAACCTAATGAAGATTGTATACATAATAACAGGGAATTTAAATTAAATAACATAAACATATAACTAGTTTTAACGTATTACAATATTACGTAACATCAACTATAACATTTGTAGCACATTAACGTTGCAACTAACGGCCAGCTGTCCAGAGGTCGCTGGTGTGGAGGCGCTTTAAGCGTCTGCGGGTTGTGATTGACCCTAGTGAGCAAGTCAATGGGTTGACATGGTTATGCAACCGGTCATTGTAACGACTTGTATGGCGGTTTATTTGACTAATGACTGTCGGTACACAGAAGTCGTTGTGCAGCGTCATATTGCTCACATAGGGTGGAGCACCAGAGATGTCTCTTAGCACCTTGTTCTGCAAGACTTGAATTTGATTAATCTACGATTTTGCTGCTGTGCTCCAAAATGGAATCCCATATGTCCATATGGGCACGATGATGCTCCTGTACACCAGCAGCTTGTTGCTCAAGCTGAGTTTGCTGGATGACTTCAGCAACCAGTTGAGTTTCGCCCTTTTGGATCTACACGCGGCTGCCGTGATCTGTATGTGTTTGCGCCAGGTAAGTTTCGTGTCCAGAAACATACCCAGGTAGCGAACATGGTTCCCCTGAGGTATGACCGTGCTGTTGATTCGGACAGTTGGACAGTTACCACAGATGTTCGAAGATGTTCCAGGAGTTAGCAAGGAACACAGTGTCATCTGCGTATGTGGCAAGCAGCGTGTTTCTGGCTACCGGAATCGGCTAGTCCGCGGTGTACAATGTAATGCAATTTTACACAGCTTTACTGCATATTAACACACTTTAAAATCGAAGCATTCTTGCTGCTCACCAAAATAGAAATTATGTAAAATCGGAAAATTGTGGATCTGATGCACTTACATGTATATTCTCCACATCCATGGGATCTTGTGTAGGTGGGACATCTGATTGGCCTTGAGGGTAAATGGATTGTTGTTCAATTAAATTTGAAAAATTTGATATTTCACTTGTCCACAGAGGATTTTCTGTTGGTGGCTAATATGTTTATTTATTTAAATGCGTCCAAGTCGAGGGGACTTGCAAATCCAATACTCGCTCGACACTGTACTACTTCGTCTCACAGAGGGCGTCGGCAAAAGCTCGGCTTGGTATAGGAAAAACCCAAGCATAACCTCAGGCATAATAGTAAATTAAATCTAGTAAATCAGACAAGACTTCAGACAGCAAAATTGTTTCTATAAATAAGGTTAATTTAAAATAGTTTTTTCCTTTAAGTTGAATATCGTATCCTTAAACTATTAAATAGAGAGTTCCCCTTTGGCATGGGTACAAATATTTAATTATAATTACAATGCACTCTTCTGAAAACCAAATAAATCCATGACTAAGATATATATAAGAAAATACTTCCGAGTATATATTATAATAATTTAATTCCGTATTCATTTTATATTGTATTTTCCACTTCCAAATATCTAACATTTATTTGGTGACTTGAATTTCAATTTAATCGTTTTATTTTTTGAAAACATTTTTAATATTTGTGAACTATTTTTAATTCGAACTAAATATATAACAACCTTTAGAAATATTGCCAAACTTATAATGCATATCTTGTTTATTTATGCGAAATATGTTTATTTCCAATTTCCAAGTTGTTCAGTTGACACAGCAAAAAGAGCAAACAAACTACAACCAACTATGAGCAAACAATTGAATAAAATAAATTTCGTTTTTTATTCGGGTATATTCAGTTGTGCGAACAATTGTGCAAAAATCAACATTGATTAAGCGTGTAAGTTTATTATAGTTTAAGTAGGAAGAGTAAACAATTCAAGCAAATGATTGACACAGCTGCGATAGTTGGGTAAACAGAACCCAAATTGAATTTGGTATAAATAGCTCTCGGTCTCCACACAGAGATCAGCATTCAGAAGAATTCCACAAACATCGCAATGAGAATCGCAACGTTGATCCTAAGCTGTGCCGTCTTAGCCATTTGCTTGGTAAGGTCCACCGAGGGGGAGCTTATCTTAACCCCACCCGATCCCAGTCCCTGCTGGCCCTACTGTAAAAATTCTGCACCTGATTTATATGACACACCTTCAAACTCCACGACTGGCTCAAACAGCACCGCACCGGTCATCATTAAACTAAGACGTTTGAGAAATGTGAAAAATGCTAAATAAAATCTGCAATCAATTTGCCCAATTGCCATGCGCAATACAGCACATCAATTCAAAAGTCTTTTCTTTTCCTCAAATCCAAACTCTAAAATAAGTTAGGACTATAGTAACATTGTCAGAGTTGTCAGTATCGAACGAAATGGATTCACTCAAATGGATATTTTTCTGCATTGCCTTTGCCATTGCCATAATCTTAGCAAATGGAAATAAATCGTTGGAGGAAAGTCACTCGACATCAGTCTCGGGAATGGTGAAGCTGCTCCTGCTGGAGGCCAAACTCATTGAGAACCTCAACGGCTATGCGGATGAGCTGGAGAGAAAGTTGAATACACTGAAAAGGTAAGTTCCAAAGTCGAACTTGATTTATTTGAAACTATAACTATTAGTTTTCTCAGTGTTGTTCCACGATTGCAAACGGAAAGCGATAAGGCCATGTCTCAAATGGAAGATTATGTTTCGAATCCTCTGAATGCCTTTTCACTAATACGTCGCATGCAGGGGGATTGGATTGATTGGAAGGTGTTCATTGAGGAGCCCGTGGGTTCAATCTCGCCCAGCACAAATCAGAGCTGCCGACTCCGACTGATCTGAAGTAGGCTTGTGATTCCTGATAATAATAAGACACAATTCTAAAAACATAACCTTTCAATTGATATATAAAATACTCACTGGGTTGAGTTTCAAGTGTTTTCCTATTTGTTATATACTCTGATACTTCGTATACCGTCTGGAGCCGCCCTCAGGTTGAGACTCGCCAAGACCAACTATTAATCAACTGTATAAAACATTAAAAAAAAACATTAAAATTAATATTGAACAAATATGTATATATATATATATATATATATATATCTGAGTAAGTAAAAGTAAGTTAATATAATTTACACACGCAAAGAAAAATTTTAGAACAACAATCAAAGAACAAAACCAAATCCTGCCTCAAGTGTGGCATATCATCGCGGGATATTTAAGTTGCAACCTTTGTTTTTTTGATAATTTGTGTCATGGACAGATTCTATTAACAAAAAGTCGCTCTTCAGTTTCTACCAATCGTCCCTGTGACAAATTTGTTAGCCATATACAATTACCAATATACCACAGAAAAAAGTCAACCCTACAAAAGTATGCAAGACAATTGTAAAGAAAAATAGTTAAAACCCAAACAAAAAAAGTATGTAAAAAAAATTATAATGAAAAATAGTTAAAACCAATGCAAGAAAAGTATGCAATAAAATAAAAAAAAAATACAAATAATAAAATAAAGAAAAAAAAAGCAATTAAAATTAAAAAATAATAAAAAAAACACATCTCTCTAAATAAATAAAATGATGATAGGAAAGGAGTTCCAGGATGGTAGCAACCACCCACTCCCACCTCCCCGCTCGCACAATTAACACTTCGACTTGTTTGTGTGTCGAGTTCAACATTGTCTGATCCTTCGCTTGATATTCGATTGCAACTTCTTTATAGAGATTTCAATCATAACATTCAATTTATGGCATAACATGTGTAAGATATTGTCGCTCGCTTCTCCCAATCGCTCAATGAAATCGCACACATCAAATTATGAACAATAATGCGCATAATGAAGCAATCTTCTTGTGATTCTCTAAACCCAGTTTCAGTTTCAGTTTCAGTTACTGCTTCTCATTTCTTTCTTTTATGGGTTTAATGCCTGTGACTGTGGCACTGTGCCTTCATTATACGGCAAGTGGCGCATTCTGTGCATATGCTGCACATCCTTTTTTCCTCTTTATTTTGGCTTGGGTTGTGGCAACAACATCATCACATAAACGTGTCACATCAAACAACATTGATTAAAATCTAAAATGAAATAGTAGCCGAGTTGAGTTGAGTACGAGGCACGTACACACAAGTACGGAAGGGGGTTGGGGGGTGTGCAGGATAAGTGAAAATCCTTTTCTTTTTTTTTTCTTTTTACAATTCAAATTTCAATCAAATGCGACTACAATGCCCAATACCTTTTGGGCACATATGTTGACCACAAAGTATATTGTATCTATCATTCGCCCAAAAAGCTCCCGGGTGTCCAGAATCAAATCAAAGACTAGCCACAAAAAAAAAAAGAAATAGAGAAAAAAATATAAAAGGAAAAAGGGTGCAGCATAAAATTGCCAACTATTCACAGGCGCACATCAAATCAGATAAAATTTTCATTACCTTATGGCCGCACATTATCGGCATGCGGCCATCGTCTTTGGTGGCGCCTCGAACTCGAACTGGGAATCGGACTGCGAATCGGACCATGACTCTGACTCTCACGGAGAGTCCAACTGGAACAGCACTCCCAAGCTGAACCGACTACACTCAGACAAAAAAATCAAACTGAATTTGAGAATGATGCCGCCAAGCGTAACTCAACTTATTATTTTTGGATGTGCATTTTTTAATAACAGAAATTATTTTGAAAAAAAATTGGAAAAAGCATTTCCAATTTTTAGAAATTTATTCATGTATTTGAAAAAAGAAAGGTTTCTTCTGCGAGCTTCTAAAAATGAGTTCGATCTTTTTTTTCAGTGTACACACACACAATGTGCTGCTGATGACGTTGAGTGTGCGACGCAGTTGGCATCGTGGATTTGTTGTTGTTGTTGTTGTTGTTGTTGTTGATGATGCTTATTGTGCGCTTCGTGGCGCTGACCATAAAAAAAAATTGCTAGCAGACAGGGGACCTTAGCGTGCAAGTAGGACAGCAAGAGGGAGAGAGAGGGTGTGGAAGACAGAGAGAGAGAGAGAGAGAGAGAGAGAGAGCTTTTGTACAACAAACGACAAACGGAAAGTGTCCAACAGGAAATAAGCAGCAACAACAATAGCAACAACAACAACAACAACTTGCATTCAGTCTAGTACTCGGACTTGGTCCAAAATAAAAAAGGGTAATAATTTTATCTAGCATTCAGATCAGACACACGTCCGTCTGTTGTCCACGCCTGCACGCTCCTGTTCTTAAGTACACTGTCAGCGTAGGTAAAAGAGCTTACTGGGTTTGAGCAATGAATGTACCGCTAAAGCTAAAGTAAAAGTCCTTGATTCTTCACATCCTTCGATATAAATTAATTAGTTAATTAAAATTTCATCCTTTTTCCATATAATTTGAATTGTTATAAAAATAATGGGAAAGCAAACAAATTGCAAATAGAATTTTAAAGAATCCTTCTGGAATCATTATCTATTCGATTGCTTTAGGTATTTATCGGAGATATTCACTTACCGGTCTTATATTCTGTATAGAATATGACTGAAAACCCTTCTCGCTGAGATTAGGCTTCCAGTATTAAAAAACTATCAAGGTTGCATTTCCAAGTCGTTTCTCAAAAATGGTTTCTATTAAGCAAAGTGAATTTGCCATTAACTAAATATTTCGGGGAACGAAGCGGCTGACGAGCAAGCAAGAATGGGGGCAGAGAGACCCCTGATAGGACCTGGCATAGGAAGACACACAATACGGCTGCAACTCAGGAACGAAGAAAGGCAGAGGCGAAAGCGGAGCTGGGCAGAGGCACCAGGACTACGACAAGCCAGAAGTCTTTTTGGTGGCTATAATCAAAATTGATTTAATACTCAGGATACTCACCGGTTGTATTGACAGGACACTCGAGACTGAGAAGTCACCTAACCAAATTAGGTATTTATGGTAGCGATGTATGCAGGTATGCAGGTGGAAGCGAGGTGCAATCCTCTTTGCACATCCTAGCAGAAAAGGAAAAGATGCAGCATCCTAGGTAAGCATGTCATGAAGCCAAAGGACAAAAAGAAACCCTCAACCCAACGAAGATCCTGGCATTCGTGCAGGAGCTGGGGTTGATGGAAGCTGTTGTAGAACTGGCCTCAATGACCAGAGTATATTGCAGTCGCTTATGTCCAATTGCAATGATTTTGCTTCACTTTTTATCAACATTTTTTTCGTAGCCGCATCCTTGTGGCTAGTTATGGGTGTGTCGTGTGTTGTGGGGCACTTCAAAAGGCTGCTTGAAAGTTTGACAAGCTCCACGTTCACGTTGTTATTTACATGGCCAGCTTATGAATAGGAATTCGAGTTGATGCCCAACCCCCAAAACAGATTCAATTACGTGCACCTCAGCAGCGGCAAGAAGTGGCAGTGGCAGCAGCAGCAGCAGCAGCGGTAAGCAGCCAGCTGCCAACAGTGATAAAGTGGCCAACTATTCTTGGCAAGAGTTCTACGTGGCTTTGGCTTGGCCAATCTATCAACATAATTGATGGCATCGATTAGTTACAACATTTTTGGTGGAGACAAACGGCGTGGCTCAGTGCACAAATCGCCGATTAATTAAATATGTATTTACTACTTCCCTCTCTCTCTCTCTCCCTCCCTCTCTCTTTCTCTCTCTCTCACTCTTTCTGTGTCGCGGCAATTAATTTTGACCAAAACGAATTGAGTAACTGATAAACTCTTCAGCTGCCGCCGCATCTTTGTGTTGAACTAATGAAGTGCTGCTGCTTTTGCTCCAACTTCAACGCCAACCCCTCAACCCGCTCGAGAAGCACCCCTCTGCTACAGGGGCTTAGTTGTCATGCATCTCGTGTTTAACTGCACGGAAAAAAGTGCAAAAGGCATCGGCGGAGACTGAGTCTAAGAAGCTGGGCAGGACTTATAGTACTACACTCAGAAAAAAGATAGACGAGAATGCTTTTGGCGCCTTATTATGCAGAGTGTGAATACAGAAATAGTTATCCGATTTCCGCGATACAGAATTCATCTTACATCGTACATAAAACACAAGAAAATTTTCTTATTTTGGGAAATTTATTTGTGTAATTCTTATATATATTTTTCTATATTTCCTCACGACTCTCGTCTTAGGACGAGTTTCATTTCATTTCGATTTTCTAAATGTAAATTTTTTTTTCTGAGTGTATGTATTGTAATATGTATTTGAAGCTGAACAAGCTCGCCGATGCGACTGAATTATTGGGTATGGCAAAGTGCGTTGTCGCCAGACTGCGGCGCGCCAAGCTCATCAACGCGCCCCGTGCTCGACTGTGTCCCGGAGTGCTCGAGGGGGCGGGAAGGAGGGAGGGGCCATAAGCACACCAGGGGCATACGACGCCGCATAATTTCGCCATAACATTTTTGGCCCCAGACATCAGACTCAGACTCGACTCTCGACTCTCTGGGCTACCTTGAAGCGCAATCGAGAGAGCCACTGCATTGTCGTCTGTCCGCGTCAGTCCGCATCAGTCCGGGTCTGTCCCGGCCTGGCTGTGGTGTATATATGGTGTATGGTGTACCTTGGTGCCATAAAAAGGAAGCAGGCCAACAAACAATGGCGACAACGGCGCTGTGCCCTGAGCTGAGTTTCTTTCCATGTATCGCCACAGCTCGTCCTGTTCGCTTGGCTCCCTGACAAAATGTAAAAATGCTGTGTCCTGCTGCTTGCGAAGAGTTCAAAGTCAATTGTAATTTTTATGGCAAAGTGCGACGCATTATGATATATATTTCAAATACGCAAATACTCTGTAGCACTAACTCAGGGCAAGCAAGACTAGCACAGCCAGTTTGCAACACGTACAAAAAAAATGCGTAAATTGAATCAACAATTTTTTAGAGCCACAAACAAGAATCAATAAAGTGAAAAGGAATTAATTCTAGATTAATTCTTTTATTTTATTATATTCCAGATTTAATATTCAAGAATGTTTCCGTCTTATTTTATATTCGTTTGATTTGGGTATACTCTAGTCGGTCCTTTCTCAATTTGAACTCCTTCCAAGGCGATATTTTGTTTTGGCTTCTGGCTCATAAAAGTAATAAAGTTATTTGAATTTATTAAGTGCAAAAATACCAAAAATAAATATTATTTAAAGTTTTCATAGTTTGACCACTGCTGAAATTGCAGCAGCGTGTGTATGTAATTTATATAAAAAAAAATAACAGTGTATAAAACACTGTAAACAGCAATTTTATGAAACTTAATTTTTATCTTAAAAGCATTAATTTTTTTGTCAGCTAATATGAGACGACATTAAATCAATAAATAATAAAAATAAATATTTTATTCTTTGGTGGGTCAATTGATATTAATCAACATTAAATAAATAAAGGAAATATATTAAATTAATGATTTTCTTAAATTCATTCTTAAATTTTTAACCCTCATTAACTAAAATCCTCAGTTATCTGTCAGTTTGCTCCGTTGTTTGACTGTCAATTTGATTTTTTATGAAAATAAAAAGTGAAGACAAATAAAAGTAGAAAAGCGGGAAATCAGTTTGACTGCCAGCAAATTAAATTAAAAATCGGCTTGGCACATACTTAAAAATGCTTTAAAAACAAAAAAAAAACACGAAAAGCTTATTAAAAACTAGCCCAAAAAAGTGCAGCAGCCAACACGAACTACCCTTTCAAAGAAGCAAACCCTCATTTAATCCTTTCTAAAAAAAAAACCCGCGCTAATCCCTTTAAATGGCTCAGTGAAAAATGAAAAAAAAAAGAAAATGCCTGAAAAATTGTTGAAAAATATTTAAAAGAAATCTGTGCTGAGGCAGTGCCTCCATTATTGTGATGGCTGATTTAACCTGACGCCTGGCCCTTATCAGCCCATAAGAAAGGCAAAGAGAACTTGGAATGTGGGGGGTTTTTGGTTGGGTTGGGGGGGGGGGGGATGGAGGGTTCTGATCTAACAACACGTTGTTTTCATTGCTCATTAGCGGCGACAGCGCGAGTTTAATTAGCATTGACGTTACGTCTGATTCAACAAAATGCGGAAAAGGGTTTGGGCCAATTGCTGCTGGCAGTTGTTGTTGGCCAAAAACTTTCGTGGCATAATTAAGGGCCGGGTTCAAGCCAAACACCTTGCTGGCAAGAAAAATGGCGCAACACTTTGATTCAATCAGCTGCTGAAAAAGCCAACAGTCGAGGGTTGGCCAAGCCAGAAACTAATTGCCTTTTCGACATGCATTTAATCTCTATTACAGACTACACAGCAAATTGATAGAAAAGTTTTTACACACACTCATGTGTGTGCGTGTGTGTGAGTGAGTGTCTGTCCCTGGAGTAGCAGGTCCGGCTCAGTCTAGTTCTGGTTCAGCTTTGACCAGCACCTTTGCTCTTTGGCATTTCATAAATTATTAAGGGTTTGATTTCCTCGTCGTTCATTTTTGGCATTTAAAACAAATTGTTGTTCTACGTTAGTTCGATTATTCGCCCTTGGCTAGGGGTGGCAAGGAACAAAGGAGGGTAAAAATAACCTCTGATAATGACGGAAGTCATCACGTCTGATAGATGCGTTAGAATTGGACAGTAAGGTGTGAGCACGCCTCGTACATATCAATAACATTTTAGTTGGACTCACGTGAATGGCAGAGGAGGATACAGGATACAGGACACAGGAGTATCCTTGCTGATGGAGACCCTCGTGTGCAGCAGCTGTGTCGACTGCTGATGACCTTTTAATTGAAGTGCCAGCAGCAGGAGCAGCAGCAGCAGGAGCAAAGTGTGAGCTCTTCTGTTCGGGGAATTGTTCCACTTTAATTTGATCAAGGAGCTGAGCAGAGCATTGCTGTGGTCGGCTTGTGGGATTGGGGCTTAGCTTGGCCACCATTTGCAGAACTCGAGCGAACTGTGCAGTGAAGCACACAAAAATGCAAATAAACAACGCGCATAAAACAATTCCAAATCAAATTTGATGATAGCAAAAGCTAAGCCGCGGGAATTCTTTAATAAACAGCCCAAAAATAAGTAAGAATCTCTTGGCCAGAGAGAGATAGACTCTTGAGCCTTGCTGGGAGATACCCTGTAACCCAAGTCCTTAACTAATATAAATCGAACACGGCGTTATCGATAAGGCAATGACCACACTTTAAATACTCTCTAAACACTCTCATCAAATTTATTTCAAGTTGGATGGCTTTTTCTGTTAGATTGTGTTTTTGCTTGCAATCGGTGATCGATTTATATCGATTTATTGAAACAAACTCTCACTTAAAAGAAAATCGCTGGAAGAAAATGTTGCTGATTTTTTAAATAATTTCTATACCTACTTAGCATAAATTAATTAATTAATTTAATTAATTAATTAATCTTACGACTGTTTAATTTTAGTTTCAGAAGCATCACCCCATCGCAACAGGTTACAGGGTATAAATATGTAACACAAAATGTAAGTAGCCAAAAATTCCGCGTTGGCAGCAGCCACGCCTCCCAAAATGGTGAACGCCCCCAAAATGCCATTTGCCGTTAATTAAACCCTTCGGTGCAGAGAGTGAAAATCTTTTGGCCAACCACGGGGAAAGTTTTTCCATTACGGCTGCCGCAGGCAAAACGAAAATCAAAAAAGTAAAAATTTATGAAGCGTTTAATTGAATTAATTAAAAGCAATAATACCTTGAAATAAGTGCGCCTAATAGAAAAACTTTGCAGCATTGGATGGACGATGGGCTGTGAACGATTTTCCCGAAACTGTGGCCAAAAATTAAGAGAGCCAAAGACGGACAATGGCAACAACCTTTATTTTCTCTTCTTCTTTGTTTTTCGGGCGGCAACTCTTGACGGCACAGTTGAGGGGGGTGTGAGGTGGATGAGCAGGGGTGGGGATGGATGAGGAGGAGTGGGGCTGGGGGGCGGTGATGTGTTGCACGAGTTATGTGACAAATCCTGCGCACGCAAAGCCAAGCCATAAGTCAAAATTATCAGCAAGACGGCAAACGACGGCGACTGCGCCCGTGTATCCTGTGAGTGTCCTTGCAAGCTGCCTAGAGTCCTGCTGCACTCTTGTTCTCTCTGTGTGTGTGTGTGTGTGTGTATGTGTGTGTGGCAACTGTCACGCACGTAGGCCACGCAACATTGCGAAAAATATGTCTTTGATGTCATAAATCAATTAGGATTGCCAGGCACCAGGACACTTGTTCTGGCCAGGATCTGTGCCTTAACAGCAAACAACTTGATACACTCAAAAAAAAGTCAAACTAAAATTCGGAAAATTTCCATACCTTGACGCCTAGCACAGCTCACCTTAGCATTTTTAACGGCTTTCATTTGTGACCCTCCACTTCTTCGTTCAGTTTTCATTTTATAGGCGATTGTCTAAATGCAAGTCGTCTTTTTTCTAAGTGTAGCCAAGGCACAAACATTTTTTGGCTGGCGGCATTTTAAGCGGCGCATTTTCAACTTGTTTTCAAGTTTAAAACGTGACCAAAAAAGCAAAAACCAAATGTTGCAGCACCTTTTTGTGATTTTGGCAACAAGCAACAAATGAAGTGGCGCAAACGAAGCAAATGAAGCAAATGAAGCGCATGAGCTTAAGGAACAATCCACACACGCACACACACACACACACACACACACACACAGCGCCTTTTGTTGCGTAATTATGTCAGCCAAAAGGGGAAGTTCATCAGGAGCAGACTCGAGTGTCATGTGTGTAGAAAAGGAGAAGGGATGGGGTTGAGGATGAGGATGAGGATGAGGATGGGGTGGCTTAGCTTCTGTTAGTTTATCAAACATAATTAAGAAGTTCCCACTCTCTCTCTCCCTCTCTCTCTGTGTGTGGCAGGCAACGCACGATTGCTTGACAATAAACAGAAGTTTAATTATTTTGCCAGCCAGCCAAGAATTGTTTGCCTCGAGGCTGCCAACTGGCAACTTGGAACTGATTAAGACCAGGCTCACCTTTTGACTTATGATGAGTGTTTGCTGCTGGTTGATGTATTGCCCGATTTATGACAGCTGACAACTGACAACTGACAGCTGACAGCGGACAGCGGACAGTGGACAGCGGACATCATTAAAGCCCCAAAAGTGGAGAGTTGTTGGCCAACATTTAATGCTTAATTGCAGCAGCACATTTTGCGTAAATCAAACAATTAGTCATGGTTCCAACTATTTCCAAGAACTATGGCCCAGCATTGTCCACTTTCAGTGCTTTTGGTTTTATGTGTCCCCGCGGTGCTGTTTGCGCCTCGTCTTACAACACTAGAAGGTGTTGTCCTGCACTATTCTTAATTTATGCGACATTCTCGCAGTTTGCCATTGGCCATAATAACTTCTAATATCTCCCATCCAGATCCCCTTCGGGTCTTGAACCGAACTCGAGTCAGAGTCAGAGTCAGAGAAGCACTCGACGCATTCATTAATTTATGGTTTTGGGTCTTTGAATTTATGTACTGCAACAAAAATTCGAAAAGTATTTGTTTTAAAGTAAAATGGGACCTCGACCTGAGGTGACGACGGCTGCTGTCCTTTTGTCCTTGTCGCAAACAATACACTTGGAAAATACATTTAAATTCACTCCGAATACCCTTTCAAATCAAATTTCTCAAGCTATTTTTCAAGATATTTATTTGATATATGGGTATTTGATTTTCTGGTGTTCTCAAAACTACAATAAAATATTAAAAATATATATATAATAAAAATAAATGATAAAATATATTGGGAAAATTATTTTAATGGCAATTTATTAATATTAAGAGTACAAAAATTAAAAAGGTTCTTCCAGCAGATATAAAAGGCTACTCAAAAGTCTTATAAATCAACTTAAAGTACTCTAGTCGGAACAACTCGACCAGAAGATAGTTAAGACTCTGCTGTTAAAAATCGTTTTGATTAACAAAAACTCCGTTTCTTAAAGAACTTAGATAAATTTGTACAGTTGATCAAAATAATGGTGTATGTTAATTAATTATTAATATAGAAAGCTATATCTTTGAAATCGGATATCAATTTAAATCGATATTTACGAAACGGATGCAGTTATCGATAATATGAAATAAACTTGATCTTCATATAATATAGGATAATGTAATTATGACTCTTAAGAGCGAGATCGAATTGTTCTTACAGACGGCATTTGATGCTGATCAAGAATATAACTATATATCTATATATATATACCATCACAAAACTAAATTATACGCCTTGTTCCACTTTTATTTCTTTTTTGCGTTCTTCGTCTTTATTTACATTAATTACTATTAATATAATTAATCTGATTATTATTAGTAAGTAAATAATGTAAGTAAATATAAAAATTGTTGGAGCTAAGTTTCCCCGCGTCAGGGAATGCCTGGATAAGATAATAAAACCCAAGTACCACCGTCGTTGTGCACTCCAAGCAAACTTTATTCGGGACTGACCTCTGTTGCTTAACATAATTCTGTTGCTTAACATAATTCTGTTGCTTAACATAATTGGTACGCATTAATGAGGGACTTAACATATGGATGCACGGTTTCATTGCATGTAAAATAACATAATTTTCAACAAAACAAATAAAATATAAATTTGCAAATTCAAGCGAACACTCAATTAACTTAATTCCTTCGCTGCAATTATTCTCTATTATTAGTTAGCTTCAGATCTTTGAGTTTATTTTTTATTTATTTATTTCATTTTATGTTATTTGAACGAAGCTCTTAACTTGCTTAGTCATCCAACTGTTATTTTTTCCCTTCATTTCTTGTCTTTTTCTTAATTTTGCTGCTAATTCTGTTTTTTTCTTCTTCTTTTTGAATTCGTTTTTTTCTGCTACTAGTTTTGCGGCTTCTAGAATAAATTGCATAAGACTTGCTGCCGGTTTGTTGTATCCCGTTTGTAAAGTTTGTTGCCCTCTCTAACAGTACTACAACGGTTGCACCCCCCCCCCCTACCAATCCATCCAATCAAAGAACCACCCCCTCTCCCCATTACCCTGGCACAAAGCACATGCAATTGTGCAACATTTTTGTGAGGCTTGTTCTAGAATTGGCCACAAACTCGTTTGCAGGCCTTCAAAGCACGTTTAATTTTAACATTTTATTAGCAATTCACACACACACACACAAACACACCTGTTGTGTTGTTGTCTGCTGTTGCTGCTGACGCCGACGTCGAAGTCGACTTCGCTGCTTTGCTCTGCTGGCTTTCGCCCGCTTCTCGCATTTGGTAATCAAAACGAAGTCGGCTGACAACAGCGACGATAACGACGGCGACGGCGATGTTGGCCAAGTTCAGTGCCCTCGAATTGTGTTGACTGACTTCAAAGTTGATTTTGCCAAAGCGATTGCCTTTTATGTTCTACATATAAAGTTTCGAAAAAAAAATAGCATTACTAAGATATTTTCTCCCACCAATCAAGAAATAAAATCAAAAACAGTTTTGTAATTTATTTCAAAGTTTAATTCTTATTTATTGTTTTGCATGTTAAAGGTAAAACTGCTCTTGGCATTTTTTCCAACATCTTTTTTTACTTTGATACCGAAGGGGCTAGGAAATCGACATTATCTCTATTACGTATCTTCCACGGTTTTAAGGCTATACCCATAAGCAGACAATACATGCAGGCGTCAAATCGACAGAAAGTGCATCAAACAATTTCATGAATGTCAAGACAATGATACCCTTTTTTAAGATTTCCGTTAGACACTGGCTGAAGTACATTGACTGATTAACTTTCGGTCAGATTTGTGACTGTCGACTATTTGTATTTTATTTACGCATATTTGAACAATTCATGCGAAAGAATATACTTTCATATTTGATAAGCTAAGGTTGTAATTTTAAGGTTTGTTTTTTAACGACATTGTTCCATGCCGATCACTTATCGATTCTCGATTAATTGCTTTCAATAGAATCGGCGCAATGCCAAAAAGGTGGCAACCTTGACAGCTTTGACAGCTTCTTGTTTGCTTATCTCTTATACGAAATAAATTTACATTTTATTAAAGATTTCAACAACCAAATAAAAAGTCATCTGTAAATGGACACCAAGAAGAGAGTCGCAGTGGAGACTCGACAGCATCCACACCGACGAATGTGGAGGAGAATAAGCTGGAGTCTTTGTCTTTGTCGAGGGATTCCAGTGTGGGCAGCCATGCAGACGCCTTATTGAAGCGAATGCAACAATTTGTGGAAGAGAAGCAGCTGTGCGATGTGGTTCTCGTCGCTGGCATTGATGGCAAACGGGTGTCCGCTCATCGCTTGGTGCTCGCAGCTTCGAGTGAATATTTTTCGGCAATGTTTACCGGACAAATGCGCGAGAGCAAGGAGCACGAGGTGACCCTTGGCGAGGTGCGTGGCGATGCGTTGCAGCTGCTCGTCCAGCACTGTTACACCGGAAGCATTGAGCTGCACGAGGACACTGTCGAGACTCTGCTAGCCACCGCCAACCTGCTGCAGCTGAACCCTGTGGTGAAGTCATGCTGCAATTTTCTCGCACGCCAGCTGCACCCATCCAATTGTTTGGGATTCGCGTTCCTGGCGGATCAGCAGAGCTGCACAGAGGTGCTGCGAGTGGCGGAGAAGTATATCTGTCTGCACTTTATGGAGGTGTGCCACAATGCGGAGTTCTTTCAGCTAAACGCCAATCAGCTGGGCAAGCTGCTGTCCAGCGATGAGCTCAATGTGCAAACCGAGCAAGATGTCTTCCACTCGATGATGTCGTGGGTGCGCCACGATGCGCCCAATCGTGAGCAGCACATTCCCGAGCTGCTCGCCAAGGTGCGTCTGCCCCTGTTGAATGCATCCTTCATTGTCGATCACGTGGAGAAGGTGTGCAGCGCCAGCAACGAGTGCCAGCAACTGCTGTTGGAGGCATTCAAGTGGCATTCACTTCCCTCCCAGCGTCGTTCGCTAATTGCTGCCACCGAACGAACCAAGCGGAAATACACTGCTGCCTGCCAATTGCTGGTTGTGGGTGGCTCCAATCATAATGGCCACTGGGTCACCACCATTGAGAGCTACTGTCCGCGGCTGAACAAGTGGACGACTTGGGAGCACAAGATCGAAGGCCGTGCGCTCTTTGGCGCCGCTGTCATGGACAGCAAACTGATTGTGGTAGGCGGAACTGTTGATGGGCGAGCATTGTGCTCTGTGGAGAGCCTCGACCTAAACACCATGGCCAGGGTACCACTCAATCCAATGGGAACGGCACGTCATAGCCTAGGCGTTGCACTGCTGGATGGACACCTCTATGCGGTCGGCGGATGGTTTGAAATTCAACCTCTGAACACGGTTGAACGCTATGATCCCGTTACGCGCACCTGGAGCTATGTGTCGCCGATGTTCGAGACTCGTATACGCCCTGGTGTTGCAGTGTTGGGCAACCGCCTCTATGCCATTGGCGGATGGGCGCCACACTCAGTCGAAAGCTATGATCCGCAAACAAACGAATGGAGTCTTCGGGCGCCAATGAATCGCAATCAAGATGCCGTTGGTGTCGCAGTTGCAAATGGATACATCTATGCCGTGGGTGGCCATACCGTGGAACGTTATGATCCAGCTACTAATACGTGGACAATGATTTGCTCTCTGGCAGTGGGACGCGATGGGATCGGTTGTGCTCTGCTTAGAGGTCGTTTGATTGCCGTTGGCGGATGGGATGGGAATGGTGACGTCAACAATGTCGATGAGTACGATCCGGTGTGCGATGCCTGGATTGAACTGGCGCCAATTTCGATTCCTCGTTACAACGCCCTTGTCTTTGCCATACCGAACATAATACCACCACCAGCAGCCAAGGATGGATCCAATCCAGCTTAAGCGACCTACAAATATGTAATTAAAGAAACCATTGTAATAATAATAATATAATCTTAATTATATTAACTACAATAATAATAATAATGTTTCTAGGAGAAACTGCAAAATGTAAATGCAATTTCCGATCAGAGTACCTTTAAGTCGTGCTCTCTCATAATAAAGGAGACGAACAAAAGTGATGGAATAACGGATACCCTGCAATGAGCCTTAATATATTATTATTTGTAGTTGGGTTAGGTTAGATGATTGATGACATAACCTTGTGGGATCTGACTCCATTTCTGTGGCACTCGTGTGAGTGGGTGAGCTTGGCTGAGGTGGTTCCCTAGCCAGATCTGGTGGGTCATATGTTCTCTGTGACAGACTAGGTAGAAAGTGGCTTCCTAGGTTGGCGATGTCTTCGTAAGGGTAGATGGACACCTATTAGCCAGTTATTGCACGGATTATTGGGGAGCAGTTTGTGCGACTTAGATCTTAGTTTAGAAAATTCAACCACAACAAAGTATTGCTATCTAACAGCTCCCCGAACACGTTACTCCCTTGAGCCTGATTTTGTCAACAATCAAATCCGCTTCGCAACAGCTCCCATCGGTAGATACTTCAATCCCAAGAAGAGGAATTAAGTACATTCCAAATTCTCATACCAAAAGGTATTATTGTCTGCAATTCGCAACGCGAAAAGCCTGAAATGTATCCAAAATTATGCAGTGAAATGGTCTTCTCAGTCGCCATTTTTGTGCAGCTGCATGAGCAAAGTCCAAAGGGCTCATATTTGCCATCACTTGTAACCAAAAAGTATAATTGACGGAGGTGGTTAACTGTGCGAGCGGAATCCAAGATTTGTAGCGGCTTTGGACTCTACTGGTGCCGAGATTTGGGAGTGGACTGTTGCCACCATCCTGAACCCCCCTCAAAGATGTGTAGTTATACTAATTACTACTATAATTATTCGAGAATTATTATCGCGGCAGCTTCGTTGGTTTTGGTGTATGGAATTCCGGCCGTTGTTGGGACAATGCGAAGCAGAGAAAAATATTGATGAACTACAAAAAAGGAGGAAAATCTGTGGCATGACCTGGGACGGAGGGTTACTCCACTCCCAAATACATTTATTTCCTTGTTCGCGCCACACGAAAATTCCGCCACCAAGAGACATGACCTGCCGCAACGAAATGTGGTCACCTTAAATTGTGACATCGGCAAACCTTGTCAGTCTATTTCTTAATTTTTTTGGTGGTGGTATGCGATAACAACATATCGATATGTACCGCAAATGCAACATATTTTAAGCAAACATTTAATAATAATTTATATGTTGTTAGCAACTTTATTTGACAAGTCCTTAATCAGTTCTTCGATTGATCGATTTGAATTTTTTCGGTTGCCTCTCACGATCAATAAAACTGAATTCTACGCATAAAACATTAAAACGCGGCTAAGGCGCTGCCAAATGAACTGCGTTTCCAATGGGAAATGCGTGGAATATTCTTCTGCAAATTACAACAAAATTTTAATTTATTATCAAGCAAATCAAGTTGAGCAACGGCCAGGGACAACGGACAGGTAAACAATGACAAAAACTCATTGCAATCCTTAAGTGTGGGTGTGTGGTTGGTGTGTTGTTGTGTTGTTGTGCCGTTGGATTTTTTGTATTGAGTGTGTGGTGTTGTTGTTGTTTGAAACCGATCACCTTGTTGTCATCCTTGCGGAAGTATTTGATGGTTGGGAACAATGAAATCTTAATAATATCCATCTTGGCAATGAGAATGTCGGCATTATCCCTGGACTTCTCGGCCAGCTGTTCATAGATGGGTGTCAGCTGCTTGCAGTGTCCGCATTATGGTCCACAGAACTCAACCAGGACAGGCTTGCTCTTGTCCAGAGCAACGCTTTTTTCCCCCTTCTTTCTCTCTCCTTTCTTTCCCCTCTCTCTTCCACTACCTGTCATACTCCCATTGCGTTTAGGTTTTATTTTTTTTGCCTACAAATCTCTACAATCAACTCTTGACCGCCAGGTGGCGCTGAGTGCTCTTCTCACCCGTCCGAAAGATATATTCATAGCCAAAACCTTTCGATCCATTATCCGACCATTACAATTTGTAAATATTTAGTTTGATTTCTTTATCACACACACTCACACACACATACACACAAAGCTTGGTGTTGTTGTTGATGTGGCTGATAACACAGCTGATTGGTTGGCTGGCTGGCTGCATAAGTTAAACATAAAAAACCCACTTAAGCCACTACTGGAATTCGCTGATGCAGCACACTCGCGAGCAGCTTACTCAGATGTCAGCGGTACTTGGACCATATTCCGAAATACGCTGATGCAACATTTGTGAAGAGCAATAATATCAGCTGGGTAACTTGAGCGCCTGCGTGATTTGCTTAGGTTTCACTTTTCGGGATCAGCCGAGAAGTTACGAGGTTTCTTGATAATAATTTTGTACTTAGTTCTAATCGTACTAGCGAAGAGGCGAGATGCCCTTCGAGTAATAAAGTAAGAAATTTCAACTCACTTTTGTTCGATTCAATCGGAACATTATTAACTAAATAAATAAAGGTATAATATTGCTAAACATAACAACGTATTAATTGAAATGTTAATTTACTTGTTCATTTTCATTTCACTTCTCTCTTCTTTGTGTTTCTCTCTCTCTCTCTCTCTCCCTCTATGTTCTGATGAGTAATTTGAGGCATAGACACACAACACACTCGCACACACACACACACTTGCACACGCACTCGCACACAGATTAGAATCGATTACATAATATTCGTCGTATTTATAATGAATTTGAACTTATGCTAAATTGCGCTCCAAATCGATCAGATATCGATACATTGCGAACATCGCTACTGACTCGATTAATTGCTCACAATAGTATCGGCGCAATGCCAATAGCTTTGACAGCTTCTTGTTTGCTCATACGAAATAAAATTGCATTTTATTAAAGATTTCACCAACCAAATAAAATGTCATCCGCAAATGGACACCAAGAAGAGAGTCGCAGTGGAGACTCGACAGCATCCACACCGACGAATGTGGAGGAGAATAAGCTGGAGTCTTTGTCTTTGTCGAGGGATTCCAGTGTGGGCAGCCATGCAGACGCCTTATTGAAGCGAATGCAACAATTTGTGGAAGAGAAGCAGCTGTGCGATGTGGTTCTCATCGCTGGCATTGATGGCAAACGGGTGTCCGCTCATCGCTTGGTGCTCGCAGCTTCGAGTGAATATTTTTCTGCAATGTTTACCGGACAAATGCGCGAGAGCAAGGAGCACGAGGTGACCCTTGGCGAGGTGCGTGGCGATGCGTTGCAGCTGCTCGTCCAGCACTGTTACACCGGAAGCATTGAGCTGCACGAGGACACTGTCGAGACGCTGCTGGCCACCGCCAACCTGCTGCAGCTGATCCATGTGGTGAAGTCATGCTGCAATTTTCTCGCACTCCAGCTGCACCCATCCAATTGTTTGGGATTCATATTCTTGGCGGAGAAGATGAACTGCACAGAGCTGCTGCGAGTGGCGCAGGAGTACATCTGCCTGCACTTTATGGAAGTGTGCCACAATGAGGAGTTCTTGCAGCTAAACGCCAATCAGCTGGGCAAGCTGCTGTCCAGCGATGAGCTGTGTGTGCCAACCGAGCAGGATGTCTTCCACTCGATGATGTCGTGGGTGCGCCACGATGCGCCCACTCGTGAGCAGCACATACCCGAGCTGCTCGCCAAGGTGTGTCTGCCCCTGTTGGATCCATCCTTCATTGTCGATCACGTGGAGAAGGTGTGCAGCGCCAGCAACGAGTGCCAGCAACTGCTGTTGGAGGCATTCAAGTGGCATTCACTTCCCTCCCAGCGTCGTTCGCTAATTGCTGCCACCGAACGAACCAAGTCCCGAAAATACACAGCTATGCTGGTTATGGGTGGCAAAGAAAAGAAGTACTCCAGCGTTACCACCATTGAGAGCTACTGTCCGTGGCTAAATAAGTGGACGACTTGGGATCACACGATCAATCGCCGTTCGTACTTTGGCGCCGCTATCATGCACAACAAACTGATTTTGGTAGGCGGAAGCAATGATGGGAGAGAATTGTGCTCTGTGGAGAGCCTCGACCTAAACACGATGGCCTGCGTGCCACTCAATCCAATGGGAACGGCCCGTCAAAGCGTAAGCGTTGCAGTGCTGAATGGACACCTCTATGTGGTCGGTGGATTCGCTGATGGTCAACCTCTGAACACGGTTGAACGCTATGATCCCATTGCGCGCACCTGGAGCTATGTGTCGCCAATGTCCGACAAGCGTGAGCGCCCTGGTGTTGCAGTGTTGGGCAACCGCCTCTATGCCATTGGCGGACAAGACTTACACTCAGTCGAAAGCTATGATCCGCAAACAAACGAATGGAGTTTTCGGCCGCCATTGAATTACACAAGTTATTCCGTTGGTGTCACTGTTGCAAATGGATACATCTATGCCTTGGGTGGCTGTGACCAGCACCGTCGTCCCACAGAAACCGTGGAACGTTATGATCCAGCTACTGACAAGTGGACACCGATTTGCTTTCTGGCAGTGGGACGCTTTGCGATCGGTTGTGCTCCGCTTGGAGATCGTTTGATTGCCGTTGGCGGATGTGATGGGAATCGTGTGCTCAACATTGTCGAGGAGTACGATCCGGTGCGCAATGCCTGGAATGAACTGGCGCCAATTTCGTTTCCTCGTTACGACGCCCTTGTCGTTAGCATACCGAACATAACACCACCAGCAGCCAAGGATTGATCCAAACCGTCTTAAGCGTCCTACAAATTAAAGAAACTATCCTAATAATAATAAAATAATCTTAATTATATTAACTACAATAATAATAATAATAATAAATGACAAGTTTCTAGGAGAAACTGCAAAATGTAAATGAAATTTCCGATCAGGGTACCTTTAAGTGGAGCTCTCTCGAAATAAAGAAGACGAACAAAAGTGATGGAATAACGGATACCCTGCAATGAGCCTTAATATATTATTATTTGTTGTTGGGTTAGGTTAGATGATTGATGACATAACCTTGTGGGATGTGACTCCATTTCTGTGGCACTCGTGTGAGTGGGTGAGCTTAGCTCAGGTGGTGTTCCAGCCAGGTCAGGTGGGTCCTATTTTCGCTGTGACAGACTAGGTAGAAAATGGCTTCCAAGCGTAGCGAAGTCATTATAGGGCTGGATGTATATCCATTAGCCAGTGGCTATTTATTGCGGAGCAGGTCTTCTCACACGCCATTTTTGTGCAGCTGCATGGGCAAAGTCCAAAGGGTTAAAATTTTGCCATCACTTGTAACCAAAAAGTATAATTGACTCGCTACACGGAGGTGGTTAACTGTGCGAGCGGAATCCAAGATTTGTAGCGGCTTTGGACTCTACTGGTGACGGGATTTGAGAGTGGGCTGTTGCTACCATCCTGAACCCCCCTCAAAGATGTGCACTTTATTATACTAATCCAATATTATTGGAGAATTATTATCGCGGCAACTTTGTTGGTTTTGGTGTATGTAATTTCGGCAGTTGTTGGGATACGGCGAAGCAGAGAAAAATATTGATGAAGTAGAAAAAGGATTCATCCATTCTCTGCGGCATGACCTGGGACGGAGGGTTAGTGCACTCCCAAATACATTTATCTCCTTGTTCGCGCCACACGAAAATTCAGCCGCCAAGAGACATGACCTGCCGCAACGAAATGTGGTCACCCTAAGTTGTGGCCTCGCCAAACCTTGTCAGTCTGTTTCTTAATTTTTTGGTGGTGGTATTCGATAACAACATATCGATATGTACCGCAAATGCAACATATTTTAAGCAAACATTTAATAATAATTTATATGTTGTTAGCAACTTTATTTGACAAGTCCTTAATCAGATCTTTCTCAATGCTTCTACAAACTCCAAATAGAAAACTTGGAAGATTACATATTACAAATTTATCGATTTGAATCTTTTCGGCTGCCTCTCACGATCAATAAAACTGAATTCTACGCATAAAACATTAAAACGCGGCTAAGGCGCTGCCAAAAGAACCGCTTTTCTAATGGAAAATTGCGTGGAATATTCTTCTGCAAATTACAACAAAATTGTCATTTATTATTAAGCAAATCAAGTTGAGCAACGGCCAGGGACAACGGACAGGTAAACAATGACAAAAACTCATTGCAATGCTTAAGTGTGGGTGTGTGGTTGGTGTGTTGTTGTGTTGTTGTGCCGTTGGATTTTTTGTATTGAGTGTGTGGTGTTGTTGTTGTTTGAAACCGATCACCTTGTTGTCATCCTTGCGGAAGTATTTGATGGTTGGGAACAATGAAATCTTAATAATATCCATCTTGGCAATGAGAATGTCGGCATTATCCCTGGACTTCTCGGCCAGCTGTTCATAGATGGGTGTCAGCTGCTTGCAGTGTCCGCATTATGGTCCACAGAAATTAACCAGGACAGGCTTGCTCTTGTCCAGAGCAACGCTTTTTTCCCCCTTCTTTCTCTCTCCTTTCTTTCCCCTCTCTCTTCCACTACCTGTCATACTCCCATTGCGTATAGGTTTTATTTTTTTTGCCTACAAATCTCTACAATCTACTCTTGACCGCCAGGTGGCGTTGAGTGCTCTTCTCACCCGTGCGAAAGATATATTCATAGCCAAAACCTTTCGATCCATTATCCGACCATTACAATTTGTAAATATTTAGTTTGATTTCTTTATCACACACACTCACACACACATACACACAAAGCTTGGTGTTGTTTTTGATTTGGCTGATAACACGGCTGATTGGTTGGCTGACTGGCTGCATATAAGTTAACCATAAAAAACCCACTTAAGCCATTGGTGGATTTCGCTGATGCAACACACTCGCGAGCAGCTTACTCATATGTCAGCGGTACTTGGACCATATTCCGAAATACGCTGATGCAACATTTGTGAAGAGCAGCGTTGAGCGACACCTAATATCAGCTGCGTAACTTGAGCGCCAGCGCGAGTTGCTTAGGTTTCACTTTTCGGGATCAGCCGAGAAGTTACGAGGTTTCTTGATAATAATTTTGTACTTAGTTCTAATCGTACTAGCGAAGAGGCGAGATGCCCTTCGAGTAATAAAGTAAGAAATTTCAACTCACTTTTGTTCGATTCAATCGGAACATTATTAACTAAATAAATAAAGGTATAATATTGCTAAACATAACAACGTATTAATTGAAATGCTAATTTACTTGTTCATTTTCATTTCACTTCCCTCTTCTTTGTGTTTCTCTCTCTCTCTCTCTCTCTCTCTCTCTGCTCTGATGAGTAATTTGAGGCATAGACACACAACACACTCGCACACACACTTGCACGCACAATCGAGCAGTTCATCCAAAGCTTTTTCTTTAAGTGATTCCATTTCCAATTTTGAAAACGAAAAGTGAAAAATAATAAAACAAAAAATATTTTTGATCAACAGGAAATATTTTTTGTTATTGTTGCTGTTGATGATTCTTTTACTTTTTAATGTGAATTTCATTTTGGGAAATCTTCTTGATCAACATAAATGGAAGACGATTTAGTCAAATCCATTTGCCAGTCTAAATTATTAGATCGATCTCAGAGATTTAAAGTACTCATGTACCAAGAAGGAGCTGTAGATTATTTCATTTGATCGATAACTGAATCGGTTTGAATTATTTGTAGATAAGATTCGCTTACCGATAGCAATATAAATCACACTTTTAAAGATTTATTTTTCAATATGAAGTTGAATTCTTCTTGACATAATATTGGGTAAGTCTGATCGAAAATAACCTTAATTTGCATTATTTAAGGATTTATTTTTCAACTCCTGGTTCTATATACCTTAACACAATATTGGTCATAATTTATCGACACCAATTCCAAATCATATTTTATCGATTAACTACATTCTTTTCCAAAATATCGATGTACCCACTATCTTACATATTATATTCATTGTGTTATAATTAGAATGTTTGTGGTTATTGATAATGAATTTGAACTTATGCTAAATTGCGCTCCATATCGATCAGATATCGATACATTGCGAACATCGCTACTGACTCGATTAATTGGTCACAATAGTATCGGCGCAATGCCAATAGCTTTGACAGCTTCTTGTTTGCTCATACGAAATAAATTTGCATTTTATTAAAGATTTCAACAACCAAATAAAATGTCATCCGCAAATGGACACCAAGAAGAGAGTCGCAGTGGAGACTCGACAGCATCCACACCGACGAATGTAGAGGAGAATAAGCTGGAGTCTTTTTCTTTGTCGAGGGATTCCATGGTGGGCAGCCATGCAGACGCCTTATTGAAGCGAATGCAACAATTTGTGGAAGAGAAGCAGCTGTGCGATGTGGTTCTCATCGCTGGCATTGATGGCAAACGGGTGTCCGCTCATCGCTTGGTGCTCGCAGCTTCGAGTGAATATTTTTCTGCAATGTTTACCGGACAGATGCGCGAGAGCAAGGAGCACGAGGTGACCCTTGGCGAGGTGCGTGGCGATGCGTTGCAGCTGCTCGTCCAGCACTGTTACACCGGAAGCATTGAGCTGCACGAGGACACTGTCGAGACGCTGCTGGCCACCGCCAACCTGCTGCAGCTGAACCCTGTGGTGACGTCATGCTGCAGTTTTCTCGAACGTCACCTGCGCCCATCCAATTGTTTGGGATTCGCGTTCCTGGCGGATCAGCAGAGCTGCACAGAGGTGCTGCGAGTGGCGGAGGAGTACATCTGCCAGCACTTTATGGAGGTATGCCACAATGAGGAGTTCTTGCAGCTAAACGCCAATCAGCTGGGAAAGCTGCTGTCCAGCGATGAGCTCAAAGTGCCATCCGAGGAGGATGTCTTCCACTCGATGATGTCGTGGGTGCGCCACGATGCGCCCACTCGTGAGCAGTACATACCCGAGCTGCTCGCCAAGGTGCGTCTGCGCCTGGTGGATCCATCCTTCATTGTAGCTCACGTGGAGAAGGTGTGCAGCGCCAGCAACGAGTGCCGCCAACTGCTATTTGAGGCCTTCAAGTGGCATGCACTGTACCCCGAGTGGCGTTCTCTCATTGCTGTCACCGAAGGAACCAAGCCCCGAAAATACACTACTGTCGGCAAATTGCTGGTTATGGGTGGCCGCAATACTGGCCACTGGGTCACCACCATTGAGAGCTACTGTCCGCGGCTGAACAAGTGGACGACTTGGGAGCACACGATCGATGGGCGTTTGGACTTTGGCGCCGCTGTCCTGCAGAACAAACTGATTTTGGTAGGCGGACGCACTGACGATTGGAAAGATTTATGTACTGTGGAGAGCCTCGACCTAAATACGATGGCCTGCGAGCCTCTCAATCCAATGGGAATGGCCCGTCAAAGCGTAAGCGTTGCAGTGCTGGACGGACACCTCTATGTGGTCGGTGGATTCGCTGATGGGCAATATCTGAACTTGGTTGAACGCTATGATCCCATTGCGCGCACCTGGAGTTATGTGTCGCCGATGTGCGAGAATCGTCACCGCCCTGGTGTTGCGGTGTTGGGCAGCCGCCTCTATGCCATTGGCGGATGGGGGCTACACTCAGTCGAAAGCTATGATCCGCAAACAAACGAATGGAGTCGTCGGGCGCCAATGAATCGCAATAAAGGTGCCGTTGGTGTCGCTGTTGCAAATGGATACATATATGCCTTGGGTGGCCTGAATAAGGGCGCCCATAATTGCTCAAATACCGTGGAACGTTATAATCCAGCTACTGATACGTGGACACTGATTTGCTCTTTGGCAGTGGAACGCTTTGGGATCGGTTGTGCTCTGCTTGGAGATCGTTTGATTGCCGTTGGCGGAAGTGATGGGAATGGTGCGCTCAACAATGTCGAGGAGTACGATCCGGTGCGCAATGTCTGGAATGAACTGGCGCCAATTTCGATTCGTCGTTCCGAAGCCTTTGTCGTTGCCATTCCGAACATAATACCACCACCAGCAGCCAAGGATGGATCCAAACCAGCTTAAGCGACCTACAAATATGTTATTTACATAACTATCGTATTAATAATATAATCTTAATGATATTATAATAATAATTATAATAATTACAATAATAATAATAATAATAAAGGACATGTTTCTAGGAGAAGCTGCAAAATGTAAATGAAATTTCCGATCAGAGTACCTTTAAGACGAGCTCTCTCGAAATAAATTAAATTTAAATTTAATAAATTTAACAACTAGCTATTTAAAAATAAAGTTTTATTTATTTCGAATTTGTATAATTATGTTTTATTATTATATTATTATTATTTTAATTTTCTTCGTTAATTTTCATATTTTTTCTGCCTTCTGCTGGCTAATCTTCCACTTTTGAATACGTAACCCACAAATGAAATATTTATTATTTTTTATTACTATTATTAATTATTTATTTTATTTTCTTTTTGCAAATTTATACATGTTTCCATTGTATCTTTCTAGTGCTAACTGACTGATTGAAACTGGGTTAAGCGTGTGCAGATAGTCATAGAACTGATCGGCTGCGATAATATACAAATAGATTGCCTAATCTCTCTCTCTCTGTGAGTGTTAAGCGATTGCTGCATCGTGTCAACAACAACAACAACAACAAAATAACATCCATAATAACAAGAAATCCAATTAGCTCTTAGCTCTGAGCCAGAAAATCAAATGTCCATCACGTAGACCAAGACCAAACTGTGGAAACCTGTTCGCATTTCAATGACTTTGAACTTTTTTTCTTTAGAGTTTTTGTAATTTTGTATTTTTATTTTTTGCTGTGGCTATTTTCTTAGCTTATTCACATTTACATATTGATTGTTGTTTGCTTGACCCATTTTGAGCGGAGCACTTCGCTGTGGAGCCCACGCCACTTCCACTTTCGTTCGGAGCGCGACTTTCTTTAACTTTAACTTCAACAATTGGGCCCAAGCTCAAGTTTAAGCTGCCCAACGGTTGTCAATTTGTTACACTCTCAAAAAAAGTCCAGCTGAAATTTAGCATACAAGAATACAAAAAAAAATTATTTTGTTCTTAGCATTAATCAATCGCTAAAAAATATTTCTGAAAATTATAAATTTAGTAATTTAGAAAAACTTAAATTAAAAAAAAATATCTTCCACAGAAACAAGTCAGAAGTTCTAAACATTTGCTTTTTTTATTTTCTAGATATTCTTTCTACTTTCAATAAATAAATAACTATAAAGTAGATTTTTATTCTGAGTGTAGTGCTGCCGCAGTCGCTGCCGCTGTGTAACCAGTTTAGTGAGGCCGTTGACGTCGACGTCGACGCTGAGAATCAACGATTCTTGGTTAGGCTCATTTTATAAAAAAGTCTTTGGACAACTTTCTTGAGCTTCATTCGCGTTTCAGTCGCGAACCTATCGAGAAGACTTTGTTGTTGTTTTTTGAGTGTGTTTTTTATTAAAATGAAAGCAGCACTTGGCCTGATCCCGCTGCTGGGCTGCATCAGCATTGTGTGCTCGCTGCCCAACCCGCAAGCTAGAGCTGGCCCTGGGGAGGATGGCAAAGTGCCCGCTACCTTTGCCAGCGAAGCCTCGCAGCTGATTGCGATGCAGCTGTTGAAGCACAACAAAGACATCGATTCCAATCAGGTGCATTCCCCGCTCGGAGTCGCCACCATTCTGGCGGTGCTCGCAGAGGCAGCGCAGGGCGAGACCTACGACGAATTCTCGCAGGTCTTTGGTTTTCCCAAGGAACGTGGCGATCTGAGAGCCGCCTTCCAGCGCATTCTCGTCAGCTATCAGAATCGAGATTCGGCTGTGTCATTGCCCTCGTTCCAGACCTGGTTCTATGTCTATCGCAACAACAGTGTGCGTGAGGATTACAAGCAGCTGCTGCAGAGCTACTACTACGTCGAGGTGAAGGATATCAGCAGGCAGGATTACGATTGGAGTGAGCCGAACACATCGCTCCAATTGGATGCGAACAATAAGAGCAGCAATGGCAAAGATGTCATCGGTTTTGAGACACTCAAACGCATTAAACTGGATGATGACGATACTCCGCTGGCCACCAGTGATAATTATGGCGAGGAGCTGTTGGACAAGGAGGCATCCAAGTTCGATCGCGATGTGGATGACAAGCAGTATGTGGAAAAACCAGTTGCTCTAGCCGAGGCCCAGTTGGCAACAGAAGCTGCAGTTACCGGCACAGAAAAACCAGTAATTCCAGATGATACTTTAGTGGTGACCAGTGGTGATTCCGATGTTGACATCAGGTTGCCAGCTAAGCGCAGTGGCAGCGAACTGCAACCCAATGTGGAGGACAACGAAACGGTGCAGGAGGATGAGAAGATGCACAAACAGCTCAGCACTGATGACCAGATGGCGGATGGTGAGCCCGAGAAGGTGCGTCTGCCCCTCCAGAAACTGGAAACGGCCGTCAAGTCGATGGTCAAGGAGGGTGCCGATGAGATTATGATTGCACTCGAGTCCCATCTCAGCAACGTGGCAAGGGTAAGTCTTGATTTCCCATTCTCACTGTAAATTTAAGAACATTTTCAAATTACATTTTTAGAAACTTGTTTTAAGAAATAGTTGCCAAATGTTAGAAACAGTTTGCTAAAAATAAGCTTGCCCTAAATCGACAAACTCAAATACATTTTTTTTTTGATATTATTTAATTGAGAAATGCATTTCTAAAAAGTAGAAATCCAAAAAAATTCATTTATAAAATTTAGATACAAGAAATAACATTTTTTAGAGTTCAGATTTTGTCTGCTCAAGAGGCAATTTTTCAAAATTAAATTATTTGAGTTTATATTCTGTCTAAAATTTAAAAACATTAAATAATAATGTAATGTTAATTAATTAAATAATTAATTATATAATTAATGGTTATATATACATGTAACAAAACAGGAAAAAACACTATGAAAATTATTAATTATGTTTTCTAAATTTTAGAAAATTTATCCTAAAATTAGGAGAATGAAAACTCTGTTTTTTAGAATACATTTTAGTTACTGGCTCGATATATTATATTAGAGATTAGCTATCGTCTGATTTATATATAAAATTGGGGTACCTGCACTGCGACCTATCTATTGTGATCTATTGTGCCCCTTCTGAGAGCTCATCCATCAAATCTTTGTAGCTTTGTGGGCTTCTAAGTCTTTGGACCTCATGACATGCATCCCTAGGATGCTACATCTTTTCCCCGCCAAGGGTCATCTAGCTTAGAGAATGGGTAGCACAGTGGGAAGTTATAAATTCTATAAATCAATAAGCTATCTAAAATGTTTACCTTAAAATACTAATGTTGAGTAATAATTTAAGAAACCAAAAAATACTCCTGGAAATTAGACATAATATTTTCAAATTTTAGAAGAATCCAGTATAAAATAAAGAAATGCAAATAGTTTTGAGAAAGCCACAACTCTAAAATTTGGAAATTTACTTACTGACTAATAAGTTGAGTTACATTTCTCGAATTTTTAAGACTCACTTCGATTTTTTGTTGTGTATGCCACTCACATGCTCCCTCTGTTTTTTCCACAGGCATATGGAGCACGCAGTTTGTTCCGGCAGGATGACATTGCCTCCGCGCTGAGTGCCAATTCCATAACTGGTCGCGCCGTTGACTCCAAGTCGAAGATGCTGCTCTTCAATGGCCTCTACTACAGGGGCAGCTGGGCACGACCATTTTTTTATCAGTTGCGCGATGGCAGCGATGAGTTCTTCTTCATGACCAGCGAGGATGCCATGAAGACGCCCATGATGCATGCCCAGGGCAAGTTCAATGTGGCCGAGCTGCCACATCTGAAGGCACGTCTCCTGGTGCTGCCCTACGAGAATGCCCAGTATAGCTTGTGCATTGTGCTGCCCAATGAGGCGGAGGGTCTAAGCGAGGTCATCGCCCAACTCCAACCCAGTGATTACAGGTTCGCCAACGAGCATCTGGAGCTGAGGCAGTTGCATGTGACGCTGCCCAAATTCCAGGTGGAGGAAACTTCCCGCTCCGAGTCGATGCTGAAGAACTTGGGACTCAAACGCATCTTCTCGAGGGGTGAGGCACAGCTAGGTCTGCTCTCCGAGGATGAGGATCTGCACATCGATGAGATCGTTCAGTTTGTCAATGTGCGGGTGGATGAGGGTGGCAGTAGCGCCAACTCGCTGACAGCGGCCACAACGCAGGCACGTTCCCCACTCTCCGTATTGCCGGTGCCCGAACCGGAACCGGAACCGGAGGGCTTTGAGCGTTTCGATGTGAACCGTCCGTTTGCCTATTTTGTGGTGGACTCCAAAAATGAATTTGTGCTCGCCTCCGGCAAAATTTATGCGCCCGAATTGAAGGACGAACTGCCGTCCGTCTCCATTGAGGTGGAACTGGAGCAATCGTAGTATTTATCGCCATTTACAGCTAGCCCCTAAGTTACGCCACGAATTTCAGCCCGTGCATTTTTCAATAAACCAGAATTTCAATTTTCCCAAAATGAAAACCAAAACGAACTCTGCTTTGCGCTGCTCATGATTTTCCCAGGCACTTGAGCTGCGTCCATTTGCTGTGCAATCAAAACAACAATTAATTCGCTTACTCTCGCTGACTAACAACAACAACAACAACAACAACAACAACTACAGTGGGTCTGTGAAGGAAGATCAACCCTCAGCATTCAATTGTCTGTCTGTAATACGAAATGTATCTGAAGCTGGGCATCGCTAATTTCCGTGCAGCAAATTTGTCAATGCATTCGCTTTGAGCCAAGGGCTTCAGCTCGGGGGTTGACGGTGTGACTATACACTGCAAAAAAAACATTACAAAAATATGATGGTTCTTAGAAATCATTTTGAAATGTACGAGTAAAAATGTCGCCGATTTCGAAAGACATTTTTATAAAGAATATATATAGTTATAAAGAATATATTTGGAAAATGTATTCCGTTTCTCCTCTTTAACATTTTTTAACAATAATAGAAACAGTTCTTTAAAAACAGTCAAAATAATGTTCTAAATAATTGGAAACAGTTTTAAAAATAACAAAAGCACTTTTCTAATTTTAAGACATTGTTTCTCTTATTATTATTATTTTTAGAACATTTATTTTCTAAACTTCAGCGGGAAGTTACTCGATTTTGCTCAGACATATTCTTGCAAATTTTGTAAAAGCCGTTTCTGGATTTAAGAAAAGAAAAGGATGACAAAACCTTTCGTTTTAGCTATACATATATACCACATACATATATACTACATACATATATACCACATACACATATACTCAACTCACTACCTCTGCGATACTCAAAACTTCAAGCAATTATTTTTCTGAGTGTATTGCGTTTTGCGTCGTTGTTGCTTTGTTGACTCGTCTCGCAGTTCCATCAATTCTCAGGCTACTCAAGCGAGAGCGAAGCATCCGACACGTGGCAGTAGTCAGAGTCCTGGCGAATCCTGTCGAATCCCGGCAGCAGCCCTGGCGAATGCTGACAGGCGCTCCTCAAGTGGTCAATGGTCTGCAATTAAAATGGTCTCATTAGAATGCATGATAACTTCTTTTGGCCATTTAGCCAAGGTGCCAAGGTTCTACGCAAAAAGCGAAGCCCAAGCACAACAGCGAAACACACACACACACACACACACACACACGCACACACACACTCAAATTGTGTCTGACGAAGAAGTAGAATGTATTGTCTGAGGGGGTTTGGGGAGTGAATGGCGCCAGGCTGCCGGGCGCCAAAAGCCAGAGGTAAAAACAGGAGTAAAATGCGTGCCATGATTACAGTGATGACGACTGCCACCCCCCAAAGTGGCCCAGAGAACTCACCCCTCCCCTCTCCACTCCTTTTCTCTGCTCTCCTCGTCGCCGGCAGCAGACGATGATGTTTCATCTTTTCCACATGAAAACTCACGTAACAAAAATTATGATAATCATAACTTTTTTTTCCCTCACATTTTGCTTTCTTTTTGCTTTCTCTTTTTTTTTTTGTTGTGTATTTTGCTTTCTTTTCTTTTGCGGGAGTCTTTGTTTTGTTAGCCACTGGACAAAGGACAATGGAGTCCTTCTCGCTGGCGCTTCGCTAAGGTATTTTTGGGCCAGCCTGGCGACGAGTTTTTTTCGTACACCCTTCTGAAGAGTATTTTAATTTTGTCTTGCAACTTGTAACGAATCGAAGGAGACAGCTGCGACCCGGTAAGGAATTTGTATTTACGATCAGAATTAATAGTCGAGTCGAGTAACTGTGCCTTAAAACTAGTTTGATGAATCTTGGCATGTATCCACATTTTTGCTGCAGGCAATATAACATCATTATTATCATTATCATATAGTTGAAATAGGAACGATCGGCTTAAAGATGAGTTCGTGTTTTTGCTTAGCACTTTCTTAATATCTTTCTTATAAAGTTCCTCACTTTTCCACAAAAAATCACTGAGCTCAGACTACTATATAATATAGCTGCCAATGGAACAATCAGTCCAAAAATGAGTTCTTGTATTTTGTACCTTATTTTATTCATTTTCTACTTTTATAAACATAAGATAATTTAATATATTCCATCCAAAAGGGTATATAATATTCGGCTCTCCTGAGATAAGCTATTCTGACTTATTTTTTTATTTTATTTTTGTCTGGGCATCGCTCTATTTTTATTAAGTCGTGCATATAAATCAATGTTGCCAGATATGCAAAGGACTACGGTATAAAAGGTATAAAAGATTTATAACGGTTTTTCTTATGTATGTTTTTGTATTTCTTCTCTTTCTTCTCGTCCTCAACTCGCTTAAACAATGTTTCATATAATTTCCAAGCAAAAAAGTTGCGAGATGAATAAAAAGTGAGTGTCTTTCGCATTTTGGACAGTGTACTCAGTGTTAAGTGGGTATGAATTTACCTAGTGTTCAGATTATAATATTAAGAGAATAGGTATTACAAGAGAACTGGAGAGAGAAATAATAATAAATGATTATTTGGATTCGAATTATGATCAGTTGGTTGTTAGATGGAAAGACATCTTTTGGAGTGAATGGCACTGCCTCCAGCTGAAGTACACCCGCTAGTTGGGATGGGGTCAGGGATGGGCCACATAAATAAACCAAGTGGGCCATAAATCCATCCAATTGCATCAAAGACAAACATTTGCCTGATGGTATTCTCAACAAAGCGTCACGCCGAGTCTGCGTGATTTATGTGTGCTGCTTCAAGTCTAATTACAAGTTAAGTTCGTCGAATTAAAAATGTGCCGCAACAAGTGTGGGAAATCGCTAGAATTTTCAATAGTGCGCCAGCTGCTTTCCCAGAAAAACTAAACCGAAACAAGTACAATTTCGAAAATACCCCGACCCTCGAATGGAGGGGTGACGTTTGACATTTGCGGCGTGAAAATCTAATAAACACATGTGGAATGACAACTGATAGGTGGGGGGAGTTGCCCAGGGAGAGAGCGAGGGAGGTAGCGAGTGATGGATGGAGTGAGAGAGCTAGGGAGTGAGTGGGTGTCAAAAACAACAAGCACACAAAATATCTCCAGGAACATGGATGGTAATATCGATATTATCGGGAATTTACAATTGGGTATATTTATATATATATTTATTTATTTTCGTTTAACTTATATTAATGAATGAATTATATTAAGTTTAATATTTAAATATTTATATTTCTCATGTGTATTTTAATTAAAATAAAAGCATTTCATTTCCATGATCCAGCCTAGACATGTTCAGCCAAATCTGAACTCATTGTTTAATCTTAACAAAAATATATAAATAAAAAATATAATTTATGGCCACAGTAATCACTCTTTAATCGCTCCTTAAGCTAGACTCTCCAGTTTTTAATAATAATAAAGAACCTTGTTTGGAAACCTTCTTCGCTAACGAAGATAGTTTCTAGTTCTTATCGTAATCAGGTCCTGTCAATGCGACGCTTTGCTGCATTCAATACAAGTTTATTAATTCGCCAAAAGGAGACAGACAAATATGATGTTGTGGTGTGTGTGTGTGTGTACTTTTGTGTGTGTGGTTCTAGAAATCAGCAAAGGCTTCCTCATGCCGCACAGTTTTTGCCTTTGGCTTACGTTTGCCCTCGGACTGCTTTTCAAAGTTGGATATGTCTTCGGCATTTGCGATGGACGGCATGTAGGGTGCCTGTATCGTCTGATTTAGCAGTGTTGTCCAGTCGACTTCCTTGAACCACTCGTGATCCTTGATGTCCTTGGTGCCACCAATCAGATTCCCAAAGCTGTGCAATAGATCAAACTTATTAACTATTGAGATTAATTAGTGTTCAACTCTGGAAGGGCGATTTTTAAAATTTAACATCGATTTTTTTTCTAGGTGTAAGAATCTGAATTTTTAAGAAAAAGTTTTCTTCTAGTTAGAAATGGTTTCCAAAAACTTTCCTTAAGGCGAATTCCTACAATTCGTGGTAATTTTTTGTGAGAGTGTATTAATGACTTGCCGCTTGGAGAGATCCACTTGCAGGAGATGATCGACGAGGTGACGCAAGGCGCTGCTGAATGAGCTGGGCAGCTTGTAGTCCGCCTCACAGATCTTGTTGTACATGACCATGACGTCACGGTTGTGGGATGAGAACGGCGAGTGACCGGCGACAAACTCATAGATGAGGACTCCAAATGCCCACCAGTCGACGCTGGTGCCGTAGGGCTTCGACTGTATAATCTCGGGGGGCAGATATTCGGGTGTGCCGCACAGGGTCATTGTGCGTGTTTCCACTTTCTAAATGGAGTGAAGAAAAAAACCCAATTTTATAATCGTAATCGAGACGATGTAGCTCGCCTGCAGAACCTTTGCAAATCCAAAATCGGTAACCTTAATATACCCATTCTTGTCCATCATAATATTCTCGGGCTTCAGATCGCGATAGAGCAGGCTGCAATGATGCAGATATTCCAGAGCCAAAAATACTTGAGCCGCATAGAAGCGAGCTTGTTTCTCGCCAAATTTGCGAACCCTAAGGAAAACAGATAACAGATAACACATCGATAGCAATAGTTATCGATAAGCGCACTACTCACTTGCGATGATAGGTAAACAATTCGCCACCCAAAATAAGGGGTAGAATCAAATACAGACTATCCGTATCCTTGAACGAGGAAATCAGATGCACCGTGAATGGGAATCGTATCGAGTTGAGAACTCGCTTCTCGCTCATCACATGGGAGACCTGTTTGGTTTTGATTATCTGCTCTTTGCTCAACTGCTTGGAGGCATAGAAATTCTCACTCTCCAGGTCCTTGACCAATTGCACCTTGCCAAAGGACCCGGACCCAAGGGTCGCTTTAACTAGAAAGTTATCGAGACCACAGCTCGGCGACGGTGTATTGCGACTGTACTTTTTGTTAAACTCGTCCTTCATTTTGTCGAGCACAACGGCATATTCGATCTTGGAACTAAAGAACTGCGGTTCTGCAGTGGATTGTCTACCCATTATTTTAAATATATACAATGAATGATCTATTCAAGTCAAATTTCGAATTTTTACTACAACTATCAAATCAAAATCAAATACATCAAATATAACTGATAATTAACACCTGGGCAACATGTTTCCTAACTCTTTTTTTTTTTTCATTGCGCGGAAATCACGTGCTAATTTCCCTTTTCGCACGGAGTCGATAAATATCGATTTCGATGAAAACTCTTTTCGGATATACCTGTCTTATGCTTATTCAAAGCCAACAAATCTGCAGCTTTAGGCTTATTTTTAATAAGTTAAAATCCAATTCGATATACATATATCCATTTCCCAGTAGATTCTGATGGTGAAGTATATCAAATCTTAAGCGCTTCAGGGTTATTTTTAAACTAATCTATACATGGACAAAAGTACTCTCTGCTCTAGAGTAGCTTTCCTGTTTTTTTTAGGGTTTTTTTTTAAAGAATAAAAAGTTTGTTGAGCAACGTTTAAAAATTAGTAAACAAGTCGGGATGGCGGTTTATTTTGGACCTCAATTTGGATCTAGGCTCAAAATTTTCGAAATTTGATAGATCTTCAATATTGGATACAGTCGGTGTATAGGGTGGCGCTATTTCCTGATTGAGCATCGCATACCAATCGACGCCCTGAAACCAGGGATGACTCTTTATATCAGCGGAACCCTCCGGTGAGTTACCTAAACTAAAAGAAGCGTGCTTCAAATGATGATCCTTTAATGTTTGAGAGTGAGGGCTGCTTACCGCTTTGAGGAGTCCACCTGCAACAGGGAGTCAACCAGATGCTTCAGATGGCACGTAAACGATGATGGGACTCGATAATCGGCCAGACAGATTTTCGAATACATCACGATGACATCGTGCCCGTGTATTGAGAAGGGTGAATGGCCAGCGACAAATTCATAGAGGAGTATACCAAATGCCCACCAATCCACACATCTACTATAGGGTTTCAGCTGAATGATCTCGGGTGCCAAATACTCGGGAGTGCCACAAAGTGTCGAAGTTCGACCCTCAACACGCTGCCAGAAAAGAGATACAGAAAGTTAAATAAATTCTAAAAATATCAAAAATTTTATATAGATATAGATAGCACCTTGGTAAATCCAAAATCGGTTAGCTTGATGTAGCCACGAGCATCCATCAATATATTCTCGGGCTTGAGGTCGCGATACATGAGATCCATGTGATGCAGATACTCAAGAGCGAGCAGCACTTGAACGCCGTAGAAGCGGGACTGTTTCTCATTGAACTTGTGCACTCTATAATAACAATAACGGTTAACCACACTCAGAGAAAAAATCGTCCTCAATTTTGGAAACTCGCCAGTCTCTTGGAGAGGGGCGTATTCTAAAATTGAGTGTCGATTCCTTTACTGAGTGCACTCACTTGCGATGATAGGTGAATAGTTCGCCGCCATTGATAAACGGCAGGATGAGATACAGATAGTCAAAGTCCTTGGAGGAATCGATTAAATGGACCAGAAATGGAAATCGAACAGAGCTCAGCACCATCTTCTCGTTGTGAACGTGTCCGACCTGTTTGAGTCGCACCAAATTATCCTTGTTCATCATCTTGGCCGCATAATAATTTTTGCTTTTCTTCTCCCTAACGAGCAACTGGATAAAAAGAGATACAGAGAAGGATATTTAAGGATCCTTTAAGAGAACTTACGACAGTGCCAAAGCTGCCATTGCCAAGGATCGCACGCTGCGAGTAGCCCTCGAGATTGGTGTAGGGTGACGGTTCCTGGTTATGCCAACGCTCGTCGAACTCCTTTCGAAGGATGTCAAGTGTGATGCTGTAGTCCTCTTTTGAATTGAATGCTGTTCGCAGGTGCGTGTCACTCATAATCAGCATACGATTCCTGCACGCATTTTCCACCACAAGCACGGACAGACGGACATACACAGAACGTCAATTTATCTAATAACTCGTATTCAATGCACAATAAACTGTTGATTTGGAGACTCATAATTTTGAAGTTATTCAGATTTGTTTAGCTTATTTTTATTTTCGTATCTGACATAAGCCAAAACAGCAAAAGCAAAACGAACAAAACAATTTCCACATTTCAATTAGCTGGGCGCGTCTCTCTCGGAATTAGGACAAGGTATGACAAATAACCGTGGAGACCACATCAAATGCCAATTTCCTGTGGGACGGCCCACACATGTCACAGTCACCGGTACCGTCAGACCTCGGAGCGTTGACTTCTTGATGCCGTCGTCGTCCTGTCGACCCGCAAAAGTAAGAAAAATTGCACAACGTCCACTTGATAAATGATGCTAACCAAGATTACATAAGTTGGTAATTTTCTAGTACATTTATTTCTACATGTCAGTCAGTCACTCAGTCAGCCAGTCGGCGCTCAGATGGACATCTATGTCTGCTCCATGTCCAACTCGGCCAACTGAGCCGGCTGCTGATAAGAGACGAGAGATGCTTCCGGTTGTTGCCGGGCTTTTAAGGTAACTGCTGGCCATGTGTTATACACTCAAAAAAACACTATTTAAAAACCAGGGTGGAATTTTTCTAAATTTAGAAAAAGTACTTTTAATTTCTACAGAGTTATTTTCTCTACAAATTCTCAAATTCATTTTATTGTACTTTCTTAAATTATTAATAAAAATAAATAAATAATAGACGGCATATTTTTGGGATTGTCGATTTATGCCAAGCATTTCCAAATTTAAAAAAAATGAAAATATTTCTAATAACAGAAAAAATGTATACTTTTCAAGTCTATTTTTTCTTTTTTTAAGCCTTTCCACTTATTAAAAAAAGTTTTGATTCTATTTAAAAATCTAATTTAAAAAAAAAAAATGTTTTCTTCTGCTTAAAAATTATTTTAAAAAAATCCAAAAATATCTTTATGATTTTCGAGGCGAATTTCTAAAATTTCAGGTGGATTTTTTTCTGAGTGTCGTTGCCAAATTGACAATTAATCATTATCTTTCAACGCGCTGAGCCTCAACTTGAACCTGTAGGTTTCAATGGGCAAAAAGCCAATTACGGCTTGCCTTCATTTCGCTTAGGCTCTTCATTTCGGGCTGTGCAAATGGTTTTCTAAATATGTTTTGGGGGTTTTTGTTTGGGTTGGGGTTTGGGTTTGGGCTTGGACTCTAATGTGACGGCATTTATTCTGGGCAAACTTCATTATTGATTGAGACGAGAATAGTTTAGGCTGGACAGCTGAAATTGAAAGCAGTTCTAAATCAGTTTAATGGCCCCGCTGGTTAAGACAAATACATCCAGCACTATATAGTTTTTAATTCACTTAAAATCTGCAAAGTTCGTCACGTAGCGAAAACAGCGCAATCGTTGTTGCCCCCAAAAAGCAGCTTTCACTTGCAACAGTAAATTAGAAATCGTGCAAAAACTAAACAATATCACTTAGAATGGGAACAGAGCTTGGCTCATTTAACTTTCAGCCACAAGATGAGCACACATCTCCACTCCCCCCTCCGCCACTATCATTTTGCGAGAAAAACACACACATAGAAGATAAACTCCAGTGGGCTAAGATATGTTAACGACTGCAATAAATAAGCGGATAATATCAAGCGTGCTAGGCCTTCCATAAACACACATATCCCAAATGCGTCTCGGACTTGGTCTTTGTCTTGGCCTGGGTCCGGGGTCCGGGGTCTGGTGTCTTCTAAGCGGGCCGAGACCAGATTAAGTCATACGCACACGTTCCGCTCGCGGGGGCCCATTTCTTTTGGGCTGCTTTGGTAACACTTAAAATTCATTAGCTGTATTAGCCGGCAAGTTGGCTTATGCAAAGTAATTGACGCCCCGATGAACTGTTGACACGCTCAGCATTTGTCTCTTGGCCCCAAAAACGAGCTTCACTTTGCTAATATTTGGTTTAGTTATCAGTGACATTTTTTTTTCTCTTTTTTCTTCTATTTTTTCGCTCAGACTTAAGTAGGTGAAAGTGAAAGCAGCAGCAGCAGCAGCAGAAGCAGCAGCAGCAAAATTGCCAAATTCAATTATGCTGAAAGGTTTCAACTCCCATATCCCATATACAAAATATATATATGCACTCAGAAAAAAGATTGCCCCGAAATGTAGAAAATCGCATAAGATAAAAAATCAACCTGAAAGCTAAGAACTATTTCAGGCGTGCAAAAAATAATTGTCTAGTTTTAGAAATAGCTTTTTTTATTAAAATCTAAACTTGTAAGAATTAAAAATGAAAATTGCTTTTCTTTAGAAAAAAATTCTTTATTCGTAATTTTTAAGTATAAAAAAAAGAAGTATATTTAAATCAGTTTAGTATTGAATTAGATAAACTATCTAAGATTTTAAATATTAAAATACCAATGTCTAATAAAAATAATATGAATAACAGTAAAGCTAATGTAAGAATACTGCTTACAGAGAAGATCACCTGGGAGTTAGAGATGTTTTTTAATTTTAGGAATTCGACGCTGAAATTAAGCAAAGAAAAACCTTGGTTATTATAAAAGGAAACTAATATTTGAAATTACACTGAGAATTTTTGTTTTTTAATTTTAAAAAAATTATCGCCTGAATTAAGCAAAGGAACGCTTTGATTTATAGGTTAAGACAACGCTGAGTTTTGAAAATATATTTTCTATATAATAAATTCAGCTGCCCTTGGCATTTTTTTTAATTTAAATTCACTTTTTTGCGAGTATTTACACACCAAATATACATATTCAGTGAAATTTTTTCTAAGTGTATATATGAATATCCCACATATTGTGAACAGCCCTCGCCATTAGCGCTAATCTCTGCACAATCGGGGTATGAATCAAGTCGCACACAATTACACTCCCTCTCTCTCTCTCTGTCTGTTTTTCTCTTTGGTTGCATGACCGGCAAATGCATTCCGCGTGTGTGTGTGTGTGTGTGTGCCACTCACAGTTCAACGGGCAGCAACAATGTCAACGTATTCCACCTAGATGCCAGCCTACAAGATGTGTGTGTGCAAAAGGTGTAACTAATCTGCCAGGCCATGTGACTTTTGCCATGCGCCGCTGTCACTCACGGGGCATGCCACCTCCCCACCCCTCTTTCCCCATTCCACCCCACCATTGCGAAACCCTTTTGCCAAACGGTTTCCAGTCAATTCAACCCCCCACCCCGAAAAAAGCGTTATTCGACCTGCCAACAACCAACAACCAACTTCCTACCTTCAATCATCGATGCGCCATTGTTGTCCTTATTGTCCTTGTTGTCCTTGCTGTTGCCGTGAAATCCACAGAGTTAGAGAGAGAGAGAGAGAGAGAGAGACACTGACACAAGCAACGCCCTGCGCTGCGGGTGGCAACTCTGGCATTTTGCAGCTGGCTGACTTCTTCTCTAAATAAGTAAAAAAAATGGAGGCATTTTATTATTATTATTATTTTGATTATTTCTAATGCGCATTTACTTTAGTTTAGTTTTATTGCTGGTGCACTGAACTGTGTGCGGACATTTGGACAGTTGGACATTTGGACCTGATGCCACCTTTTGTGTTCTCTACTAATGCTGCCAGATCGTCATAAATCAGCGGGGGGTGGGGTGGGAGGGAGGTGTGCAGCAGAAACCATTGATGATATCGCCGCTATAAATCAATTGCAAACGACATCAGGTTCGATGGGCAGACAAATAGCGGAACAGTTCCATTTTATACATTGTAAAACGCATACACTGCAAGAAAAAGTGCAGCCTGTAATAACAGAAGATAGTCTCTGGGAAACTTTGAATTCTTGCACCTACGCAAATGCTGTGTTTTTTAATCATAGTTTGACCTCTATATTAATAACAAATTTAAAATAGAAATTGGACAAAGCTTACTTTACAAAATCCTCTTGAGAAATGTTCCAAGCTGGCTACTGCCATAACTCAGTCAAATCTGATCCGAATCCGAAATCAGGGTTTGTTAATTGGATTTTGTCCTTAATTAATTTTAAATGGAAATTATTTTTAAATATATTATTTTGAAGTGCCAAAAGTGCTCAGATTTTCAGAAACAAGGTCTTTTTGACGATGGATTGATCTGTAGCTTAATAATATATTTAACATTTAAAATACGTTTCTGACTCGATTTCGATGCCATAACTGTTGGAAATCGAATCAGATTTTTGAACTAGGACTTTTTAACTATAGTTTGGGATCTAGATTAATACTGCTTTGAAAGTAGATATTGCGATTCTTGCTCGAAACTCATGTTAATATTCTATTGCTGAAAAAAGTCCTTCTGACAAAGGTTCCAAAAAATTAAATCTGTTTTCCAAAATTGAGTTATTTTTGATTATGGTTTGGCTTCCAAATTAATACAACATTTAAAGTTGAAAACGCAATTCTGACTCGATATTCAAGTATAAATTCTACCATTTATAATCCATTAAAAGAAGTTTGTCAAAAATTATGCGTTTTTCAAAAGCAACACCTGTTTTTGTAATGGCTATAGTATAGTATAGTTCTGCACTCAAATTTTAACTGGGATTTTCCCAGCCCAATAAATAACTTCACTTAAATAGCTTAAGATATAAATTTAAATTAAACTTAGATTAGCTTGAGAGCCACTTTAATTGTTGAATTTATTTATTTCTTACACTTATAAGTTACCTTTGCCATTTTCAAGGCAATTTGTTATGCCTGTTTTCGCTGCGTGTACTTATCACATATTCTAAACAACAATTTTGAAAGCATGGCTGAATGGAAAACGGTGCTTTATATGCGAATATAGAATTTGGCGGGACGCTGTGGTAACCGGCGTGGTAAATGGCTTTGGCAAATAATAAAACAATGCCGAATTAAAACAATTGCAGTTGCAACAACAACAACAACAACAGCAACAACAAGAGCAACATTTTAAACATTTGCCATAAATAAACATGAGCCGGTGGCATTTTGTAGTTTTGCATGCTCGCTGAACAAAGTGGGAAATGGAAAATGGAAAATGCTGAAACATTTTATTGAAATTCAATTAAAGTCGTATTTCAATAATTGGACACGCATGGTGCCCATTTCCGTGCCCAGTTCGATTTTGAAAACGCCGCTCGAAATTTATGAGTTTTCCAATTGAAATGTTGCCACTTTGGACACAATTCCCCCTTATTGTTGTTGTTGTTGTTGTTGTTGTCCATTTTCGGCAGAGGAAAACGGAAATTGTTGCAAAATTGAGAACGACTGTTGGAGTGCGACTCCATCACAAAAGCCACGGTGCATTAGGCTGCAAGTTCTTATCTGTTATCAGCTCACCCTCGACACACCGACTGGCCTTGACTACTACTCCACACACACACACACACACACACATCAACCCTCCAACCCTACCCCTCTGAGCACACCCTCACGTTAAGTGTGCAAAATTTTGCGTGATTTGTGCGAATTTCCTCGCATTCGAAAGCAGATAAAACTTTGATATCAGAGGGGCGGCAGGCTGCTGGCGGAGGGTTGCTTACACTCAGAAAAAAATGGCTCTGAATTTTAGAAAATCGTCCCGAAAACTAGTTGTTAGAAATAATTTCCAAGTATGCCTAAATTGAAAACTCTGTTTTTTAGAAATATACTTTCCGAGTGAGAAGCAGAGTTAAATTTCTAAAATTCAGCTCGACTTTTTGCTGAGTGTAGTTCTCCCTCTCGTTGTCATTCTCGTTGCTGTTGTTGTTGTTGTTGTTGCCATAAATGTGCCATAAATATTTTTGTACTTGTCATATCGGGCTCTCTATTTAGGCACAGATCATTAAGTTTCCACGGCATCTCAGCATTTCCATCAGATTTAAAGACGGGCTGCGAAGTGAACATGTGTTTTACATAGCTCATCTTCAATTTGTGTTCTTCTCTCTTCTGCTCTCTCTCTTTTATTTTTTGACAAGTCCACATTCATAAACTATGTTATTTATATATCAAAATGCCAATTGAGGCCCGTCACGACTCTTTAGCATTTTACTTGGCCACGATTCGTTTTCATTAACGAGGCGCTGATGGAATATTTAAAAACTATTCGACAAGTCATCAATTGAAATTGAAATGTCAACAAAATGCTTAAGACTTATCAAAATATTTAAATACAAATAAATGAACAGTATATATATATATAAAAATATTAAAATAACAAATACGTAAGCAATTATGCTAAAACTGAGCATACTGAGATACTGAATATTTGATACGTGAATTATTTAACCATACCATAAAATCGCACAATTTCTGCAAGACACTTAGAAAATATTATATATATATTTGGAAAATATAAATTGTTATTGAAAACAATTCACAAGCACTAATACAAATATATACATAAATTTCAAGCTAAATATTTTCAATCCATTCTTTTATATTTGAGATTTTTTGGTGAATGTTTACTAACACATACATTACTTTGTCGTCGTCGTTATACCATAATCGTGAGGGTCCACTGACCTCAGCAGTCAGAGCTACATATTAAACATTAACTAAAACTTATCTCACTTCTAACATGTCTACTAAATAAATCAAATAATAATCATCGTTTCACACTTTTGACAACTTCTTAATATTTCTACAGTCTGATCTATGCTTATGGTGTAAAAGTTTACCTATCGACTGCTAATTCTTTTAAAGTCAACAATTATAAAGTGATACAAACATATTTCAAAACTGATGTCGGGGAAATTTATTGAATCTTAAACTAATAACTGGTCAAAAAATCAGCTTCCGATCACAAGTACAATGAATTTTCGGTTCTTCGGCTCATCATTTCTTCTATTTTTTCTGTTGAAACTTTAGCCTTAGGTCTCGCTAATACATCAACTTCCTTTAAATATAAATTTAAATCTTGGCATCTGTATATTCAACTCAAGACAACTTAGAGGATCATGTAGACATAAACTCAATTTCAAAATTCCAAGGTAAGTGACAAGTAAAACAAGCTGCTTGGCAAATGATCAACCTGAGAAGTGTTCAAAGCACAAATGCAATCAGTATTGAAAAAACGACTACAACAATATTCTGCTGGGTTTATATATATATGTGCATGTGTGTGGCACATAAGTACAACCTAATGCAAATGCTACGCCTCGTGACGACCGCCTTTAGATCTTCAAAATCCGGGGTATGATATTTCTAGAGTGCGGCATTTAAATTTGACATGGATGCGATTTGCACGCTTAATTGAGACAGGTGCCGAGTCGTTGGAGTGAGGAGGGGGAGGGAGGGGGACGTGGAGAAGGGTGGCTAGTGGCAAGATGCAGACACTGAGCAACTGCGACATGTGTTTGCTGCTGTTGCACAAGCCGCAAGATTTATCATCGTACCACGTGTGTCGTCATTACAGGCGCTGCATTTTTCACGGGAATAGCGAACGACGCACGCCAAATGCAAAATTAACAACCTAATTAATACCTAGGCCCTGTCAAAAGTCACCGCCACCCCCTACCCTCCCTCCCACCAACCCACTCCATTCATCCATACGCCCATTCGTTCAGGCAAACGGCCCATTTGGCGGGGCAGCTGCTCCAAAAGTGTTTTTTATTTCTTTGGCGGGGGTGATCATCTGCCGGATTGTTGGCATATCTGCTACACTCAGAAAAAAATATAAACTGAATTTAAGAAAACTGTCACAAAATGAAAATTGCTCTGAAATTAGAAGGATTTGTATTGTTTTCAGAAATAGTTTCAAAATATACAAACAAATAAAATCTTAAAATTGTTATCAAAAAGAAAACTCGAACTGAATTTCAGAAAATCGCATTTAAATAAAAATCGCACAGAAAACTAGATATATATATGGTTTTTAAAAGTAGTTCCAAAATATAGAAAAATAAATAAAAATAATCAATTTAATCTTTTTTTTAGAAATGTTTTATTTTATTTTATCGAAATAAAAGAAAAAATGTTCAAGAAAAATATCTTTCCTCGACTGAAATATTAGAGTTTACACTTAAAAAAAAAATCGTTTTGAAACTCAGAAAATCGTCCACAATTGAAAATAGCAATAAAATCCAGAAAAATTAGCTAATTAACAATATAATATTTAATTGTTCAGAAATATATTTCTAAGGAGTGGAGTTAAGCTGCCGCGATTTCTAAATTTAAGGTCGATTTTTTTCTTAGTGTATAGTTGGTGCCAGGATGGATAGATAAATAGTGCGGGCGAGATTTTTGCGTTTTTAATTGGTGCATCGGAAGGGTGCTTTGTCTAAAGTGAGAAGCGAACCGCAAACTAACTAACTAACGGCCAACGGGGGGGCTCAGGATGGGCTGGCTGTCAAAGTCAGCTGCTGCTAAAAACAGCTAAAAATGCCAAATTGACTAAGAGAAACAGTGGGGGGTTGGGGAGAGATTTTCAGGCATATTGAAGGCGTTTGTGGCTTTGCCTGCCAGCACTTGGACCGGACGTTTATTGAACATTTTTACATGCGGTTCGGTTCGGTTCGGTTCGGATTGGTTGCTGGCTAACTGGCAGCTGCTTTTTGGCCTGGGCACTTTTATTAATTTTCAGCGAGCGAGCTGAGCGCATCTCAATTCCTCAGACAGTTATCAGTATTAAATGCAAATAGCTGCTAAATGGGATTTGCAAGTAAAACCAGCAGCAGAAAGAGGAGAAGTGGGAAGTGGAGGGGAAGGCGAATGGGAAGGGAAAGGGAAAGGGAAAGGGAAAGGGGGCCAGGAGCAGGAAGCAGAAACACAGATTTGTTGGTTCTGTGAAATTGGCCAAAAATGCGTTAAATGCAAATTGGATAAGAAGTCGTGTCAGGCAGACTCTGCATATGGCTGCCAAGCCACAAAAGGAAGCCAAAGAAAGAGTGAGCACTTTCCAGCCGCATGTAACCGACTGCATAATACTCTGTGAACAGCTGGAAACAGTTGCTAAGAACCCGCCCGATCAAGCTTGTTCGCGCCCTCAACTTTGCTAGCAAACTACACTTTAAGTTTTATGTCTTTAACTGTCTATCGAGGATTGGTTCTTTTGGGATTCGACCCTGAAATTTATTGCTATATACTCAGGAATACAAATATGTTTTATCAGGGCTATCAAAGTGTTATCAATTTGTGGGCGTGGCACATCAAGCCTAAAGCTAATGAAAGAGTACATGTTTGAAAGTAGCAAGTTTATAGTTTCACTGCTGAATGGACTACATACAATGCCCATATACTCTGCCACTTTTGTTAGTAGTGTATATTGAGAAGCCGAACTGAGGCAGTTGCTGAGGGATATCCGCTGTGGATGTGGAGCTGCTGGCATCACATGACTGGCGAGGCCGAGGCCGCGTTTCGTGTTCATTTTGCCACAAATGAAAGCGGCGACAAACTTTAAAGTGGATTACGTTTGCCTAGCATAGCTCTCTACACTCTCCAGCCCCTCCCGCTCTCTACTCTATATTCCGCTCGCTGTTTGCTATCTGCTGCCTGCCGCATGTACTTGCAACATAAATCCGTGAGTTTTTGCGCGCTCAAATTTATGGCGCTGGCGACACTCAGCTCAAACTTTGCTCCTGCCAGCGGGCATTGTTGTATTTATGACCGCGACATGACCTGATCCTGATCCTGCCCCTGTTCCTGTGTTCCCAGTGTGCGTGTGTGTGTGTGTGTGTGTGTGTGAGGGCGCTGAAAGTGTTGTTCGCGTACGTGCAACCACAGCCTTGAAGCCGCTAGTCTTAAAAGTGACGCTCGGAAATTGGATTTGCTGGCGAAGCTAAACTGTCATCTTAAATCTCCACGCCTGTCAATTTGCCTCCTTTTAAATGCAATTTATGTGAACTCTCTCTCTCTCTCTCTCTCTCTCTATCTATCTCTCTTTGTCGGTGGTCCTAATGAGCTGTAGGCCGCCTTTTGTCCGGCTGCAAACAAGCCAAAAACAGCCCGCTGGCAGCTTGCCCCCAAAAACTCAATTGAAGTTAATTACGTGGAAGAGGCTCACACAGTTACAATTACAGTTACAGCTACAGTTACAGTTACAGTTACAGTTACTCTGCGCTATTTACATGTGCCGCACCCCTCAGCAAACACACATTACATAAAAAGAAGGATAGAGACCATTACAATCAATAGAAGTCGACTGCAACATGCTCTGTGCTGCAGCTGACAATTGAGACAAACAAATCAAAAATGGTCGAAAAAAAAAAAATAAAAGTGTTCCATAAAAAATAAAACTCAATCCAGACAAACTAATTAGATTAAGCATAAAATTCCATAATTCAAATATATATTTCTTAGCTCTACTAATCCAAAATATATTAATTTAATTCCTATCCGTTCAATTTCCATTATTCAATTTATTTTATATTATTTGCATATTTTCTTTATTTTTTTTAATATTTGTTTAAGCTTAAGCATTATTTTATTTATTATTTTTAAATTATTAAAATAATTAATAATAATAATTTAAATTAAAGACTAACTAAAATTATTGAGCAATGGCTGCTGAGGGCCTTCAGCTTGGCAAGGAGAATTTTACAGTCTAATTTTAATATTATTATCGCACATTAAACTCCCCGTTGATCTTTGGGAACAGAGTATAACAAAAAAAATAAATAAAATAGGAAAAAAACGAATCCCATTTGGTTGCTGGAAATCAATTCAACCGGATGCATAGCGTCGATGGCGACTGCTGACCGTTGGTCGCTGACCGTCGTCCATCGTCCGCCGTCCATTGTCATCCTCCTCCCCCGGCCCACGCCCCTCCTTTTGGCCAGGATGTCAATTGTGATTGAGCGCGTTTTGCTTATGGCTGCAGAATCCCATTTGTAATTCTTGTTGTTTGCGCAACATCTCAGCATTTTGGGCAAATGGGCAGCCAAAACGTAGTCATAATTATTGTTATGTTAATAAAGAGAGCTTCCAGTGTCCAGGATAGAGGATAGAGCTGTTCGCTATTTGCAGGGTGGCTCATCCACATCCTCATCCATATCAATATCCATTGACTTGGCCATTGATTTTTACGTTATGTGTTTGCTTAGCGACTTTGCATAAAAGTGGCCAAAGTGACACAAAGTTTTTTCACTTCTTTCTCTTCTTTCTCTTCTTTCTTTTCATTTCTTTTGGGCCCATCGATAAAGATTCTGAAATAGTGAAATGTTCTGTTTGAGTTTCGGCTAAACGCCTGCGAATATGCTTGCCACAAATTTCACTGTGTGCCACGCCATTAACAGCAGACTCTGCTCAAGTCAAGGGGGCGTGGCACGAGTCGCACTCCTTTCTTTCTCGATTTTTTTGATTTTTTTTTAGAAATTCGCCACAGTTTGTTGGTAGCTGCAACTGATACGAATAGGAATACGAAACGCCCCCCAGATAGGTGTGACACATCGTGTGATTGATGAAATGTGGCAGCAGAGAACGAGAGAGAAGGGCGGGGAGTGGGATTCTGCTGTGGACCACCAACTAATTTCCACATTTTTCACATTTACGAAGACAAATTGAGGTGCGAACTTGGGTCGAGGCAATAAAATTGCCGAATATCAAAACAACAAAATCTTTTCGCAACACTCTCGCCCATAAAAAAGCGACAACACAACAGAAAAAAGGGGTTTGAGTGCTGGAAGGGTTGGCTGGGGGGGTTTTTTCCGGAGGGGGGTTAGGGGTTTTAGTGCTACATTTGACACAGACGCTTCAAAACTGAGCGCTGAGGCTGAGAGTGGCAGCCATGCGAATTTGGCGAATGCCAATTGTTTTTCGATTTCGCCGCTTAAAAATGCGCAAATCCGGACAGACTTTGGACTTGGGCCCACCATACTATTAAACTCAATATCTACAACAATAAATTTCAAGTCGCACTCACACACACACACGCACACACACGACTTCGATTTAGTTGCACAGATGGGGAAACGTGGCGAATCAAAGTCATTTCTGATTTCTATTTCTATTTCATTTCGATTTTCATCTGGATGCCCTTGCAGGGAGTCCTATAATAGTGTTAAGAAGTCTGTAACGCATAGAAAAAGATCTCTCTGAGTCCAATAATCATATATGTATTCAGTTTTAGCACCAATATAAATCTATCTATCTAAATATAAAAATAAAAATTATATATCCCTAAAACCCATTAAAACAATAAATTATTAATTTTTTGCAATCAAATGGACTTCATTCGGCAAGGGTAAATAAAATTCGACAAACTTAAGTTAACATTTTTATTTTATTTTTTAGTTTTCCATTTGATTTCGTTTTATGTGCGACTCGCCAAAAGTTGTCAATTGACAATTCGCTGGCCATAAACGTAGAAAGTCCAACCACCTCCACCAGCACCACATCCACCTCTAGCACCCCCCTGGCGTTCTCAATAAAACTCAACACCAGCCGCAGACAAGCCGTGTCTACCCCTCAGCCCATTATTTCTATTAGCATAATGTTGCGAGGACTGATCTGGTTTTCAGGCCCAACTTCGATTTGCTACAATTTTATTTATTGTTTTTATTTGTATTTTTTTTCCCTATATTGTCCAAGCCAAAGTTAAACATTGCCCTCGTAAAAGCGGCACGAAATTACATTTTAAATAGTTCTTGTTTCTGTGCAGAGTTCTTTTTATTGCTAATTTATGCGCATGGCCAAATTGAATAGTCGAAGGTTGAACCGCGAAGTGAGAACCATCAGAATTGACCACCAAAATTGCCCCCGACGGGATTTGTGAAACGCATATTGCCCCATGTTGATATTCATCTAAAATCTTTCCCCCAAATATATCGAACCTAATTAATTGAGTTGTCCTTCAGGCCCCAATGTCATGTCAATAATGATCTCGCCAAGTGTTGAGCTATTTGTTAATAAATACGTAATAATCCACAACGTATGTGTAATATATGTGCATATATTTGAATATATGAATATTACACTCAGCGAAATATCAAATTCAAATTATTAATCAGAAGCACTTCGAAAATGTAGAAAGTTTCATTCATGATTAGAGTTGATTTAATTTGATTTATTTTATAATGTTAACTTTAATAAATTTGTACGGAAAATAATATTACAATTAATAATAATACTGATCGTATTTAATTTTACTTTAAATTAATAATTTATTATTTTATTGTGTATAGTTCAAGTGATAATTTTAATTTTTATTTTAAATCAAATTTACGATTTATTTTTTAATTTTTTTACGGTTTTTAGTTCGTTAATAGGTGTCAGATCTAAATATTTTTAGATGGAAACATTTTCTACATTTTCTGTTTGATTTCACAATTTTCTGAAGTTTTTCTTCAAGTGTATAATGCTCAATGCCATGTCAATGCTGACCTTGAAAAGTGCGCGAAATGAGTTGAGATCCATTATAATTTTGGCGCCTCGATTTGTAACATTTCCCCAGTTTCCCCAATTTTGTTTCAAGTGCAAATATCAAACGGGTGAGGAGAGTGATGGGAGTGAGGAGGGGTATTCAGAGAAGGGACCGCAGCCATCACAACAGACAGTTGAAAGTGAAAATGCGAATTTTGCCGAAAGTCTGCACAAAAATAGAACACATATACCCATATAAACCAGAACCAGACCAACAGCATCTGTTTCATATAAACGAAGAATATGTCTTGGGCAACTGGAAAATGAAAAGACAAACAAAGAAAGAAAAAATCGGAAAATTTTCCATAGACAACACTTTAATGCCAAATGGCCAGCAAACGCTGAGGGTCATCAGCGCCAGCGATTCAAGAGCACTCGCACGGCACAATGATCGAAGGGATCCACATCCCCGGTGCTGACATGATAGAGAAGTGCCTGCATGTTAAATGGCACTCGATCCTTCCTGCTCAAGCAGAGCCAGGTGCGACGGACCAAGACACGCAGACAACGCTCACTGACCTGTGGCCGATTCTTCAGATATCGCCTGCCGAAGATCTGCTTGAAATTTGCGTAGGGCGTCGGAAGCAATTTGTGACCCGTCAACGCCTGCCAAAAGAAACTGAATTTCTGCATCGGTTTGAGGTCATCCCAATTGGAGCAGTGGCTGCCGCTCTCTGTGCGCTTCGAGCCGAGCTGTTCCATTGTCAATTTGTGCAGAGCCTTGCCACATTTCTCCAGCTTTGCCAAACGCTCCTTGGTCAAGTCGTCGAGGGGATAAATGGTTTGCCAGCATTTGCTTATCACATCCTGTTCCTTTTCCCGGCAAATCAGTGGCATGGCACTCAACAGACTCTGGCGGAGATCTGCACTGCGTATTTGTCTTTGTTCACCCAACTCCTCGGCATCGTAGGTGACCAATCGTTTGGGATACTTGTGCCTGATGGTATCCTTTGTAGTATCCTTTGGCTGGGTTGCCCCTGCGAATTTCTTGTAGCCAACGAAACCCAACAATTTGCATAGAAATTCCATGGTGAGCGCAAAAACAACACGTTTATTTTGAAATTTTGCAAACTGTAACGAGAGGGGGAAAGTACGTATAAATAATGTGTATACGAGTATATATATTTATGTCGAGAGATGTTTGCAATTGTTTTTATCAATTTCAGTTAGAGGCGCCTACTCAGCTGCTGGCCGACTCTCATAATTTAGTGTTCATGAAAATATATGGCCCTATATTATAAATGCGAAAAATAGTCGCTGCCATTACCAATAAAAATCTAGCTTTTCGAGGGCAGGGCGTAAGCTACCAAAATGACAGCTATATTAAAAATGCTGCTGTTTGTGCAAAAAAAGAAAAAAAGAAAGGAAAATGAGGAAAAATAAATACGAAAGGAACATTTGGATTTGCACAGAGATATTTTGTTAGAGTTTTCCACATTTGCCCAGCGTATTTATGCTTTTGTGCTTATTATGTGGAACCCAGTCTGGTCTGTGCTTTCATATATTCCTACTCTTGTTCATATTCATATTCATTCTTCCGATTAAGCAGTTTTCATGGTCATCATTAAACATATATAAATATATCTATATATATATATATAATGTTCATAGAGTCGGAGCAATCAGTGTGTTGTTGCCAAATAAAATAAGTGGCCTAAATAAAAATGTTTGCCATATTTTTGCGCTGTTTACGAGTCAATGCGAACGAACGAGCCGATTCGCCAATGAAAATCGCTGCAATTATTAAAATTAATTTCATTTATTACATCATGAAAATAACTCAACGTAAGCCCAACAAGAAGTAAGAGTGATGCAGTACAGAGACAAACCAGACTGCGTTATACCCTGTAAACAGCTTTTATTTTCGAATGAATGCAGTTCACAAGCTTCAACAGATTACAATTGAAAAAAGAAAGAGAAAAATATTTAGGAGAAAAATGTTTCAGAGTTCCGGAGATTTGATTGTTTATCGATACTTATCGATATAGTGAAAACTAGAGAACACATCGATACAATTGTTGTTGGATACGTTAACTGTTACTTCAAATTTGAACTCTCTCTATTAGTATGGGTATATTTCTGTCTGATTTTTGCACAACTTCAGGCTACCCTTTTTGGCCATTTTTACAGGGTATAACAACATATCTGATACCCACACAAGCCTGCATTTTTGGCCACAAGCTGTCGCAGCAATTAAGATGTGACGACCAATTCGGCATTGTCCTTTTCACATTCATTGGTTGTCCTTGCCTGCCTCTCTCCCTCCCCCCCACATAACATGTCGTTCTGCGGCTTGTTCAGCAATTCTCTTCCCCTCTCTCCCTATCTTCCTCTGGTAATTTCAAGTTAATAACGCTGAAAATATAATGCACGTTCGATTTTGCATCACTTTGCTCTGTCAATTGCCAATTTGGTGGCCATTTTCGTTTATTTGCCAATTGTCCGGCGTAATATTAGCCAAGCAAAGAAATATTCCGACCGGGACTACCTATAAAATCTGTTTTTAATTGCTTGTCAGACAACAAAATGCGTATTTTTGTGCTTTCACATCATTTTGTGTACTTTATGGGCACATTTACAGCTCGCTTTTAGCCAAATTCATAACTAATTTACAAAATGCTTAAAGCTGACGCAAAATTAAAACTAAAATCAGAAAAAAATGGACTTGAGAATACGAAAATCGGTCTAAAATTAAAAACGCCATAAGACTTGGAAAAATTGTTCAGACTTTAGATATAATTTTTAAAGAAACGGAAAAATAATTAAAATTAAAATACTTTTCTTATTCATCTTCTTTCAAGAAATATTTTCTTTTACTAGGAAATCAATTCCAAAAAAGTCTCAATGAAAATTGCCCTGAATAAGAAAATAGACTTTCCTTAATTCAAAGTATATATAAATATAATTATACTTTCGAAATAATAATGTGAGTTTGGCGATTTCCTAAATTTCATTCCAATTTTTTTTCTGAGTGTACAAATTTTTGGCAAATGAATAACACTTTTAATTCAGCCAGTTATTTCTAAGTTTTATTGCACTCCAAGCTAATCCAAAAATCAATTAACTTTGTTAATTCATTAGTATTTGAATGGCAAGGTGTGATCGTAGCCCAGTTTTGCCCAGTTCATTATTCCCGTCGTATATCAAATCAGACCTTTTTGGGGAACACACACAGCTGAGAATGCTCTGAATTCCCTTAGTTATTTTGAGCTGGCACACATGCCTTTATGATGAGATAGATAATATAGCTGCCAAAACTGAGTGGCTTTCCCTAAGGAAAGAAAATCGCATTCCACAAACACCAGCACACACACACTCACACACACACACCAGCACACGCACACACACACTTTATGGCGGTTAGGTGAGCGTCTTTCGCCGTGTTTGAGCTAATGGCAATGCGTCTGCCACAGATCCCAGAACAATAAAATTCCCATTTAGACGCGAATGCTAACAGCCAATGGAAGCTCCCCAGATTCTGGGCAAGACTGCGCCACAGCCCCCCCTCTCAACCCCCCTATCCACTCCAGTCCACCCACTTGCCATAAGTAAAGTGTGGCAGCAGCAGTTTTTGTGTTTTGCGTTTACGTGAAAACAATTTTTATGGCATGTCAAAAACCTATTTTAATGCTTTTAATGAAAGCGAATTTTATTGCATTACTTTTCGATTTTACGGCCCAGCAAGGCATGGGTGGAGGGGTGGAGGGTGAAGCAGGGCAGGCATGTGCGTAAAAATGCACTCAAGCCAAAATGTTGACAAGATCGTAAAAAAAAACTTTGCACGGCAAGAAAAAAAGTAAAACGGAAAAACAGGTGACAAAGCAAAAACAAGTCAAAGTTTGTGCTCCCCAAGAAATGCCACTTAATGTGCCAAAATGTGGTCTCAAAAAAGATAAATACAAGCCACAAAAAAAACACAACATTTCCGCTGTCAACGTTTTGCATAAATTCCGACTCCCAAATGTATGCTTGGCTTCATTGGATACCTTTGCCAAATTCATTTGACCAGAAACTTAAGTTATATTTTGGAGTCGCGCCAAAAGGACAGAGAGACAGCCAGAGTCAGAGTAGACATGTTTAGTGGCACGGCAAAAGCAGCAGCAGCAGCAGCACAAGCAGCAGTAGCAGCGACAAAAGCTTTCAGCCATAAAGACGCAACCAGAGTTGCGTAGACGACAGGACGAAAGGACGACTTTGTCCTTTCGCACACGTCGCCTGTCGGAGCACTCAACGTCAGCCAAATGCACATGCAACTCGCTAGGGTTAAGGACGAGCGGAGGCAGGAGCGGGGCAGTGCGGCAAGGAGACTCGAAACAATGCCGCCACAGGCACATGAGACTTCTCTTTCCACTGCTGCTCTTGCTCCTGCTCCTGCTCCTGCTCCTGCTGCTGCTGCTGACAGGGCTGACAATACTTTTGGACTTGAACGCACTTTTGCGATCCCTGCACTCAGAGAAAAAAATCGCAATTAATTTGACAAAATCGACAGCTACACTTACAAGCTAAGAATAACACAGGACTTTTTATATAATATATCTTGATTAATATATAAATAACAAAAATAAAATAAAATAAAATAAAATAAAATATTAATTCATATAACTTAAATTTAAAATATCAATTAAGAGAGATATTTATCATTTTTATTAAATAAATCTTTTCTTATTTTAAGAAATTGTTTTTCGTAAATTGCGAAATTATTTCAAAAAACCAAAAAATGTTTCTAATTTTCTGGAAGAAGTCATTTACAAAATTTGTATATCCTATTAATAAATCCATCTAATTAGCTAAGCGATTTTATTTTCAATGCGATTTCAGTCGACATTTTTTCAAAGTGTATTCTATGCATTAAATATTGCATATGCACTAAATGGAGTCGGGCCCAAAAACTATTGACAGGGTCAGACATGCACAGACATGCATTGTTGGGCGGCCAAAAACTGTCGAAATGTCACAGGACAAGGCACAAGGAACATCTTGGCCAGCCAAAGACTTGGCTTAAAGCAGCGTACTCCTTTTTGTCCTTAAACAGTTAACTCAGCTCGCTCTTTAGGTAAATTAGTTATAGCAAACCAAAGCTAATTTTTGCAAGCGAATTTCTTCGTTTTTTTTTCGGGGTTACATCGCAATTAGGGGTGACTACCAAATCGAAGGGCTCGTAGCTCCCACTTTGCATTCTTTCCTGAGTTCTTTTTTATTTTTGAGTTCTTTAGTGTGACGAATACTTGGACTGACAATAAAGTGTCATTAGGATATATTGGTTGCCATTGCCATTGCCATTGGCATTCGCATCGTAAAAAGCAATGGCAGTCGCAGGCCGCAAGTGCCAAAGTTACAACAAATTCGTTTCATAAGCACATTAAATGACAACAACAAAATGCAAATTAGCTAACGATGCTGCCCCTGTCTCCTGTTCCTTACTTCCCCCTCTCGCTAACAAAAACCAAAACCTACAAAAAAGGTGGAGCAATAAGCGAAACAACAAATTTTCGCAAGTACATCATTTTCAATGGCAATGCGTAAAAAGTATAAAGTGTTTTCAACTGGAATTTAAAATACCCTAGAAAAGTCGAAATATTCGAGAAGTTCAAGAAGTATTATTATGAGAAGTAAGATCCTCAGCAATCACACCCTTCATGGTATTTCTTAATAATTATAATTCATATTTAGAACTGGTTTTAATTCTCACATAGACAAATTTAAAATTGTTCAAAAAATATATAACAAAATTGGTAAATTTATTTTTAATAAAATTTCGAGTTTAATTTAAGTTTTTGTAATTTTCAAGACTTGCTCATTTTTAAATGGAACACATATAAGCAGTACAATGAAAAAATATGTCAGAAGATAAACTTCAATTTGATAAAAGAGAACCAAATAATTTTTTGAACAGACATATAAACAATTTCGAAAACTACAACTACTACGATATTGGCATATACAAAATCGCAAGGTTAATTTTTAGGGATTTGTTAGGTTGGTGCTGTTAGTTTTTTCATTATATCTAATGTAGTTTTAAATATTTTGTAAAAACCAATTTCTTAAAAAAAAAATAAATTCTAAAAACAAAATAATTATTCTCAAGCATTGTCCAATTTTTGATTGGCATCAACTATAAAGAGGCATATAAAAAAGTCTCTGAATAATATGCCTCCTGCACATCTCGTTGTGGACATTAGAAAGTGTCATTTGGGAAGTTGGGTATTCAAATCTGGGGTTGAGAGGGGGAGGGGGAGAGAGAGAGAGCTCTAGCTCAAGAGCTCACAAGGGCCTGACATTGTTCTCGCTGGCATATAATTACAGTTATTTGTGTAGCTAATTAATTGCTAATCAATCATAGACCAAGACGCCGAAAAGGACCCACTTCCAGTGTCAGACACAGTCGCCATTTGCCTTTGTTGTTGTGCCTGTCTCAATGTCTGCCCAGGATGCTCTGTAGATGCCAATGGCACTTCTAAGGCGTCACACCGCCCCCACCCCCTTCCTCGGCCCGCCCACTTCCCACTTTTTGTACACATAAACAAAAAAGGCAGCGAAAACAAAAGCTTAGCAAGATTGATCACAACGGTCGCCGACGGCATTGAGACAGCGCTCGGCACCTGTTCGCTTACTCACGGTTATTAGCCAGGACGACACCAGGCCGACACAAGGACGACACCAGGACGAGACCAGGACGAGGACATCATGCAAATGGACGCTTTGCCACTTTCTGCCACACTTAGAAAAAAAATCAACCATATTTTTGTCTGCCCTTAGCGACTCTCCTTATTATTCAGAAAGTGTATTTTTGAAAGCCAATTTTGTTATTTAGAAATTATTTAAAAACAATTTTTTACTTCGTATTTAGAAATTATTTGTAAAATGAAGAACAACTTGCTGTTTTCAGGTTGATTTTCAGAGACTTTTTACTTTTTAGAAATTTATTTCTTAAATGAAATTATTTCTGAACAAAACTTTATGGGTTTCTGGGTGTTTTTCTAAGCATTTCTCAATTTTAGAAATTGGTTTTCAGATAGCTACAATTTATTTCTAAAAACAGGAAAAACTTTCTTTTAATCAGATTGTTGCTCTTAAATACAGCTCGATTTTTTTTCTGTGTGTGTCAATAGCCGAAAGCATAAAAAGCGTCAACAGCATTTTTTGCACCTTGCAAGGATTGTCGAGTGTTTGAGTAAGCCGTTGTCGGTTGTCCTGCCAGTTGTCCTGTCCGTTTCGCCTGTCCGCTGTCCTGGCTGTCAGTCAGCCACGTTGCCTGCCAGAGCTGACGTCAGCCTAGTCGTTTATCCTTTTGGCGCACATTTTATTTTACATAATTTGAACATATAAGACGTGCCTGGGCATAGCCAAGAGGCTTTAGTTTTAGTTTATGCAGCCAGTGCGTAGTTTTTCTTTTGCACCCCGAGCCCCCCCTCCACAAAACCTCTCCCCCCCTCCTCTCCAGCTCATACGCATCCTTTACGCCCCAGTGAATTTTATGGCAGCTAAATTTGCCAAACCCCCCTCCGAACTCGATCTCTTGTCACCCAACGCATTTTGTACTTCTTTTTGTTAAAAACTTGCACGTTTGCTCTTTTGGCCATTTTGTTGCTTGCGAAATTTAGAGTTAACCCAAATTGTCGGCTATTTGGTCAACATGGCTCTGCCTGCTGCTGGCCGCTTCTTGCCCGCTTTTATGCCATTTTCAATTCAATTGTTGTCTAAGTGATAGTAAGAGTCGCTCATAATGCTTTCATGGCTCAATATGAATTCTAAAATCAACAGCATGTGTGATTTTCCAAAAATGCTGCTGGGGATGGGAATGGAAATGGGGTAGTAAGGGTTGGGCAGACCCAGAACTTATAAAGAGCAAGAGTAATAATACAAATCAGGAATATATGCTTACATTAAGTACAGATTGCAGTAGAAGTGAAGGGGGTGGTAAAAATCTTAGCAGAAGAATATATTCTTAAATGGAGTGGGCAGAAGAATCAACATGGACAAATCTAGAATATATGCCTGCATCAAGTAAAGAGCATATCCAAAGCGAAAGCGACAGATTATTCTATAATCTTGGAATATATGCTTAGATAGAGTATTTTATACTGGAATGAAAATCTTCTACTTATTTCCCAATTCTCGTGAAGTTTGTAACCCATTGAAGGAGATGTCTCCGATCCCCTAAAGTATATTCTTGATCCATCTATCTTTTTGCATAAGGCAGTAAGAACACTATATACTATATTGGATCACTGTATTATATAGCTGCCAAGCTCATCTGTTGTGCCAGTTACTATGCACATAATATTTTAATTAAATTTGCATTGAACTGAAATATCGCATAGTTTTCATAGGTTTCTATGTTTTCGGTTGTTTTATGTTTACAAGGGAATATGATCTTGAATAACCGAAGAAAGTTGCTCTTCTTAATTCTTCTCATTAAATTAGGAACAGATTACTGTTTAGTATATAATATAAATGAATTTATTTTTAATATTTTGTTAATACAAAATAACAAATAAAAGTGTTAAATTTTTAACGACTCCTTTACGAAATGCCTCATTTTATTGCCATGGAGTACAACAATTTGTAAACACTATTTATAAATATTTACAAAATGGAAAATTATTTTCAATTATTTTCAAATGGTTAATTTACAAACATTGAAGCTTGGAGTCTAAAGGGATTAAGTACATTATAGATGGCTAAACTGACCAATAAAATTTGGCCAAATTGTACACAGAATGCATTTTGTTCAGTGTGTTGCTGTTGCTGTTGTTGTTGTTGTTATTATTATTGTGTGCAATGTGCAAATCCAACTTACAGAAATCGGTAAATCAGCAAATCGGTAAATCTGACACCGTGAACTATGGCTGCCAAGGGGAGGGTTGTTGGCTGGTCTGGTCTGGTCTGGTCTGGTCTGCTGGCAAAGGTCGCGTGACCATGTCACAACTTTCCTCCATTGAGGGGGTTGGGGTATATTGTCGAGTCGGCATTGTATTGAATGATTGGTAATTCGATACAGTTGCTCGATTGGCGCAGTCTGCATTTGCGCATTGTTTTGGTTCATTTGCCGCGCGCATCGCAAATTGACAGCGCGAGTCCCGAAACCCAAGCCCAAACCCACTCTCCGATTCCCATTCCCATCCAATGGCAATTCCCAATCGCAATCCCATTCCCCGATTCGCACTAATTTTCCTGCCTTGTCGTGTGCCGTGCGAAACGTATAAATAATTTTATTTCTATTTTCCAGCCATATCCAAACTATTTATTGCTAATGGATTTATGGCCCGCTTCTCAGCTTATCATATATATATATATATGTGTATATATATATCGATATCTTCATATCTGCCTTGTAAGTGCCACGTGTGTTGTGTTCCGTTTCCTGTTGCCCTTCTCCCCTCGGGAACTCCGTGCAATTATAACAATAAATATATCCATCTATAAGTGCATGGCTCTTGTCCATATCTGTGTCTCGTTTTTTATTTTGGTCATCTTTTTGACAGTGGCAGCGGCGGCTTCTTATTATTCTTTAATTTTGCCAAATTGTTTTCGTTTTATGAAATTTCTTTTCACTTCAAATTGTTCGCCTTTATCTATGTTTTTTTTCTTTTTCTTTGCTTTATTATTGCTAGGATTGTGGAAAAGGTTTCCATTTCCCTGGCTTGTTGCTGCCAGCTCGTTTTGCCTTTTAATAAATGTCCAGCAGCGACAGAAGCTTCGTATTTCGTCTGGGCGCTCAAGAAATATGCACAAATTAATTTTGTTTTATTTCGTGAGAGCAGAAGCACAAATTTAAATCAGGCAAGTGGTGGAAAGAAATACGTCATGTCCACACTGCCACTTGCAGTGGCAACAACAAGAAAAGGGTTTCAATTGCGTAAGGACTATCTCTGCCTCCCCCTACACCCAAGCAGGACACAACTGCCAACTGTTGTCCTGCGACTCGGCACGAAATTGCCTTCGCCTCCGTCTTCGACTTTTCTTTAACTCTTGCAAACTTGGAAGAAAAAAAAGAGCCGCCGCCTTTGGTTATATTTTATTGGGCTGCGGGGCAAGGGCTACTGTTATGAATGCAAATTAAAAGTATACAAATCTAATAAGTTCCATTTAAGATGCTTTAATTTGTTTCCACTCGTTTCGCTCTGCCCCTCTCTCTCTCTCCCTCTTTCTCTCTCTCTCTCTCTATCTCTTTCTCTGCTTTTAGCTTTGCGCCTTTTGCCATTTTGCATTTCAGAAATTGTTGCTAATTGTTGAGCTTTTAGCAAGCGCATTTTTAATGCAAAGTGCACCATTTCCAAAACCCCCTTGCCTCCTCCACCCGCCCTCTCTCTCCCTCTGTTTGGATAATCTTCATGCATAAAAACACAATGCATTTTTATATGAAAATTGCATTTTGATTTGCTTTTTGTGCCAAAAGTTATTGCACTAAATTACAAAACACAAAATGATTTGAAGCATTGCATTTGAAATGCTTTGAATTTTCTTTTATAGCTTATTAAATGCAATTTGGCTTTGAGAGCAATTTTTTAATATATATACACGATCTTAAATATCTGTATAAGTGTCTTATTATATGCACGCAAGTTGGCAGTATATTTTAGATGTCCAATTCATATACTGAATATCCTTATTCATAGTTTATTGCATTCAGTTTGGATTTTAAATAAATATAATTTGAATACATATTGCTTATTATAATGAATTTGGCTGGAAAACATATCGACTTTAAATATCTAAATATAAATAACTTAATATATTTCATTTGACTTGAAAGCATATTTTAACGAAGTGCGTTTTTAAATATCTTTTAATAGAGAAAATTCAGAGCATATTTTATTTAGGAAATATATTTATTTATTTTCTTTATAAAGAACTTATTATGCTTAATTTAAAATTAAAATATTTATAGCACATTATGTTTAATTTGATAGGGCGTATTAGAATCAATTAGGATTTGAAATATAAATCACATTTTATTTTAATATTTTTACAAACAGCCATTTTATTTTTACGCTGAAAAACATATTTTAAATATACAAAATAATAAATAAATATATTTATGTACACCTTAAAATATTTAATTTAACTACAGAGTATATCAAAAATAAATATATATATATACGATTTGAAATACCTCTATATTCAATTTGCTTTCACAGCACATTTTAAATACGATTTTAAATATCTTTATTTCGAGTGAATTTTCCTTTGTTTTGTCATATGAAACGAGGTCCTTAATGAGATGCAGGCTAAAGCATCCTTTGATTGACTAATAAAATGCTACGTGAGCTGATTGAAAAGGTTGGCAATTTAACACGCCACTAGGTAGAATTCTTAAGGTTTCCATTTGCGTCTCTCTTTGTTTTTTTTTTTTGCTTGGTATTCGGGGGCAGGCAAAGGTAATTTCCACGACCAGTTGGTGGCGCGTATGTGACGCACATATTTAAACAAACCCCCGTGGGGGCAGGCAGCTGTCACCCGAACGGGGCACAATGTTGATGGCTGTTGATGATGCTGACAATGTGAAGCACAAATAAACTTTGGGAGAATGGCACAAATAAAGTCGATGCCACAACTGGCATGCTGCTGCTTTCTGACCATATGTTGCCGCCGCAGGCGCGCCTAGGTGTAACTACATGCCATAAAGTAGTAGTTGCTGTAATAGACTCAGTTGCCCCCAAAAAGGACAAAAGGGACACGTCCTAAGGACAGCAGCACCTTGAAGAAGCAGGCGGCTGCCAAGAAACACCTTGGGGTCGCTTTTTGCTGATTGTGCACAGAAAACCAAATCCACATCAATGTCGTCACATTGTGCCCCGTCTGTGTATTTGTGTGTGTGTGTGTGTGTGTGTCATATGTGTGAGTGTATGTGTGTTTATGTGGGTGTCCTTTATAGTTTTGTTCATTTCATAAATAAGCGTTTGTCCTTTTTACGGTTTTGGGTTTGGGTTCGAAGGCAGCCTGCGGCTTTCATAACTTGATATGGCCGGGCACACCTTTTAGCTGCCTCCCCAACCACCCCTGCCCCTGCAACACCCCGCACTGTCCATAAGCAGATTCATAATTTGATCCTGGGGTAAATACATTTTATTATGATTTTTATGTATATGCGAGCCTGCAGTTTATATACGTTAGCAAGCCTAACCTTACATCAGCCACTCAGCATCTGCCGGCCTCTTCAACCTTGCCACAGGTTGTGTCCGGTGCTTGTCCTTTGCCGTGTCCTCAGCTGCTGCCGCCTTAAGTGCAGACTTATGAATTGGTCAGGCGGCGACATATGCGCATATGTGTACACTCAGCCAAAAATAATCCTTAAATTCAAATCTTACTGAAAACTACAAAATAAATTCCCCAGTCTTAGAGATTATTTATTATGTTTTTCATTTTAAAGTTACAAATTTCTAAAAATAAATCAAACTTTTTAAGAAGAGAGAATTTAATTACATTAATTTATACATTTACATACATATATATATATATATATGTATAGCAATACACTTGCTGAATAATGAGCGGAGGTGTCCTTGGTGCCAAAATGACGCAGATTTTGTGCATTTCTTTTTCTGAGTGTATAGTTGACTTTGGGCTTGGATTTTCGGGGGGTTGGTTCTGTGGCCGTTTGCTGCTTTTGTTTGTCTTTAATATTTTGCACATAAACATATATCTTTATTTATTTAGGTCGTTGCGTACCTCGACCAAGCAAAACTGTCTGTTGGGCACAAAATTTATTAAAATATTGGCAACGGCCAATTGACCAAAAGAAAGAGCCGAGACAATCGACGAGACACAGCTGCACTTGATGCCTGCTATTGTTCTAGAGAACAGTGCCTCGCGTACCATGCCACACTCAACTCGCTTAACACTTTCACTTTCAACGCTAAATTAATTACAATTTATAGTTATACCGAGCGAGCGAGCAAAAGCGAAAAACGAATAACAAAACAAATTAAGTAGGCGTTAAAGTAGTTCATATTTCATTTTGCTGTTTTTATGTGGAAACAACGTCCAACAACGCAGACGAACAATTGGCAAGTGTTGACACGCGGCCAGACTGCTCAAATACCCCTCCACCATTTGCCACCCCCTGTTGTGGCACTATCTATGTGGCACCTCGTCTTATGCGGACACTCCTCAGCCGATGATTGCTGCTACTGTTGCTAGTGCAACGGAATTTGCAACTCGCAATTACTTCGCAGTTTTCCTGGCAGTCTTTGATTCATTTCGCGCAGACAGCGACAATAGGCCAAAAGACTCCAAACCAAACGAGGTCACAAAGCTGCACATGACTCCACAAATACCCTGTAAAGAGAACAGCCTATGCTGGCATATTGTTACTTTTCCTATTTTTAATGAAGTTTCTATAGTCGATCAATCAAATTCTTATACATTACATGTAAGAAAAATTAAAAATTAAAATTAGAAAAATATTTAAATTTAAGTTTCAAGTTAGTTACGATTTAAATTGTTTAAAATTTAAGGAGAGAAATTGAACTAAATATTGAAAATTAAGGAACAAAAAGGAAACAAAGTAAATCATATATGAATATGAGGATATTCAAATGTGAGATGTAAAATAAACCCCAATCATACCGAAAATTGTTAGGAAAACGACGTAAAATAAAATATTTAAAGAAGCAGATAGAAATAGAGAGGGAGAGGCAGATAAAGAGTAAGACAAAAAATTAAGAAAACATAGGGAACCCTCTGAGCCTGCTGATAGCAGTTTGCGCAATGTGAAAATATATTTTCATTACCAAAATCTGTTCGATATTCGCAAGGCAACAGCAGTTATCGATAAACTGAAATAAGTTTTATCAGACCTGGATTGACACCAAATTTGAGTTCTGTTGCTTTTGATCGGCATGTTGATACAAATGGACATGCCAAAATTAGCTCAATTTTTGTTCGTAATCAAAAATATGTATAGCTTATATATAATTAATTTTTAGTGTGCAGAATCATTTAATGATAAATTTTCCATATAAAGGGGGCCTGTATTTAAAACGTTTCAATATATTTAACAGCTGGCTCCAGGCTCAGCTTCTATTCGAGCTCTCTCGACTAGTGCTTTCTTACTTGTTTTCAGTCCAATGCTGAGTAATCCCATTCTGTGTGTTTTATGCAATGTACAAAAAAAGTGTCCATCAATTAGAGGCATAAACAGCTGCCTGGTTGCAAGCAGCGAAGCAGTGAGCTAGGCAGGCTACTTAATTGGCTAGTGGAATCACCTACTCAAGTGAGCCATATATATTGCCAAAGAGACTTCGGCCCCAAAAGGGGCCAAACTGGATAACTGAGCTGCTTGGCACACACACACACACACACACACACATGAGCTGCACATCACGTAGCCAAATACTTTTGCACTTTCGCTTTTATTTCACTCCTGGGAGCTTGTTAGTCAAACGTGAGAAGTGAGACTCCATGATGAGCATCTTGATGTATTTGTCTGCCCGTGTTTGTGTGTGTGTGTGCATTTTAAATTGTAAGCTTACACTCAGAAAAAAGATCGCCATGAACTTTTCGAAATTCACCGAGGAAATTCCCCCAATTCATTCAGTAATTTTTCCTGTTCCTAACTTCAGAAGCCAAACATTAATATTTTAAGATTTCGAAAACCAGAAAAACTTTCCAGATTTCACTTCGATTTTTTCTGAGTGTAGGGGGAAGGGTTCGATTTGTGTGTTGTATCAGGTTGCGTAAGTCAATAAAATGTTCATATTTATTGACCATTAGACGCACAAGCTCGATGTGATTTCGCTTGAAACTTTTCCCTTTTTTTTTGGCACCTCGGTCGCAGCTGTGTCTCTCTGGCTCCCCCTACCCCCAGGCAACCCCCCACTGCCACCTCCGTGGCATGGTCTGTTGGGCATTCGAATTGTCGTCGTTGCCGTCGCCGTCGTCGTTGCCGTTGTCGGCTCGACAATGCGAACAATTCGCGTTGACATGTTGTCTGCATAATTGCAGTACACGAGACACTGACGCCACTGCCAGTTGCCACGGTTGCCACACTTGCCACCGCTTGTGGCAGCTGACAGAGAGACGTCCCGCTTTTGTTAACGCTTAGGTGCGAAACTCCGCGATGAATCTCGTATCGCAACCTTTGTGAAATGTGAATACCTAGGTGGCGTCAACCTACTTCGGCATTTGCTCGAAAATAGACGCCAACTCGGCCCACAAAAATGGTTGCCACCTTTTTTGTTTTGGTTCTTGCGGCACAAAACCGGGTGCATGTGCAGCACTTGCCACAGGGGCATTGTCTTGCCGGGGAACACCCTGTGTGTTGACGAAAAGGTGCAACCACTTAATGGGCGGAATGGCGAAATGCTTCGCATTTGGCTAGGTACGAATTTTGTGGCCAACAAATTTTCGTCGGCATTTTTGGGGCCAGGCCATGAGTCTGTCCGTCCGTTTGTCTGTCCGCTTGGCGTCTTGCCGTCGCCACCGCCATCAGCGGGAAACAAAAAAAAAAATAAAAAATAAAATAAATGAAATGAAAAATCATTTCATTTCAATCCATTTCACTTAAAAATACGCAACACCGTTCGAAATGCTCTCGAGGCGGCTAATAAATTAAGATTTTCTCAGCGCAAGCAACTAATTTCGAATTGAACGCACACACATTTCCTGGGAATACGTGAAAATGCAGCCTGTACATTTAATCGAAGGCGATATGCCTTCCAACAACCTGCCCCCTTCCAGCCCCCTGCCCCACCCCGCCGAATCACCCACCGCCCACTTCATTCTGCACTCTACACTCATGGCTAGCGCAAATCAAGCGCGCCGTGTGCCACACTTTTCCACCAACATCCAAAATCCAAAAACCAAATCAGAAAAAAATCAAAAAAATCAAGTGAGACTGATAGAGTCGGAAGTAAACGACTACATAATACACTGACCCGATTCAAGCATTATCAATTAGCCAGTTCCTTTCTACTTCGTCTGAAAAAGTAAAATCTTCAAAATATGGCAATCATCCTGAAACTTATACATTTTGCGGCTAATCAGAAAATTGAAAATTTTCAAGGTATTTTTATATGTTTCAAAATAATTGAATTTAAATAATCTTACAAATTAGATAGTTCGTTTTGAATTTTAGAAAGTATTTTGTTTTCAAAAATAACGGTTTTCATTTACTTGTTTGTTGTTTATATTTATTTACTTATTTATTTTCTTACTTGGCATTTAATATTTAAATATTAAAATAACTCAAATCGTTTGCTTTTAGAAACATAATAATTTTTATAATAATTCATTTTTTTTTGGCTTCAGCTTCAGGCTAAAAATTTATTAATAATAGGAATTATTTTTGAAAAGTAAAAAATGTAATTTTCTGAATTTCAGTTCGCTTTATTTTTCTGTGTGTATATCTTGCAAATTTCAGTTCACTAGCCATGTTTGAATACTCTGCTACAATTTGGCTACAGAGTATTAAAACCGAAAAAGTCCGCAGCACGCCAAACAAGACGGCGGCCCCCAAAAAGCATTTTTCAGTTTATTTTCAAATTCAATTTCAATAATTTTTAATGGGCAACGCAGCACGCACAACGTCTAATCGTCTGGCGTCGAATACCTACACATATGTAAATGTGGATATCTGCAGTATATAAATATATATAGATATATGCTCAAAAGTGGAGGCAGCCGTTTGGCTAATTAGTCGAAACTTTTTGCACAAACATCGGCTACAATTTCAAGCTCAACGCGAATGATGTGCGCCATTCCTCCACCACACCAAAAAGATCATGCCTTTGAGCAGCATATATATATGTATATACAACTATATAGACTATATATAAACCCGATCTGACGGAATGTTTGCTTACAGTTGTTGTTGTTGTTGTTCAACGGCTGCCTCATCAAAGAAACAACCATTTTTAGTATATATTGGCATTCGTTTTGCTTTGACATTTTGTGTTTTTTTCCCGCTGCTAAGGAAAACACCTTTGTGCGCCGCTTTTCCACCTATAAAACGAACAACTTTACGATCAGTTTCCCCCCACTCGGGTTTCCTCTCGGACTGTCCATCGGGCAAAGAGATGTAAGCGAAATTTTTATGCATCGCGGCAACTTCCACGAATTCCACGCCGGAAATTATGACCGCCGTCGACCTCCACACACAGACCGTATCTCTCTCTCTCACTCTCTCTGTCTGGGGGATTGGGCGACAACAATGTAGCCACAAAACATTAAAATATGAAAAATTCACTTAAAAATTGTAAACAACGCACGCTGCCTGCTCCCATTCATTGCATATTTCGAAATAAGACGCACAAAAAAAAGCATCAGCAACAAATCGGAAAGCAAATAAAACACTGCAACAGGCTGAAAGAACCGCAGAGGTGCTGCTGCCTGGCAGAGAAAAACTCTTTACGATCGATCGTTAAATAAATTGCCACATGAATCCAAATGAGGCATGGTCAAAACACAACACAACACGGGCAGTGCACCAATGCAGCCACTTACATAAGCATCTATACATATGCATATTATGTATTATATGCATCCAAACGAACAAATGCTCAGCCATGCAACGCTGCACTCATTCACCATGATCTACTTGGCCTAAAAGTGTGCGCAGTTTTGGCCATTTGATAATGGGGCGGGGCTGTCTGCTGAAGCTAACTAAATCAATTTTGTTATATATTTCAACAAATACATAAATTAAATTAAATTAAAAATAGAATGAAATATTTAAAATAAAATGAAATATTTAAAATAATATCATGCATGAAAGTTTCTCGTATTTAAGTTGCTTCTGTTTGCTAGTTGCCTTACAAAAAGAGTCCTTCTTCGATAATGAGTTAATTGTGAATAATTATTGTCAATAATGCTTAGATAAGTTTCTTATATAAGTACTTTACTTTTATTAGAATATGAATATGAATTAGAATAATGTCTACGTGATCTAAATAGAGCATCACCAATAAGATATATATATATATTCTCGATCTGGATTAACAGTCGAGTCGATCAAGCCATGTCCGTCTGTTCGCGGATCTCAGAGCCTATAAGTTCAAGTTCGCAGTTCGAAATATCTCCTTTTGTTCGTTTTAAACCAATTTTTTTTATAGTAGAATTCAATTTTTTCCCAAATATTCGAGAACTAGATATAATAATTTAATTTATTATGCTACCCTAAGTATTAGTTCTGTTGAAAGTTGGATATCAATGTAATCTCATCAGTAGCGTATATGTGCATCATTTATTATCACATTCTTATCAGATGCAAGATATCGATCTTAAGTCCTACATTACTCACCTTTCGAAAGCCTGTATGGTATTCTGTGATATAATAATAACATATAATAAAACCCTCCAGAAGAGTTTCATTCAAATGGAATTCCATAAGCTTGGAATTTGATATGTGCTTTTGCCGAAGTTCACAATCACAAATGGGATTCCGCGAAAACAGTATGAAAGATATGGCATTTAAGCGAAAGTAAACACACTAGTGTGGCTGGCACATATTCGTGGAATTGATTAGACGATGATTTTGTGGTTTGTTCAACATTGCCCGAGCTGAGGATGAAGTTAATCGCTGCCAGTAAATAGTTGAATATTAATGAACAACATTTTTAACGGGCACTTGCAGCGCATTTATCGCTCCAGCTGAGAGGCGGACACGGGTCTAAGTCCGCGACTTGAGTCCGTGGTACTAAAAACGTAGAAAATCACTGCAGCAATTAAAATGAATTTATGAATCACGGAATCTCGGACTGACTGACTGACTGACTGACTGACTAACTGACAGAATAGACGCAGATATTGATGATGCGCGACTCTCTGCGGCAATATTGTATTAAAATTTTTTGCCATCATAAAGATTATTATTTTATGACATACATAAGTCGCACTGTAGGAGTGTGTGCGAGTGTGTGTATGTGTGTGTATGTGTGTGTAGTATGGACACGCGTCACAGGCAAATTCTAATAAATTTTTAATGCACTCCATCTCCTTTTAGATTTGAGAGCGCACTTTTATTATTGATATTTACGGCTCCAAACACATTTATCGATGATGCATAATTCAGCAGGGCTTGCTACATGTGGCATGTGTGTGTGTGTGTGTGTGTGTGTGTGTGTGGCATGACGTCAAGGACCAAAAGCGTAGACCTCAGCTGCGTAATTAATGAAGCCATAAAAACTACAGTCAATTAATTAAAAATGCAACCGAGCTGCGAGAGAAGTGAGAGAAAAATCTATCTTGTGTCCAGGCGATGAGGCACGGCCAAAGTTGAATGTGCCAACTGTAAAATTGTGTTTTACGAGCGATCTGCACTTGATGGCCATTATCCATTACCTCGCCTCCCCCCTCAACTCTATACCCCTTCCCATAGGTTCAGATTGCTCAATTCAAGTGCTTTTGTTGTTAAGTATTTGTCAAGTAAACTGGCGTCGGCCATTGTAAAAATTTTTATTATACACTCGTAAATGTCAAATGTAATTTAAGCGCACTCACACATGGCAAAAATGTCGATGTATGTGTGTTTATATATATATTATATATACATATAGCTAGACATTCAACTATTGTTTCAAGTTAACAGTTAGCTAAACGCTTGATTGAGCTGTGTGCCAAACAACTTGTAGCCACATTGCCACACAGTACACATACACACATGTGTGTGCGGGTGTATGTGTATGTGTGTGTGTGTGTCTGTGCCTGTGTTGCTTGAATGTGTCTTGAGTTTGTCACCAAATGCAACATGTACCAAATGTTGCCACGGCACAGACAGACAGGCCGTAGAGAAATTACAAATTAAGTGAGACTAAACAAACACAGACCAAGTCTCTGTCTCTACACTCAGAAAAAAAATGTCGCCCTGAAAACTGGAAAGATTTTCTTGTTTATAGAAATAATTAAAAACAATTAATATAAAATGAAAAACATATTTCTAAAAATTAGAAAGGCTTACACTATACGTCCAAACACATGTCGAATAACTACAATTTTCTTTCTGTGTGTAGACTTCTCTCCCGCTCTCTCTCTCTATCTCTCTCTCCTCAGTCTTCAGACCTGTCTCTCTCTACTCCGTAGATTCCCCCATCTATGAGCAATGCAAACAATTTACAAGAACTAATCAAAATATTTAGAAACACACTGAAAGGTGCCAGTCGCATTTGCAGTCGGAAAAGCAAACGAAGAGTTTTTCATTTCACTTTCCATTTCATTTGCACATGAAACTTGGCAGCTGTCTGCGGATAATTTCAAAAGAATGCCCCAACATATGGTAACAGGTTACACCAATGGGCAACAACAAAATCACATAGTCTCAAGTGGTATCTGAGAGAGTATTAACACGATCTATCACGACAGAAAAAAACATATATGGATTTTAAAAAGAATCCATTCATTATTAGACAGAAGTACTTAAGGATATATAATCGAATTTGCTCACAAATAAATGTTTTAATATTAGTACTCTTCGAAAGGGACTTTTAACAACCTCTAAAATCATATAAAATATCAACTGGTTTCGTAAAAGACGATTTGGTCTGGTTCGTCTGTCTTTCTGTCTGAACAAGCCAATCTGAGTTTTGATTTACCATATGCACATAAATCGTATTCCAATTTATCGATAACTGTACCTGTTTTGCGAATATCGATACAAATCGATTTTAGATTGATATAAAGGCCAAAAATGTAGAAATTCAGCCTTTCCATTAATATATAACATGATCGGACATATTATCAATAAACTGTAAAAAAAATGCTTTCAAATCTGATATGAAATGCAGTTTTTACTTAGAAAATTACAAAGGGAAACAATTTAAATTAAATTAAATTAAATTAAATTTTCTTGTAAGCAAAATGTATTTTCAGAACTAAAATCAGTCGATCTACTAAGTATTTAACAGCAGCTGTTGCCTTGCTCGGACTAAGCCAGCTCTTTGTTAAATAATAAAAATAAATATTTTTTTTGCTGCTTTCAAATTGCTCATTTCTCTGGTGACGAAGTTGTTGGCAATAAACAACATTTTACATAAATAACAATAAATACATTTGCCATTTATTAAACGTAAAATAAATGAAACACCCCTCAAATAAGAGTAGCATCCTCAGAAGCAGCAGGAGATCTTCCAATTGAACGATATGTAGCTGAGTTCTCACGCTCTCTGCCTGGGCATGATGAGTGCATATTGAGCATTAATTAAATTAAACAACTAACAACAAATAAATGTAAACAGCGATAGTCGCCTGCCCCCCAGGGGGTGGAGTAGGCATAAGGACCAAACACCTTGCACACGTTTTGCGACACGTGTCGACCACTGAGCTACCAAATTAAACAGCTCTCTCTTTAGGCGAGTGCTGATGAGCAAAAGCAAACCGTAAATTGTCACATTACCAACCCCCTCCCCCTCGCACCGCTCCACATGCAGGAAAATTGGAAAAACAGCGCATTGATTTCAAGCAACGTGTGCCGGGCGTGTGACCAGAGCAGCTACCTACACTCTGAGAAGCATCACACTGAATGCAGGGCAGTTGCCTTTACTCTGGAGAGTGTTTGAGCAGCCGGCGCTGACAGCACCACCTGCACCACCCAAGGCTGTGAAATGCTTGTTGCACGCCGAAAAAAGCCAAACCCCAAAAATGTGTGAGCTATTTGAATATTTCACACAAAAAACACAAGCAATTTTTACCCCGTTTTTAAAGACTTGCTCTGATGATAATGAGCGCTGTGAAAAATAACCACTTCTTTTTCTTGGGTGGTTTGGTGGACCAACTGTCGCTACGGATGACGGATGCATTGACACAGCAAATTAATATTAATTTTTGTCACACGCGCCGCTGACACTTTCTGCGTGCTGCGAGAAGTCCTTCTCCGAGGCATAAAAATAACACGGAATTATTTTCAAAACATTTACTTTGTTGCTGAGTGGCTCTGATATGATGATGATGTTGTCTGTCTGTCTGTCCATCTGTCAGTTTGTCTGTCTTTCTGTGTTTTCTGTCTGCAATTGGGCCTTGCCACGCATCCTGTGACAGGATATCAAGTGAAATGATGCGCGAGTCCGTCCGTCCGTCCTTTCGTCCGAGCGTCGTCGAGCAAGGACTTGAGTAATTAGTTTGGATTTTGTGGCATTATAAAATCTCTCTTTTTTTTTTTTGGTTTATGCGACTGCCGCACAAATATTTATTCAAGTGTTAAAGTGTCTGCAGCGCAAAAAGCAAGAACCATTTTCTCTTCCTCTTCCTCTTCCTCTTTTTTTTTGGTATTTAAAATTTTTGATTGCGCCCCATTGCAAGTGCCGTCAATCTTTGTCTGCCATGAAAAATTAGACACCTTATGCATTGAGCAAATACGAATACGAAAAAATGAGTTCTAGAACTTTTTAGGGGCAAACTTTGCGCAGAAAAAAAAAGCATTTTCATACACAATCAATCCTTGTAATTGGCCGTTACGCGTTTTCCTGCAACCATTTTTCTAGTTTTCCCATGAAAAACGTAGCTCCAAGTGAAACTGAAGCAAGAAGAGAAAAAATAGAAAACGCCAGACTAAAAATCAAATGGCAAGAATAAAAAAAGCAGAAAAGGAAAACTCATGCGCTGCAAAAGGGAAATGCAAAAGAAAAGTTTAATTTTACTAATCACAGCAGCGTAATTACGTGGAAAATGAATTTTTTTTCTTACTTTTGCTCCTTCTGCTCACCCTCCAGAAGGCAATGTCTTGAGCAAGGGAAAAGTCTGTACCTTTTCCCAGCACACCCAACTCCTCCCTTGGCCCCAACTTTGACAAACAAATAACTTGCAATTTGTACGTTTTAATTTTTGTGTGTTTTGTACGGAAAAATTTTTCAATTTTACTTTGGTTATTAATCAAAGAAGGCAACTTGAGCCAACCGAGTTGGAGCTAAAAGTCAATGCCTTGGCGCGTCTTGGCCCAGTTGAGGTCAGTCTTGGCTCAGGCACACACACTTCCCTGAGATCAGCTCTGCAAATGTATCTGTAACTCTGGCTGTAACTGTATCTGTATCTGTATCTGTATCTGTATCTGTATCTCATCCACACATGGCCACACACAGAAAAAAATAAAATACAAATATTCCCAGGCAGGCGAACATAAATTGTTCAAAAACTAAACACGCAATTCAAGAGTCTAATAAAGTTACGCAAACAAATGATGCGGTGGTGCCCCCAAACGGGGCAAAGTGGAGCAGCACCGCCAATGAGTGGTGTGTGTTCTTGTTGCCTAATGTGCACCGCAGATACACACAGCTACAGCTACAGATACAGATACAATGTCGCAGCAACACTTTCCACCAATAAGTTGATTTTTGTTTTTTTTTTTTTAATTGCAACGAGAGGCAAAGTGTTAAAGAGTTTATGTGCAACATTTACAGAGTGAAGTGGGCGGTTGTTGGTTGTTGCTGGCACACAAAGAGTGCTGTCCCATTCATTTCCCATGCGGCACACACACACACACACACACACACACAACACACACAATTATAAACGCAATAAAATACTTTTCAAGCGAAACTCATAAATTTTGAAAAAGCGACGCTGGCGACAAAGAAGCTGACGACGCGACTCTCGACTCCGATTCCGACTCCGATTTCGATATACCCCATTTTTGTTGCACTGACTGCCGTGTGAATGAGTTTACCCCAAAAACAGGGGATCGGGCAGACGGTGGTGGGGTTGGAGGGACGAGGCAGCTGCTCCGCCAATGGGATTGGACTGTCTGCGAGCTGTTTAGAAGAAGCCAATGGACTTGGACTCGCCGCTTTAAGAGTTAATCACACCAGATGTTAATGGTTTTTATGGTCGTGTTTACTATGCAACAGCCCCTCCCCCACCTCTCTCTCTCTGTCCCCCTCCTCGCGCCCCTCTGTATCTGTATCTGTATGTGTGACACTTTGCTGTGGCATAAGGTGACATCATCATCATCCTCATCAGCAACATCAGCTGCGTTGAGCGACAGCCAGCCGTTATATATACACTAAAAAAAATATCCATTCTTATGTCGCCAAGGATAAGTTTTTTCCTTTCCCAAATTATCTCAAATCTTAAATTTTTTTCTTATGTTTAGAAACCATTTTAAGCACCAAATTATTTCGAAATTATATCAAGAAAAAAAAATTTACTAATTTCCAGGTCGAATTTCATTTTGAAGCTATTTTATAAAATTCAGTGGAATTTTTTTGCTGAGTGTACATTTATGTTTGTTGGGGTAGCCTACTCCTGCACCTAGGAGCAGCTCCCCCGCCCCAACCCCCGCCCCCTATCTAAGGGTCGCTTATTATGCTGAGCTAAATGAGTTTAAATTCTGCGTCTGTTTATTTGTTTGTTTGCCTCTCCGCTGAATGATTTGTGTCTGTTTGCCTTCGAGTTGCAGTTGCAATGTGTTCAAATACTTATCAAGTGTGTTTAGATGAGGATTTTGTTACTTATCGCTGCTCAGCGTTAACAAACCTAAGTTGACTAATTTCAACATTTTATTGCTTACCTATTCAAAAAAAAAGCCATTGTCGTCTAACGAGGCACTTCAGCGATCTGAGCTGAAGACACTTGGCAATTAGTCGATTTTCTATAGATATAGCATATACTGCATATTTGCCATCCACAAGGACAGTGGTACGCTTCAACAGTGGTCGGGCAAGATTTTGGAGTTCATCGATTTCCTGGGGAGACAATGCATCATGGAACACAACTATGAATGGATTAAGCAGAACAATTTCCATTTTGAGGGGTGCCAGTCGTAGAAATGGCGAAGTCTTCATTTTATATTCGCAGTGCAGATTTAATTGTGGCACAAATTGACCTCGACAACCTCGAGAATAAGATGTAATATTCTCTTTGGCAACAGGTTTCAATTTGGGCTCATTTCTGATCATATTCTGGACGTTCTCCAATTGAATACTTGGGTTTTCTCTGATTTATTTCCCATTATCCAAAATTGGCATAGCTGTGGAATAATACCCTGAAACACAGATAACAATTGAGTCATCTGCACGATTTCAAGCGGAATTCACTCACTATTTTCAGCAAATGCACTGGCCATGAAATACACACATCTCTCAGGCTCAGATCCCATCAGAGTCGGAGGTGTCTGATTGGAAATGAGCCATTTGCCAGTCTCGGCAAACCATTGCCTGGCCAAGTGCGGTTTGCTGTGTTGATGCAGGAATTGGCCAATCCTATAAGTGTCCATTGCATTAAGACTTGATCTGCAGATGGCATTCTGATAAGTTATTCTGAGGAGTGCTACACAAATCTAACTCACTCGTACTGCTTTCCATCTTCCATTTGAGACATGGCCTTGTCGCTTTCCGCTTGCAATCGTGGAACAATACTGAGAAAACTAATAGTTAGAGTTTCAAATAAATCAAGTTAGACTTTGTAACTTACCTTTTCAGTGTATTCAACTTTCTCTCCAGCTCACACGCATAGCCGTTGAGGTTCTCAATGAGTTTGGCCTCCAGCAGGAGCAGCTTCACCATTCCCGAGACTGATGTCGAATGACTTTCCTCCAACGATTTATTTCCATTTGCTAAGATTATGGCAATGGCAAATTCAATCCAGAAAAATATCCATTTGAGTGAATCCATTTCGTTCAATACTGACAACTACAACAATTATACTATAGTCCTAACTCATTTTAGAGTTTGGATTTGAGAAAAAGAAAAGACTTTTGAATTGATGTGCTGTATTGCGCTTGGCAATTGGGCAAATTGATTGCAGATTTTATTTAGAATTTTTCACATTTCTCATACGTCTTAATTTAATGAGGACCGGTGCGCCGCTGTTTGAGCCAGTCGTGGAGTTTGAAGGTGTCTCATATAAATCACGTGCAGAATTTTTACAGACAAAGGGCCAGCATGGTGAGGGTACGGGTGGGGGTGGGGTCAAGATATCGTCCCCCTCGGTGGACCTTACCAAGCAAATGGCTAAGACGGCACAGCTTAGGATCAACGTTGCGATTCTCATTGCGATGTTTGTGGAATTCTTCTGAATGCTGATCTCTGTGTGGAGACCGAGATCTATTTATACCAATTTCAATTTGGGGTTTGTTTACCCAACTATCGCAGCTGTGACAATCATTTGCTTGAATTGTTTACTCTTCCTACTTAAACTATAATAAACTTACACGAATAATCAATGTTGATTTTTGCACAACTGTTTGCACAACTGAATATACCCGAATAAAAAACGAAATTTATTTTATTTAATTGTTTGCTCATAGTTGGTTGTAGTTTGTTTGCTCTTTTTGCTGCGTCATCTGAACAACTTGGAAATTGGAAATAAAATTTGGCAATATTTTAAAAAGGTGGTTATATATTCAGTCTGAATTAAAAACAGTTCTCAAATATAAAAAATGTTTTCAAAAAATAAAACGATTAAATTGAAATTCAAATCACAAATTAAATGATAGATATTTGGAAGTTGAAAATATAATATAAAATGAATACGGAATTAAATTATTATAATATATACTCGGAAGTGTTTTCTTATATTTATCTTAGTCGTGGTTTTATTTTGTTTTAAGAAGAGTGGATTGTAATTATAATAAGTATTTGTACCCATGCCAAAGGGGATCTCTCTATTTAATAGTTTAAGGATACGATATTCAACTTAAAGGAAAAAACTATTTTAAATTAACCTTATTTATAGAAACAATTTTGGTGTGTGCAGTGCTCTTGTCTAATTTACTAGATTTAATTTGCTATTATGCCTGAGGTTATGATTGGGTTTTTCGTATACCAAGCCGAGCTTTGAGACGAAGTAGTACAGTGTCGAGCGAGTATTGGTGTTGCAAGTCCCACCGACTTGGACGCATTTAATTAAATAAATATACTAGCCACCAACAGAAAATCCTCTGTGGACAAGTGCATTTCCAAAAAAACACACAGAAATACATTTTATTTTTAAATACAAGTAGCTTACAGAAATTCAGATAGTTTAATATTGAAGTCAGACTTTGGACAGAAGATTTCTTTTTAATTTTTCATTATTTATTTGTTATGTTTATACTGAAGAAATATATTTTTTTTATTGTTTTTAATGAACATTAACTTTCGGATTAAGATTTGTGGAATTTTCAGCTAGCAGAAATTGAGGTTGTATATATACTTTTCTAGTAGAGCTAATGTTTTTTTATATTTTGTACATAGTATTGCGCGTAACACTCGAAGAAAAACTATTTACAAACATACATTTATATATATATATATATATGTTTATATATATATATATAAATACATATATATATATTTTTATTACTTATCTGAACTTTCATTTATTGCAAGCCTCGATATGCGTGGTAGTATTTATTTTGGCATGGCTCTGATAATTGCGTCGCCAAGTGAAACGCATTTTGGGCCAATTTACATAATTTATGATGGCTGGCAAAATGTTTGTGGCCCACGCTCCATGCAAAATCTGGCCAGAAAAATTGCATACAAGTCGAAACAACAATTTGTGTTAGATGATTTGTGGAATTGCAGCAGCGACTTTGTTGGCGATAAGATCCCCAAAACAATCAAAATATTGTTGGCGACAGTCTCGGCTCGGCTCGGCTCGAATGCATTGTGGATTGTGGATTGGTGATGGCCAAATTAAACTAGTCTCTGAGATTTATCATTTCTCTGGCCATATATCAACGGGTTCGAGTGGCAGCCCAATAAAATATGGCACTTGTTAAGGGCCCGGCCAATTACCAATTGCCAAAAGCCAGAAGCCGACCAAGCGAAAAGCTGTCGCGATATTTTTTGGAAAATTAACAATGTCATAGAGATATGTATAGAGATATAGTTGTGGCAATTCCAACTCTAGATTTATGCCAATTTAAAGAGACACAACTTGTACTTCAGTCCGATGCTGATTTATGGCATTGTTTTTGGCCAAAGGGTACAATTTGGGTTGCCCCTTTTATTGCCCAGCATTTTGGGAGCTGCCCATAAATTATGTGCTCAAGATCAAATTGCTACCTTCATGTTGAAGAAGTCTTGCCTTGGTTTTGTGTGTGTTTTCTTTATGCTTTCAATTAAGTCAATTGATTTTAATTAGACCATGACTTGGGCATAAATTCTGTAAGCATATTCCTAAGAAATAATTATTATTATGATTATTAAACACGCGACTCAGGGTGAGCCACATGTATACACACAAATATAAATGCCTAACGAATTTTACCTCGCTTGTAACTTAATATCTGAGCAAATACTACTCCCTGTCCCTCTCTCACTCCCTTTCCGACTACCTCTCTCTTTCTACCCATTCAATTAATAGGAATTACGCGTAGATGGCCAAGTTGAGGCATAATGCACCAGCAGCAACGGAGGAGTCGTCTGTTGAAAGTGCCCACATTTAATGCCAACTGCTCTGCTCCTTAATTGGTGAAACACACACAGGCACACACACACACACACACACCCAGGCAGACACTCGCACACACTCAGTGTCACACACAGCGAGCGGGACTCACATGCGACGTGCTTCAATTGAGGTGATCAACGTTAATTAAAAGCCAACAAAAGACAGTCAAACTGACTCAGGCCCCGTTGTTGTCGCTGGGCTCATTAAGTGGCATGGCCACGCCCACATCACAGCAAACGCCCTACGCCTCACGCCCCACACCCCTCACTGCGGCGATCGAGATGAAAAATTAACATTTCGCGCATCATTAAAATTCCAACAGTAGAGGAATAATGACTGCACACTGAGCCATATGGAACGGCTACACTGTGTACACTCAAAAAAACAATTGAACAATGAAATTACACAGTCCGATTTGTATTCTCTATGTAAAACAAATATTTCAAGTCAAATACTGGCAATAAAAGGGAAAACTGAATGAAAAGCAAAAATTATTATTTTTCTGTCTGTTTTTATATTTTTATAAATTTGCATGCCAATATATAGAAATTTTTTTTAGAAATATTTACTTCGAATTTTTAATAAAAATACAGACAAAAAGAACAACACTCTGAACATTAGACACACTTTTCTAAATTTAGGAGAAATTAACCCTTGGATTAAGGAGAAGTAACCCCGATCTTAGGCAGATACACCTTGCCTTTAAGAAGTATATATTCTGTATAAGCAGAGCTGTCCTTGGCTATTTTATGAATTTCAGGGCAATTTTTCTCTGAGTGTGCATATAGTAGAGTTAGATATAGAAATGCATATGTACATGCAGTTGACAAATGCCGCAACGTGCTCAATGTTTCCATTTCCATTACCATTTCCCCATTTCTATCCATCTATCTATCGTTCTGTGATTGCTGTTGCTGTTGTTGTTGTTGTTGTTGTTGTTGTAGTTGCTGCTTGCCTCGTAGCAGTTGTAGTTGTAAGTAGTCGCTTCAGCTGTGCCACAGCCTGTGGCTCATTTGTCGCAACAGCAACAGCAGCAGGCATCCGACGGCGTCGGAGGCGAGAAATGAGTAAAACAAATGCGTCAACACCGAATTTTCATTTGGTTAATGTGTGAAAGCGGACAAAACTAAATACGAAATACGAAACACACTCGCACACACACACACACACACACACAGACACACTCGTCTGCCTAAGCAGGCATCAGTGAAATAATAACATGAATTTATCAATTTGTCATGTTGATATTTGTTTGGCAATTTATTTTCCACATGCCACAAGCAGAGAGACAGTCTCGGAGCAGCATCGGAAGCAGCAGCAGCAGCATTTACACAGCTCATTTCTTTGCCAGCTCGGTTTTTATATAGTTTTGGGTACACTTTGTGCAACTCGTGGCATATGTAATGCAATTGTGGGCAGTAATTGATTGTCCTACTTAGCCGACTTACTGCAACTCAATGAGATACAGATGTTCAAGGTTTCCCTTTTGGTCTCACAGCCCAAGACGTGATGATGAATCGTCGACTATATACATTATAATAAAGGGTTTTACTTAGTTTCCGAATAGCATAAAATAATAGCAAAATATTTGACTATAATTAATATGCTGACCGCCTCACGTTTTCTAATAGTTGCTAACCGAATTACAGTGGCTGAATTTGATTGCCAGCTGGAAAAATTGGCATTTGATTAATTTTAATTATTTATTTACATTTAATTCAATATTATTTAATTTGTAATTTTAAATTTAAACTAAATACACAATTTGTATTTATTAAGACCTTTTTTGAAAATAGCCTATTTCAAATTGTTGTCTCATTTAATTAACTATCATTTCATTTAATATCTAAATTTAATTTTAATTTTAAGTTTTCATTTTTGAAGACCTGGCTGTTTTAAGCGCATATTGAATTAATAAAAAAAACAAATTTGCTTATTTTGAATTAAAGTCTCCCCTACGAAAACAGGCTTCCTCTAATTGATAATTTTTAAAATTAATTATTTTGATTCTCGCCTTTGAAAAGAGTCATTTCCATAATTGTGGGGACGCATTCATTTCTATTTAGTTAATAACATTTTGAAGCAAATCAAGCTCATCAAAAGACCTGTTTTGAATAATTTTCAAATCACCTTCAATAAATAAATGGAGTCGTCTTTTGAAATGTGCTCGGGGCACTATCATTACTCTCACAACTCTAAAAAAAACTTGTAGTTTAAAATGTTTGCATTTTGTACATTTTTTTGTACATGTTCAGCACGTGAACTGAAATAGCTGCCTCGAAGCAAACGATCCCAAAAGACTCGCAAAAAGTCTTGTAGGCAATTTTCATTTGTTTTTTTTTTTGTTAAGTGATAAACATACCTCAGTTTTGAAAATTGTTTTACGCACTTAGGGAAAAGCAGAACGAAAAATGTGCACATAACATTGAATGGGTTCATATACAACCCGCATCATATGTGAAAAATGTAACAACAACAATGAGTACAACCGGGCCAAAAAGCCAAACAAAACAAATTTCAATTTAGCTTAAAGATTTTGCGCATAAAATTTGTAACACTCAATTAGTTTAAGCGACAACAACAAAATGTTTTAGCAACCCTCGCTGACGAGTAAATCGCATAAATGCGGCGACGTATGAATTTCATTTAATATGATTAGTGTGGGCCCGCTGCTCCTGGTCTATATACATACACATATATATTTATATATATTTATATATATATGTGAGACCTTGTTGAGTTACAAGTGCAGTTTGGAGGGGGATGCTGGGTTCATTTATTGGGTCATAAAAATATTTACGCTGCATACTTGCGGGCGATGCAGCATAAATCAAGCCAAAGGCAGCATTATGATGAGCAAAATGAAACTGGAACACGAAAGAGACAGCAAAATGGGAGAAGGAAAGAGAGAGATGGGGGGGAGAAAGCCTCGCTGACTTAATAAGAGTTAAAAGGTGGTGAAATACGAGCTAAGCTGCTGTGCCACACGGGGTTGCAAGCGCAACGAAAAAGAAAAAAAATACAACTAGAGAAAAATCAATTTAATTTCGCTAATGTAGTGTAATACTTGGGCAGTTAAGGTTAGTACTTCAAGGCTGGCAAAAAGCGATTAGCAACAAATGCTCTATTTGAACCTGCTTAGGGGCAGCCCAACCCACAACCCACCCTTGAGAGGGGGGTGGAGTAGTGAGGGGGCTGGAGTACGCTTTGTCAGCGCACTAAAACAAAATCTTCATTAATTCTGATCGATGACCATAAATCCTTTTCGGTGTTTCGGTTCTTTTGGCTGTCTGTACATGTTGCATTGCTGCAACAATCAAATGATTGAACACTTACCAATTGACAGAAAGGAGCAACGAGAAACAGGAAAACACTTAGAAAAAACAATCAAACTATTATTACAAAATAGTTTACAGAATAGAAAAAGGACCACATTTTAGGAATTGCCGATTTAGACTAATTCTAATTTTAAGAAAAATGTTTTCTTATGTTTTCATATTATTTCTAAAAACAAGAAAAACTTTTTGCTTTTAGGGCGATTTTTTTGTGAGTGTAGAGAGAAGCAGCGCTGGGCAAAGCTTTGCTCTCGAGCTAAGACAGGATGAACATGGCATTTGGCAGGGCACAAGAAAGAAGCAACAAGAAGCAGCGGGACAGCAAGGACGACAGGGACAGTCAGCCAGCTCATACAAATTCGACAGCTGAAAGCGTTTCCGGTTCCGTTTTCTTGTCTTTGTTTGCCTACATTTCTCGATTTTCTTTGCCTCGCCATCGATGCAGCCGAGCGCGTTTATTTGTTGCTCGTAATTTATTTACTGTCCACATCGGTTCGAAGTTCAGCTACTGTTGCTGCTGCCACACACACACACACACACACACATACAGTTGCAACTTGCTAGTTAAATATTGCCAGTAGCTGGCAACTCTTCTTGCAACTTGTTGTTGCGGCTCTGCGTTGCCAGTGAGTGATAAATTAATCGCTACATCAGTTTTTAATTCCGTGTTGCTAACGATTTATCTCTTGGCATGCGTTGGCGTGCACCGCATCCCAAGCCCAAAACTCAAAATCCAAAATCGCATCCAGCACACTGCAACCAAATTCTGTAAAAGGTAAAAACTATATCAACTCTTCCAACTTTAGACAAGCCGAAGATATAAATTTTCTATTTGTAGAAAAATTCAAGTACAAAAATTATTAAAAGTAAACTATTCTTAGTAGTTTGCTGCAGGTCTTTGCTCTCACCTGGGTTGAATAGGTAAATCAATTTGATTAGCATACTTTTGCAACACGCACAACTATGTTCGGTGACATTGAGCTACTTAGCATCAATTTAATGGCATTCCATAATATTGCTTGAGAACAATCTGAATTAATTTTGAATTTTGTGCAAGGTTTGCATTGGGAAATTAATTTCCTTTCGTGGATAATTTATTCTATATTTTTTATAAGCCAAAACTTTTTTTTTTTCCATTCAGTTTTAATTTTTTTATTTTTGTTTCTGATGATGAAGCTATTTTTATCTGGCATACTCATAAATGTTATTTCTTACTATTTTAGTATTAGTTTCGTTTCGAAGCAATTTTTGGTCACTGTCTTGCAACTGCTGTACCCAAAACGACTCCGACTCCGCCCCCCTGTTACCCCCTTTTTGCCTCAACGAATTCGCGCACTGTTTAAAATGATGTATGGCAAAAATTTTGACAAATGTACAAAAATGAGTCATGAGTTTCGTTGCGCAAACAAAACGCGGTAGTTGTTCTTGTTGCCTGCCCCATGTTGCAGCAGCAGTTGTTGTTGCTGTTGTTGTTGCTTGGTCTCACTATTTGCAGTTGACTTTTTCATGTAGTCGTCGTCGCCAGCATCGTCAAAGTCGCAGTTGCTGTTGTCCTTGTCTTTATTATCCATAACACAAACAAGCAGCGAGGCTGAAGCTGAAGCTAAATGTGAAACTGAAACTGAATCTGAATCTGGGGATGGAGATGGAGCCATTTACTCCATGGCTGCTTACACATGTTATTTCTTATGGATAAAGGAGGAGCAGCGGAGAAGGGGAAGTTCTGCATAATCTGTCGCCAAAACATTTATCATTTTGCGGACTTACCTTTGGCTGCTCAGCAAAACTTGTGCATAAAGCCACGGCAAAGACTATCCGTCAGTTTGCCCCATTTTGTGCGGAATTTGGAGAGGAAATACAATTTAAAAATATACATAGCTGAAACAGAAAATCGTAATGTCAGGTGTCAAGACATATATATACATATACTATGTATAGTAAGTTATGGGACCAATGTCAGACGTCTCTCGTAGACCGGTCTGGAAAAACGAGCTCCAGACTTAAAAAACAAAACTCAGCCACAAAAAGTGGAGCGCCGCGGGAATATGGCGGACTGGTCCAAGTCCAGTGACAGGGGAAACTACAACAACCACAGCAATATCAACAACAATAATCGTGGTCGTTATAATCGCGGTGGCGATGCCCAAGAATATCGCCATTTTCACAATCGTAATCGAGATTTCCGCGATAGTCACTGCGATGTTCCCAGCGATCCACCCTTTATCGCCTTTGTGGGCAACCTGCCCAAGGGGCTAGTCCAGGGCGATGTAATGAAGATTTTCGAGGATTTCGAGGTGAAGAACGTGCGCCTAATCAAGGATCGTGAAACGGATGAGTTTAAGGGTTATGGCTATGTGGAATTCACCACACTCGATCAACTGAAGCGAGCTCTTGCCCGAAACGGACGTATTAAGCTCGATAATTTATCGGCGCCGTTGCGCATCGATATTGCAGATCATCGACGACAGGGTGTTTCAGGTGGTGGGCAGGGTGGAGCAAGTGGTGGGCAGGGTGGAGCAGGTGGTGGGGGTGGTGGCAGATCCACCTCGGATAACCGCAATAATCAACGACGTAATTATCGACGCGACGATAGTCCGGGTCGCTCCTCGACCAGTTCCAATTTTCGCGTGGATCGCCAGGAGCGCAGTCCTGGAAATGGTGGCTATCGCGGGGGTCGTGGCGGCAGGGGGCAGAGAGGAGGATTTGGGCGAACTCGTTTCAACAATGATGGCAACGATGGCAGCAATAGCAGCGATTATGGTTCGCTGGGCGGGAATAGTTTGGGCAGTCCCCGTCAAAATGTGGTTCCACGCAAATCATCCACCAGTTTCCAGAGCAATCGCAGTTTTCCAAACTACTCCAGAGGCAACTACAATAATCGGTGAGTATTCACGAGTGCACTCATAAAAACGATCGCCCTACATTTTACTAAATCGCCTTATTTTAATTCCATTTACTAATATTTTTTTCTGAGTGCATGAGTGTCTCTAATATTCACTCATCTCTCCCAATGCAGATACAACAATCGCAACAACAACAGCAATCACAACAACAACTTCAGAGGTGATGGAGGCCAACGCCAGCGCAGCGTCAGCAATGACAATGGGCACTTTTCGAATTTCGGACAGAATCGCACTCGAGATCGTCGTCGGCACTATAATCCCAATGATATACAGACACAGTCGCCACCGGCAACGAGCACTGCCAGTCTAGACGATGAGGATCGGCCAAAAATAGTGCTCCAACCCAGATCAGTGACTGAACCGATTAATGCCCTGGCCGAGACGAAGCAGTCGGCGAGCATTTTTGGGGATGCCAAACCGCGCACGGCTCCACCACCAAACGATGATGCACAACCAGGTGGCAGCAACCAGGCAGAGAAACCATTATAAATACCACACACACAACATCATTTATTAGTTTAGCGAAAATTACTTAATCAACAACTTAACAAGAAGCAAACAACAACAGCAGCAGTATCGAAACCATCTCATTCGAACACTATATATAAAACTCTACATATATACCCGGACTACACGGTTGGCTTTATTCCCTTGCACACTAAAATAAACTTGCTTGAATATATCTGTCTTAGTTCTTAACAGAATTCGACAATCTTGTTTTGAGTGGTAAGTCAGCGTTTATTATATATTGAATATTTACAGATCAAAAAATTAATTTTCGAATTGTACACCATGCTAGGGTCATAGAAGTATTTATTTAGACATATTTTGAATATAAACAAAAATTCTCATTTAGTTTTGTTAAAAGCTAACTATATAAATAAATATAATATTTTCATAAATTTTAAATATAATTTAAATTAATTAAATAAATTTTTAAAAATAACCTGTTAGTTTTAAACAAAACTTCCTCAGTTAGGAATTATATTTTGTATTTATTAACATCCAACTACGTCAACTTCTTACTAACATTTGTTTAGAAATATTTGAAAAATAAATAATAAATATTTCTGCATTTCTATATTAAAAATATTGTACTACGCCAGTGTCATATAAATATTTATCTTGAAATATTATTAAAATAAATGATGATCAATTTTGCAATCAACTATTTTTAAACAAATTTTAGTTTAAGTTGAGGCTGTGAATCGAACCCGTAGTCTTGTGCAGTGAATCATATATTTAAATTGTTTGAAAGTATTACATTTTATAATACATATATAAAGTATATTGTACTGATTCATTTAAATAGAGATGACTTTGTTTGTGTGGTTTGAGTGGTTACGTAAAAGCGAATCTGTTTCTGGCTATCTCTTAATTATTTCTTGATGTAATCTCAAACAAATTCTCCGGCTGGGCAGAAAGAGCTTCCGCTCTTAACTGGGCCATAAATTTGCAAAAGTTAATGCGCAGTGACAAAAAGAGCGGCAATAAGAGCCACAAAGCCAGGACACTGATAGGGACATGGCCAGGCGATAAGCGATAGACGAAAGGAGATAGGCACACACCTAAGCAGGCAGCTGGCCAACGAAGGACATTCGCGGCATTAACTAGTCAACTCGAACTAATTGAATTGAATGAGATTAAAGAATTTCACGCCGAAATGAAGATGTTGCCAGAGTCAAAGCCAAGCCAAGCGCGACGTGACCCCGGCAAGGACTCCTTCCTGACTGCTCCTGGCTCCTGGTATTTATGTGCCCAAGATTTACGAGCCACAACAAGGCACTTGGCGCTGAAATTGAGCCGCGCATCCGCCATCCTGGCCAAATTGGCTTAATTTCTTTTTAATTTGCTGCCTGCGCACTCCAACCAAAAATTCAATTTGAAAAAGTGGCCGGCACACCCCAAATAAAAATAGGAATATAAAAAGGACATGAGGTGCACACAGGACTCAAAAACTGAAACTGGCCGACAGTATTCGGTATTCGATTTGCCTATGCCTATATCGTTTCCACTCACAAAGTCAATTTACGCACGAACATTTTCAATTTACTTGGGGACCAACCGCAGAGGAAATCGCCTCCTCCCTCTCCGGCTGCACTTTACAGAAATCCCGCGTAAAATTCACGGCATTAAAGTACTTTTCTTTTCTCTTTTTTTTGTGCTCCTTTCAAACGTATTATTTTTTTTTATTATTTCTTTTGAAGTTTAGCCCCCACCGTGCTCATTTTATTTGCCTTTTTCTTTAGCACTTTTCCGCGCTTTTCTTCCTTTTTTTTTGTGCCCGTGTTCGTTAATGTGTCACACGCACTTTGGAAGCAATTGTTGTTGGCAGGAGCTGGGCAGGAGTTGGGCAGGAGTTAGCCAGTAGCTGGGCGTCTGGCAAAGTTGACGACGTTGACGCCCATGGCGCAATTATTATGATTATTGGGTACAGCTGCACTTGGACGCAGCAGTCCTGGACCAAGAGGACCCTCCAGGGCGAGCCGGCGACCAGGCCACTTATAAACAAAATTGTAATTTACCTTCACATCGCCAGCTTCCTCAGCTTCAGCAGCCAAGTTGAAGTGTTGTCCTTCATTAGGGGTTGGGTCTGTGGGTGCGGGGAGCGGAGAGCGGGGTGAAGGTTTTCTTTCACTTTGGACGCTGTGCATCGCCTCGGGGGTCACGCGTTCATAATCGCGCTGAATGACTTCATAATGAAAATATTAAAGGTGTTTTTTGTTGTTGTTGCTGTTGTTTGTGTTGCTTAGCCGTCGGCCAGGATACATTTTACTTTGGCCAGGCTGAAGTCGCCGCTGCCATCACAAAAGGCGCCAACTTTATGTTTATGTCAAGCGCAAGTCATGTCCATAAGCAGGGGGCCATCAGCAGGTTGGGCGTAATTTAATCATAAATCGCCTTCTTTTTTTTCATTAAATGTAAGTGCAATCGCAGCAGCTGGACAGGGCTGGGCGAGCATGTTTGTGGGCGAAACTGAGCACAAAATATCAAAAGGCAGCAAAGAGTTGATCGACTTATATACTTAGATAGGTAAAAGCGACCATGAGATACTCTGTAGTAAGTGTAATAGAATAGAATTCCAACAATCTTCCGAAGAGGAAGCATAAATTAGAATTGTTTATTTAGCTATTAATAAACATTTTCATTATTAGTTTTATTTTAGTGCTTCTAGATTATTATTATTATACTATTATTATTGTAGTTTATTGATTGACTTACTGTAGTTGAATCCATCCTCATCATTCCTTTCAAATTAAATACATTTATAAAATTTGCTAAATATTTTAATGAATATATATTTGATACTAGATTATTTCAATGTTCAAAGTTGTGGAAAACACATCTATATTTATACGACAGTCAGAAATACGCATATTAAAAGTATAATATCAACAGAGCATTTAGACAACTGATATGTAAAGTTGTGGAATCTAAATCATAATTGATATAAGCCAGTTTAAATATGCTTTTGAAAAGTGGAGGGGTAAAGGAACAGGTCAATTCTTAAACCTGCAAATGATATCAAATGTATTTAGTAGCAGCAAGCTAAACAAGTTTTGCTTACAGTGTACACACTTACTTATAGAAGTGTATATTTAGTTGCTGGAGATCAATTGCAGCTATCAGCAATCAAATTGTATTTGCGCTTTCAACAAACCCCAAGAAACAATTAAAGCAGCCCCAGACAGGAGTAATACATATTTTAAATATAGTTGTGGCTAATTGTCATGCTATCGACATCGTCTTATCAGCAAGAGCAACAAGCAATTCTGGCAAAATTTATGCAACACAAACGAGCAGACGGAGCAACACACACAGGACACACACAGCGCACAGGACGATTGGAGAGATAACGGTTTTTGTGGCACAGGGATATTAAGTCAAAAATGCTGCGTCTCCAGTGGTCGCTCTGTCTGTCTGTCTGTGTGTCTGTTGGTTGGTTGCTTGTTGGCTATTAAAATGCTAGCATTTGCAAGTTTATCTTACAACGACGAGCTGCTGGAGAGATAATGTATCGACAGGACACACAGGACATACAGGACACACACACACACACGCACACAAGGAGGTGAGCGCAAATCTAGACGTGGACATTAATGAACGGCACAGCACGGGACTATCACTACTACTGCACTCAGAAAAATAATAGCTGTCCTTGCCTTGACACCAAAAATATGTCGTTTCTCAGTGCATGTGTTTCTCTAAGTGTACTACTACTACTGTGCGCTCGGCGGAGTCGGTACAGTCGAGTCCATTAAAAAGGACTAAATGGCAATTAAACATTTGAGCTTGGCCTACGAAACTGGTCGCCAACAACTGACCGTTGCCCGGCTGGGCAGGGGGAAAGGGAAGTGGTACATTCAGCAATTAAGGCTCCCTTTTGCACTTTTGGCCAAGGACACTTGGCAATTAAGCCAACAACATTTTGGGCAAAAGTTGGCGCTACGAATCCCTTAGCGACAATTTTTGGAGTGCTTTCTCCTCCCTGTGTGTGTTATCCTTTTTACCTATCTTGACTGCTGCATTAGCTAATGTTGTTGTTGTTGTTGTTGTTGTTGTTGTTGTTATCGCTGTTGTTGTTGAGACAGAACTTAAATGAGTTTGTTGTGCACAGCAAGATTTGAATGAGAGGAGCTGGCCAGCAAGTTTGTGATTGGCTCGGGAAAAAGATTTATCTGCTTTGCGTTCAAGTTGAAGGCAAGCCGAAATTCAAATAAATACCTACAGAGAACTTAGACAAATGTCAAAGGGCGATGCACATAAAAATGCCTGAAATGCTGTGCGGAGGCAGACACATGAGGGGCACACGGATTCGGGGCAGGGGCACCCACATCGTCGATATGCTCATTTAAAATAATTTATTGCAATGAGCTGACACTCATTGCCAGTTAAAAGTGGCATGCCACTTTGACACTTGAAGCGTTTGCCACACACACACACATGCACGCATGCACACACACCAGCACACACACACACACTCAGTTAAGCATTTTTCGAAAATATAAATACTTATCGAGTGGCACAGCGGCAAAGATAAATTGCGCAAAATAGGAAAAAATGCTCTAATTAAAATTATGCACAAATATTTTGGGAATTTCTCGTTTAGCCATGCGACACAAGTCGCAACTAACATGGAAATCTCGCAAGACTCTCGAAATATCTTAGAAATCACAGCCGTTGCTCTCTTTCTCTATATATATATATATATATATATTGCTATCTCTGTCTGTCTCTTATTGATGGCGTGCCAATTAAAATTGATTGGAAATTCCTTGCATGCCACGCACGTGGGCGGCATCATCATCCTCATCCTCATCGTTGCTGCTGCTTCTGCTAAGCAGCTGCCCCAGAGGAGTCCTGTTGCTCGGCAAAATACCAGCTGCTTGCCGGATTCAGACATTAGCATACGCATGTAAATAGAACACTGAAAAAAAATAGACAGCAAACTGATTGAATTGAGTATAAATCATCTAATTGCCTTAGCACTGTTTCCAGCATTCCAATTTATTTACTTAAATGCTTTCCATATGCTCCACAAATTATTATTACTTTAATAATAACTTCTGTAAATTTGGAACTGGATACACCTTCAAATAAGTGTTATAAAAATCATATTAGTTGGGTTTCTCGCCGATTTTATACAGTTTGTATTGTAATCAATTCAAAAAAGTTTTCTAGTTTGATTTGAGTTTGAATTGGATTGAGAACACCTTTAAACGCTTTTCAAATTTTACTTGCGCTGAGCGTTGATTAACAGCAAATCAAAATACATTTTATAAATAATGTGTTAGCTGGTTTACTTACCATTACATATAAACTTTTTATTTGATTACTCATCAGCTAATTGTTTAACGCTTCTTCGAGCATTTCTAGGTATATCCACAATTTGAATTTCATTTTTCAAAATTATTACTATTGAATTTCAGTTGAACTTAATTTACTTCAATACATTAATTTGTATACCCCCAAACATATAATGGTCCAATACTAACAAATATAATATAATATATAAATAAAATCAAGTTCATATCAATCATTAATACAAATTTAAATATTATTTCTCCAAGTGCACAGGCGAGATTAGAGCAAGGCTTTTGAGTAATATATCACATGGCCTGTAAGCGATGCTCGCTTGACTGCATTTGAAACTCATTTGGCCGTTTGTCAATTAACACTTTTGTCGAGTAAGCCATAAAAACAGGCAATTGGCAACTATTTTCAAAAAATGTATAAAATTGCAGCAGATGTCTAAAGACGCGCATTTAACCCTCAATTTTGTAAATGTTGCAAATGAAACGGTCACCTTAATGGGCTGCCTGTTACGCGGTCTAACTTCAAATTGGACAGAAGGTGACGTCCACATCCACATTCACATCCACATCGAGATTCACAATCCAAATCCTTATTCATGCTGTGCAGTTGATTGTCCTTGAATCGCTGCCCGCTTGCCACTTAATCCAATCGCGCACATGTTGAGCTCAACTCCATAACAATGAAGAGGGCGGCAGCAGGGTGGTGTGTGTGGCATGCCTCGTGTGTACCTTAAGCGGCTTTCACCTTGACGTTTGCAACCACCGCCACTACCACCACCACCACTGGCTTGATTTTCGCACCAGTCTGTGCGAGGGGAGTTCAACTAAAAAGGAGTCTGGACACAACTGTTGTGAAATTTTGTACGTGTGTTTTTGCTCAACGTCAGACTTATCACACACACGCACGGACGCACCACCGGCACCACCTTGCAACAGTGTGGCGTGGTGTGGCTGGGGGGTGTTGACTTTGCCCCCAGACCTGTGACGCATTATGATGTATTAGTCTTAAAATTAAAAGCACTGTCCATCAGCATTTGACATGCAGCAGCAGCAAGCTGCCTGCCTCCTCAGGTTGCCATTAATGAAGCCTTTGTTATTTGTCAGTAGAGAGCAGCCTAATTAATCCTGGAAGCCATTTGGAACAACCTGGAATAAGAGATTGTCTCTCTCTCTCCTGTTTCTTTTAGTGGGTGTTAATGTATTTGGGTATCAGCAGCCAACTCAAAGCTAGACATTTGCCAGGTGTATTTCAGAGTCCTAAAAAATTATTGCATTTAACATAATAAATATAAATATTGTAAATATGAAGACCACATATAAATTTAAAAAAATTATTATATCATAATGAAAAATTATTAAATAGTGAAGAAAAATAGCCATCAATGAAAAATGTTCATTTTGTGGAATAAAAAAATAAATTTTGATTGTGACTGATTAAATTGTAAATATGGTAAATACCAAGACTAAAAATGCATACAAAAATAATTATTAGATAAAAAATGTTTATCATAATACAGAATATAAATTAAATATATATATCTATATATATAATAAATAATAAATTAAATGAAATCTTAAAGAAATTGATATTTACCATCAAGATTAGATATAAATTTCAAATATTTGATATAAGATGTTCAGCGCAGAATATGTGCAATGAAGTTCTACAAAAGTGTATATATATTCTTGATCAGCATTGATCCGTTTGTCTCGTGGTATGTACATTGTTTGAATTAATAATGAGACATTGTTAAGAGATGGACTTAGGTCTGTAAGAGTATATAAACCTTGTTGTACTGTTTCTGCTTGTTTTCTCTGTAAAATGAGTAACAAATTACGCAGCACTTGATGGGAAGAGAGAGAGGCAACAACAACATCTGCCTGCGGCTGCCTCTTTTGACTGACATTAACTAAAGACTGCCACTTGACACAAACTGTGTAAAAATTAAGCAAAATATGCCACACACCCCAAATTGAAAGACTTGACGCAACAAATGAAACATCATTCAGCTGTCAAAATCATTAAGAGATGTGAAATCGCTTAAATATGGCCGCAAGACAGTCTTGCGACAGACTTGCCCCGGCTAAACTCAGCTTTTTTTTTGGGGGGTTACACGCAAAACACCAAAAACTCAAACACATGTAGAGAATTAAATACAAGCCACATGGCAAAGTGAAGCCAACCTATAAAAAAAAAAAGGAAAAGAAATGTCCAAATTAATGCGTGTCTCATTTTGTAGAAGGGGCGAGCGACGGCTTCATTTGCCACACGTTTTTGGCAGTGCCAAACATTTTTATTACAAATTCGTGAGTTTTGCTCTAAATAGCAGCTCGACTCGCCTACGACTCGCTCATCATTTTGTACCCTAAGCGCAACTCAACTGTAAAAGCATAACTCAGAGTTCTAAAAACTAAGTGGATATGGCATATAAAATATAAATATGATAAATACGAAGACTAGACAGAAATAAACCTTAAAAATGTCAAACACTGGATAGAAAATGCCTACCACTGAATATAAAATTATACTTGTCACTGATTAAATTATAAATACAAAATATTGGCTAAAAAATGTTAGGTAAATAAAAATAAAATTAATATGACTTATATTTAAATAATCGAAATATAAAAGAAACAAGTTTAAATATGCCAAAACGAGTAGGTATATATTTAAAAAATTAAAATAAAATAAAAGGAATCGTAATTGTCAATGATTAAATTATAAATAAAATAAATAAAACATAAAGGAAATAAAAAGTATCCATAAGAAAATTCTTGAATGTTGTTCAGTGTCTAGAATATAATATGGAATTATTGTTATCACTGATTAAATTATATAAGAAATCTTTGTTTATGAGAGTAACTGTAATAGAAAGAACCCTTATGAAAGTTTGAAGTATCTGAGTATTTCAACTTTTTAAAGACTTACTTGAGACAAATCTGTTCCACTCTCAAGGTATACGCATTAATAAATTATCTTAGGGTATTTTCAAGTCCAGCAATTCTCCCCGGAGACTTGCTTACTGGCTAGCTAGGCTAGTTCTCATAATTTTTTTTTCAATATTTTGTAAGCGGAGAGCAATAAAAATGCCCGAGCACTCGAAAAACTATTCCGCTTCCTAGATAGGGGGCAGCTGCTCAACTGCCTCATGCCCCATGCCCCATGCCTCAGGCCTCATGCCTCATGCCTCATATGCCAGCCCAGGCGATACGCATTTCATATTGACGATTGTCTTACGAGTGGCATTCAAATTTCGGTGGAGTTTATTGAAATATGAACGGCGATGGCGACGCTGGCGATAAAAGTGGCAGAGCGAACAGAAAATTTTCATATAAAGTACCTTTTGTTGGCATTTTAATGGTGCGCTTTATGGAAGGATTAAGCACATAAACTTGTCAATAACTCGAGTGCCTGAGACTATGTACGGAGTAAAGAGTCCGTATCCACTTCTTAATAATGTCACCGCATCATACACAGACTCTTTGACTAACTCAACTGAACGATACCCGAGCGAACCAACCCGAACGAGCCATTTTATTTATGAGCTCAACATGAAATTACTGCCGCCGCATATGTTGTGAGACCAAACCAAGAGTTGAGCGACTTATTAAGTACAAAAACAACAGAGGAGAGCACCCATTATTGATATGGGGTCCAAATACGCATAAGTACTACTTATTGTGACAAGTTGGAGAGAGAGTCGCCGAATTCTATCCATTTCTCACATGTAAAGTGCGTCGAAATCATTTTTTATAGGTGCTTAGTGAAATGAGTTTTAATATGATTGTCATTATGATAAGATGCCACAGAATGAGGCAGTGTCTATTAAATGATGGGTGACTAACGAACAGACTAAAGGCTTTTGGCCGACTACCTTTAAATTATAACTGAAGTTTCGTATTTGGAAAGGGGCCTTGGAAAAATTCCGACAATTACAATTTATTTAGTACATTTATATTGGAAACATTGATCAACCTTTGGAAATGTTGAAAAACAATGATTTGCAACATTGATTTGAGAATAAGTTTAAATAAAAATTTCAAATTAAACGATAAAAACACAATTTAAAATGAATGTCGTAAAATAAGTTTATAATAAATCTGGTAGAATTAAAAGGTTAAGTGGTCCAACATTTATTGAAAGCATTGGGAATAACCACAAAAAACACATTAAGACCAACAATTTCTGAAGGTGAGTAAAAAAAATAATAGAGAAAATAAGGAAGGGTAAATCTCTGACTGTGTAGATAAGATACATTTACTACTGTTAAGCACGTTCAAAGCTGGCCCGGAGATATGTTACTAATAAAAAAATATAATTAAAGAAAGACAGAGTGCCTCAAGGAATATGTGAAGAAAAGCATTTTATGATTTACAAATAAACCGAATGGGATTGTGCAGAGCGTAATCAGTAGACGATATAAAGGTTGCAAAGATTCTAACAGGTTTACCAGGCATAGTAAATTTAAGATGTCTCATTAGAAAAGTGAAATATACATCATCAATCAAAAGTAGTGTGCAATGGGGACAATACTGACCGAGAGTTTATTATTTAAGGATGTGAGTTCAATCCTCACTTCAGTTAAGGAACTTCATAATTTAACTTGCAGATAAATACGGCACTTAAGCTTCGTAATGCAATTTTAAATTTAACATTTTTTAAAATATTACTTTAAAATGTCGTGTTTAAATTTACGATTATCAAACTTCGTCAAAGCTTAGCACAATTTGCAAAGCAAAGTTTTATTCCTAATTTAAATTCAACATTTTATTTTCCCAATTTTCGCATCAATTTGACGTAATCTTGAAATATGTTGAAACACACCTTGTCTTAGATAAGATGAGAAAATGTCTTAATTTCCTGCAAATCCACTGCACATACATTAAAACATGTGCAGATATTTGCACTATGCATACATCCGCTGTTTAGCTGAGCTTTTAGGATCTAGACATTATTTTTTTTTATTTTGGTGCCACAGAGAGCAGCTTGGAGCGAGGCAAGGCAAATTGCAAGCCATCCAGCAGAAGATTACATGCCCCGCGGCAATTATTTTACGATGCACAAAGGTATTGTTAAAAGGGAGTGGGAAACGAGGGGCAACTCAGGGGTAAGCAGGCAGTGGCATCATCATCATCATCATCGGCAGAGGCAGAGGCAGGCACGGAGAATAAACAGGCAAACAAAGCAAAACAGCCAAGCAAAGTCAAATATGTTGAAATGCGGCCAGCCAGGATGCGGATGCGGATGCGGATCAGGATGAGGAGGATGTCGATGACGATGGAAGATTGGAAGTGAATGAGCAGGGGAATGGGGGAATTGGGGGTGGGGGAGCGCTGTGAAGAGCTTGCCGCAGTTCAATATGCAGCGGCAGGCAATATTAAAATATCTTAAGGATATTATGTTATTACGCACACATTACACACAGCGGATGGTCGATGAAGGGGCAGGATCAGGGGCAGGGGCATGGACAGTGGCAGGGGCACGGACAGGGCTAGAGGTTTGATAGCCAGAATGGCAGACGGCAAACTCCACTCAAATGAGATAATTCCCTGTAAAATAATAATAATAAAATAAGCAGACACACTCAGGAAAAAAAATCAATTTGAAATTAAGAAAAATACTTCTAAAAATCAATGTTTTTTTTTCTAAATTTTAGTTTATTTATAACATAATTTTCTTTACATATCATTATTAGTTTAAAACAACCAACGATTTGAACTATTTTGCATTACTTTCTATCTTCTTCTTCTCAGTTTTCAGAAATTTATTTCCGCATAATGTAAAAAAAATTAAAAAATTAAAAAAAGGGCATTTCTTGTTAAGATTTCAATTTTGTATTTTTAAAAGTACTTTTTAAAAACCAAAAATTGTTTCTAATTTTCAGAGCCATTTATATTTTACATAATTTTTCTGAGCTTCTGGGTGAATATTTTTCTGAGTGCAGCCAGACGACCAGGACGAGCGTGCCAAGAACTTACGCACCCTCAAACCCCCGATGTTTTTATGATTTTCATATTTTCGCAATTTTAAGTGCTTTTCAATATAAGCAAAATGCATTAAAGGTATCTCTTCAGCTAGAGTCCACGAGTCCACGAGTCCACGTTCAAATTCGTTTTGTTTGCCCACGCTGCGATTTCTTCCCCTCTCCTCTTTTTTTTTGAGTAGCCGCTGGCTAAATGGTGAGCTGTGGGCTGTGTGGGCGTGTCAGTGGTTGCTTGCCGCATAAGTTAAGGGATTTTCGTATTAAAACAAAAACACACACTTACACACACACGCAGGCTGCTGCAGGGGTTTGCGAGCAGAGTTGTCGACTCAGCAACACAAAAAAGCTAACAATTTTTAGTTTTGATCTAAATGCGTCAATAAATTCTAACACTTTCAGTTTGGTTAAGGCAGAAACAAAAAAAAATAGATTTCATTTCATGTGCACAATAAAAAAGCCGCCAAGTTGTCTTTTCTACTCATTTGTTATACCCTGTAAGCAGTCGAAATGTGTGTGAAGGGGCATGCCACGAGCGTTGAATGAATTAATCATTAATTTATAATATTTCCTGGAATGTAAAAATCTTTCATTTGAATTTTGGAATGCATAAAGAACCAAATGTTTTCTGCTGAAATCAAATGTTTTCAATACATAACATTTATCAAATTTGAAAATTTATTTTTTGAGTATTAGTAAGAAAAAATTTGTTTGTAAGATTTCCTTATTTTTTTAAAATACACTCAATGTTAAATATGTTTCAAAATAATAATATTTCAGTCTCTTAAAAAAAGCATCATTTAAAATCGATATCTCAGCAGTTTCTTGGAGTATTAGAAAATTGATTTGGCATTCATTTAATTAATCACTCTAATTAAATTTAATCTCTAGCATTCATGCAGGCTCTAAGAACTGCCAGCTTAATATTATTCAGCATTACTTACAATATGTTTAATGCGCCTACTGGGTATCTACAAGTCTAGCACTCTTATCCACACACTTTTTATATTGTTACTTGTGTTTAGTGTTTTTTTTATTCTGCTACCTCAGCGATTTTTACCAGAGTTTTAGTTCTGCTCTTGGTCTTATCAATGGGCTCGTTTTAAAATCAACGCCTGCTTATTTACGAGGTATATATATACATACATACATATATATGTATATATACATACATGTGTAAATGGGTATGTGTGTGTGTTCGCCTTGGCTTTGTCAAAGTTTCTCATTTCATTTATGGCTGTGAATGAGCTCGAAGAAACTTATCGCCCAATGCGCATCTTGGCAAACCATTCCAAATACAGATGGCGATGGCGATGGCGATGGAGATGAAGATTTAGAGACTGAGTTTTTGGACGCTGCTAAGAACACCAATAAAAGGTTTTTATGCCTACACAGGATAAGCCAAGAGCAAGTGACGTATTCGGAGAGAGATACATATGTGTACACGGTAAAGAGTTCTCCGTACTCAGTTCTCCCCCTCTCCAATCTACATTCTCCATTCTCATTTCTCTAATGCCACAGACTGTGTTCAGTTGTCTCGCTCTCACTTGGGCACTCTCATTTGCTGTCTCGCTCGGCAAATTTATTGTTGCTGATAAACGTTAATAAATTAATTAGAATTATTGAAATGCGTCGTGGTTGGAAACGGGCTACAGAATTGTGAGTCCAGTGGAACAGCAAAGTTGTGCAACATGCAAACACAGCCATGGACGCCATTATGCGCTGATTTGTGTTGCATGCTTTGTGGCACACAGCACACAGTTACAGTTGACACTGGACACTGGACTGTGGACAGTGGACAGTGGATACTGCCACATGGGGCAGACTGTGGCACACGCACGCACTTTGAATTAGTTTGTTTGAACTCGACGCTTATCTCAAGTAGTAGATTTTGCTGCATTTTGTTGCCATTTTTGGTCCGGCTGCCTCGCAATGCTTTTTTGGCCATTTGCATTTTGAGTCCGAAAACCAAAAGCGGCCCAAAACGATTGCGACACTTTTATCAATTAAATTTACGCAGCCCATAAAAATATTGAATATGATCTATGCGTTCACATTTATGCCACAAAGTGCAGCTTAAATCGGTGTCACTTTTTTGGCCAGTCTTTTGTTGGCGTTTAAATAGCCAAGTCTGCGATAATCAAAAAGGTGGCCTTCGAGTGAGACGCTGAAAATAATACAAGAAAACTTTAAGCGTCTTGCTGCGTTTTTTGAAGCGCTTTTTGAGGGCATTATAATTTTGTCACGGAGTTTGTCAGATGAATAGACGAAACATTTTAAGTCTTCTTGATATAATATTATAATATTTAAAACGAGTCAAGTGTGAAAGAGGAATATCAAAAGCCACATTTCTAATATTTTTGCTATAATATACAATTTAAAATAATCAAAATATGTAAAACGATTATCACAAAACAAATATTAAATATTAATAAATAAGTAATTGTAAGAACTAAAATGAGTAAGCGAAATATCGGAAACAACCTTTTAAATATTTTTGCTACGATTTTTAAGTTGATCAATCTGCATAAAATTAATCATAATTAATTATTTATAAATTGTTGTGGATACTATATAATATAAATAATATTCTTTAATCGATCTGCCAAAAACAACTTTTTTTTAACAAAATCTTTTGAATTTTGCGCAATTTTTTAATACTAAGAAAATATACTTTATTCGATCTGAGGAAAATTAAGTAGTTATATCTTAAAAAACTTAAGCCTAAAGGAATATCTGAATAACTGTTAAAACGTTTTGTACCCAATTCAAGAATATATAATTTTATTCTATACTTCAGAGTATTTACTTAGCGACTCTGCAAAGTTAGCTTGACAATCTTTTTTAATGCCATTAAAAGTTTTTTGCGCGCTTTTAGCCAAAGTTTTGAGCACTAAGGTGCCTTTTTTATTGGCCGCCAGTGTCCAGACGTGTTCGCCCCGCAGGAATTTGGCTCAAGGTGGCGTAAAACACAACAAGAAAAAAAATAATAAAAAAAAAAGGCAGAAAATAAAAATTGAATAAAACTTTTTTAGCGCACAAATGTTTTGCTGCTAATTGAAAATATCTGTTGGGGTTCAATTAGACGACGGCGACTTTTGGCGGCGACTTCGTTGTCGGTTGCACCACCGTGTGGCGACTTAAGCGTTACCCACCAACAACAGCCACAGCCAGAAACTTAGCAAGTGTTGAGCAATGTCAAAAAAACAGGAAAGAATAATTCACTTAGGCAAGCTGTAAATTAAATACTCTTGAGGTATGGATTCCATCTGCCCAATTTATACATATATAGGTAGATTGATCAAAATTTGGATAGATTTCCAGTTCAATCTATCAGAGATATATAACATAGTTGCATAGATAAGTAAATAGTCTATATCTTCCCATTTTTACATGCTCTTCAAGAACATATATATGCAGTTCATGTTGTCTCCTTCAAATTACAAACTTAACTTCAAAATTAATCTACCCTCTTCAAGAGTATAAAAAGAACACGCTGATTTAAGCACATTTTTTGCAAAACATTTTTTTTTCATCTACCATCTACTTTATCAATTGTTGGAAGTCTGGGTATGTGTGTTGGTGTGTGTGTGTTGGTGTGTGTGTGTTGGTGTGTGTGCGGTTGACTTGCCAGCTTGTTGAGGTTGTCCGTGCAGAGGAAGTGCTAGTCACTGATGGAGAGCCCTGATTCGATTCGATACGATTGTTAGCGCAAATTAAAAAGTTTTGCAAAACTTGCGGCATACAAATGAATTCAAAAACTTACCTGCAACTACTGCTAAAGATCTCTCTGCTAAACTTACTGCGCCAAAAAAAAAGAAAAAGAAAAAAATAAGAGAAACATGTAAAAAACTTTAAAAGGAAACTTTCGTTTGCTTCATTTAATTTCAGTTGAAAACTTGGGCTGCTGGTAAGCAAATTGTGGCATTGGATTTAATATATAAATTAAAATTTGAAAATATATACAAAACATTTTGTTGATATATAATTTAAAACGTATTGTTTTTATTTTAAAAGTATTTATATATATTATATTATGTATAATAAAAAAGTTACACTTGAGGGAATAAATAAATTCTGAATATGTTTTGCATGACATGCAAAAGTTTTATGGAATAGACTTCTTGATGATGGAAGAAGGGTAATAAAAATTTATCATTTCTAAAAATAAATAAATTGTCAAAAGCTTCAACACTTGCAGCATGAAATAGTGTATGAAAGTGCCTTACAAATTAATCCAGTTTTATAAATGTAGATAGTTATTTTGTGAATTAATTTCAAATGTGTAAAATTGAGTTGTTGAGAATAAAAGATAAGCAATAAAAATATTACAAATCTGAGAATAAATTAATTGTAAAAACTCTTATAAATATATATATAAATATATTTATTAAATTATGATGATTAATATATAATAAATATCATTATTGATTATTGAAAAAGAGAAGAATCAGATTACATTATTATTGACTTGACTGAGTTTATTCAACCAGGTAAACTCCACTGAAAACCGCTTCAAATTCCAGTCGATAATATACCAGAAAAAACCGCCAACTATTTAGGCTTTAACAATATATTAGCTAGTATCACAACATGGCCAACTAGAGTCAATTAATGGCAGCTGTTTAACTAACTCGCATGTTTGCCGCAACTAATGAATGAGCAAACATTAAGCGCACATGTTCAGCCAGTTAGGTATACACACACACTCATATATATATATATATATATAATTAAACAAAAATCAAGCATCGAATGCGGCTTGAACACAAATTGTCAATTAAAAGGTATTTAAACGTAATACCACCCAGGTCACGGCCTCAGCCAAAGCGCTTAATCCACGTAAATTAGTGCAAAAATCAAGTGGATATACCTTGTTGCCCCCCAGGGGGAGAGAGAGAGAGTGCGAGTGGAGGGGGTAGACTGTGTTGGCGGTGCTGACAGTGCCACAAGTGGCGCCACCCTCCTTTTTTGGGAGTAAACACGGCGGCAACCGACACCAATAAAGCCAACAGAGCGTTTTTAGGGTTAAGTCCATGTCAAAGTGTCAGTTTAGTATCGGTATCATGTCATGTTGTGCCACAGATTCTAATGGGGGAGTGTACGTGTGTGTGTGTCTGTGTGTGTGTGTGTTAGGGGTATGGAATTTTAATTTCGTGTGCGGCAACATGATGCCAAACGTGTGGCACTCAACTCATGCCCCTTGCCCGTTGAGGTGCAACGTTTTACTAATGAATTTAACAAGGCTTTGCCACGTCTGGACAAAGTTGCATGCTGCACGTTGCATACTCATTAAAATGTCACTGCAAATGGAGAGGGGGTTGGGTAGAGGGGAGCTTGGCCGTAGACTGGCATCAGCTGCACTTTGTTGCCATTTCTGTTTATCCAGCCAACATATTTTTCAAATGTTCCGTTTTTGCATAAGTGAAAGGCCAAAAAGGAAGATAACGGCGTGCACAACACAACCCCCCGATCCCCGATCCCCAATCCGCTACTCCACACACAACCTGGCCCCTGTGTCCATGTGGCCAGGACACACGACATTGGCGTCAACAACAACAACAACAACAACAACAACAACTGAAACAACAACAATGGCGCGCAAATTTACGGCTCACCTACGCGACTAGAAGCAGTAAAGATGCTAAATTCTTTCGGGGGTTGGACACTGGACAGCTTGCCACACACACGCACACATGAGTGTGTGTGAGTGTGTGCATACACACAGAGAAAAATATTAACCAAGAAACTTAATTTACTCAAACTGAGTGCAGTTGTACTATAATGAACAACCTCGAATGAAGTCGGTTATCTTCCTACTTGTCATGTTCATTTTTAGTAACTTTCACTATTGATTTCAGATTGTAAATCTTAGTTCTTATTCCAAGATTTGATTGAGTTCGTTTATTCCAGACTGAACCAACTTAATTCTAGCTTGTCATGTTCCTTTTCAGTTAAATAAATTTTGTTGTCTTCCTACTTTGATAAAAATTGGAAATTGGAAGATCTCAAGCCTTACCCCAAGTAAAATGCTTTGCTTCTTTGTAGTGTTTTTCGCTGAGTGTGCATGTGTGTTTGTGTGGGTGTGTGTGTTTATGTGTTGGCTTATTTAAATTTGTTTTTATGCGCCATGTAGCAGCCACTGTGGCTGCCACAGTCAGGTTTGCTGTTAATCCAATAAAATTGCGTAATTAAATTTGTGCTTCATTTGGCGTTTGTCATGAGCAACATTAACTTTGTTGTTGTTGTGGCACGTATTGTTTTTGCCACTGTTTGTTGTGGTGACAAATTTAAAACCTGTTGTCATTTGCCATTTTTTTGTTAGAGAGGGGCAGCAGCTCAGCTAAGGCAACCCTTCGCAACAGGCAACAAATCGCAGTCAGACAAAACAAAAAAAAATGTTGTACACGTCGTAATTTTTCAATTGTTGCATAATTGAAGGCAGCCAGCGACACACGCAGGACAATGCCTCACGTGCCGCAGATGAAAAATGCAAAAAAAAAAAAGAAAAAATTGACAAAAATTGACTGAAAAAATATTGGCAGCCAATGGCAAATTGTCAAAGGATAAAAAGTCCTGTTGCTGGTGCAAATATTGACGGTGTGAACTGTGAACGTTGCCGGCTTGTTGATGTGTGGCTTGGTTGTCGATTTCTTTTTTTTTTGAGGGGGTGGCATACACTGGGGAAATAATTGTTGACATTGACTAGCAATTGTGTCTGTGTGTGTGGCAAAACGATTTTTAATTGTCAAGTGTTTTGCGGTTAGCCGCCACTCATCACACACACACAAACGACGAAATTATGCTGGCCGATAAAGTGTAGTCGATATGGATGGAAAAGATGCCAGAGCAGAGAATACGCGATGTTGCACGTTGCACACAGTTTCCGGAGGAAGTGTGTGGCAACAAAGCAAGCCGCCGGGCCAGATAACAGATGCTCGCAGATGCAACTGCCGCCACGCTGACTCAAAAGGCCGCTGACTCTGCAACAATGCAGCGATAAAGCTTTTCCTCTTTTCTTTCCTTGCCTTTTTCCCTCTACTTGCCGAAGAGTATTCAAATTATGTTGTGAAGTGTGCAACACCAAATTAACCGTAATTAAAATAGGTATACTTTCAAGAAAAATCATAGTTTTATCGTGCACCCACAAATGTGAACAGGTTCTTCGTCTAATTTTTATCAACTAATTTCTAAATTTTGACTTTTTCGAGTAATTATCTTACTTAGAAAAAGAAATCACTTAAATAAACTTGCACTGACTGCATTTGAAGCAAGCGGATCGATAAAAAAAATCAAATAAATTTGCATAGTTAAATGCACATTTTTTAAGTTCCACAAATTTAGATTTAAAAAAAAAGAATTTTGGGAAAACACTAGGTGAATTCAAAAAAGGTCGCTTAAGAGGTATAGATTTTTTCAGAAAAAAGCTTAAGTTTTGAAAATATAGCCAGTGTTTCGACTTTGAAGAGACGCCATACAATAACAGCTATGTCCGCATCTCACAGATCCAGATTATAAAGGATTTTACAAGATGATATTATCACCAGCAATTTACCGCAGAATGTTGTAGGTGAACAGTAAATTCTTTATAGTAGCGATAGTGGACTATATATAAAATATATGATCTAAAAAGTAAAATGATCTTTTGAATTTGAAATGCCGCAAACAAGCTGTTATTATTGATTGAAAGGACAGATACAGATTGAGTAGCAGTAGTAATCAATGGCGATTGGGATTGTAATAAATGAATTTCTAATAACAAAATGATAAAATTATGGCCTTCGATATTACAATGAAATAAAAAAAGGATAATAAATTGACCGTTGGACTTGCTTGTAATATTTCAATAAAACGAAACATACAAATTTCATATGTTTGGTTTTAGAGTGTGTTGATTTGAATGGGTTAACCATGTGAACTCTTTTTTGAACCGGCTAAAACGAAACACGATCGAAACTGTAGTTCTTGTGCTAAAAACTAATTGCTTACCAATTTATACTGATATGATTTTGTTGAGATACTTTTGAGGAATTATCAAAATGGGACTACTGTATGCAAATATGAGCAAACGAATTAAATTTAAAGTTTGAACTCGAAGTGTACATAATCAACGGCGAGCCTCAGCTATCTCTACTTTTTCATATTCCTTCTTTCTTTCTTTTTTTGCGCCCACTATTGCTGCAACGTGCGGCAAGATGAAAAAGGCGCTCAAGTGCGCAGCAATCTAAAAGCCGAGAAGAGGAGACATAGTTTGAGCTACTCGGGCAGCCTGCGCTGCGCTGAGCTGATGAGTGCCAAGCACTGCCGGTCACTTTTTTCTACGCCTTATCAGCCGCCTCGTTCGATGAGACTTCTATGTGAAGCAGCCCCTTCCAACTGCCCCAGTCCACCCCCTCTCTCCATCCCTCTGTGTTACCCTTTGAGAGCGTTCGCATTTGCGTGTGCTCGTTTCGCAGCGGCTTCATTCAATCAGCGCGTCTGTTGGATAGAAAACCGCTTCAACATTTTTTTCATTTTCTTTTCTTTTTTTTTTAATACGAAATATTCTCTGATAAGCGAAACTGCGTCAAACGGCGGCGCGGCTTGTGCCACACATTTGTTTTTGGGTTTCTTTTTTCGAATACCCCGTTGGCAGTTCGCTGACTAAGAGGTATGTCAAAGCTGGGGATATGAATGTAACAGCAGCTGCGAGAGATAAAATTAAGTACTCAATACTTTGGAAACAATTAATATTTAATTATATTAAGATTACTGAAGTCAGTTTAATTTTACTTCATGTTAGACATAAGTCATCTGTAAATTTAATTTTGCTCATTATTTATTATGTATTTATTTAATGTTTATTTAATTATTAACACTGGAGAACGATTTTAAAAGATTAAAAATATTAAATTTAACTGCACTCATTTTAAAGGCTAAAGACTTAAAGTAATTTAATATTGTTATTCAGAAAAAGTGTAACAAAATTTAAATTTGAATACAACATAAAATAAATCAGTAATTTATTATTAGACTTAGACTTAGAGTAGTCATCTGTAATTTTAAATGTTTTATTAGTTTTGTATTTATTTATTTATTTGCTTAATGTCGACTATGAAAAGTGTATTGGACTCTTTATTTAATTTTGAAAGTATTAAAAATAGTTTAAAAATAATTTAAAAGTGAAAATAAGTGGTCAACAAAAAATAAATTAAATATAATATAATAATTAAATGAAAATCAATTAAGAATAAATAAACCTGAACTTGTGACGACTAAACTTTATTCAAGGGTATTTGTGATGTGAGCCCTCTGCTGCAGAGTTTTAGTAGGTGATAATACCATATTATATGACTTATATGACTACTCACTCTTAGCAAAAAAAAACCATTTTATTTGTTTAGTTTTGTGGTTGAGTAAGAAGAGAGGTATTCGACCACTTCCGTAAGTAAGTATTTGCAAATAGAAAAGTAAGCAAAAGTTAAATTAAAATACTAAAACTAAACTTGAACTGGATTTAATAATCATTTACAGTAGTTTATACATATTTACAGGTGTTTTATTAAGGACAACTGTGCAATTGGAGGATATCTTAAGGTTGACTACTTTCTGCTGCGGCAATACATGTTTTATTTGGTTAGTTTTGTGGTTGATTCAAAAAGGATACGTTGCATTCGGATATGTGATGCTGAAATGTAATTAAGCACATCTCAGCAAAAATGTGACAAAATTGAGAACTGAGAAGCTGTCGGCAAATGGCTGTCGCCATTTTTGCTTTTGCTTCTGCCTCTGCTTTGACTTTGGCTTTAATTAAAAAGTTGCGCTTTGTGCAAACAGCCAAAACAGCTAAAAAAAAAAAGAGGAAAAAACAAGCCAAAAGCCTTCATATTCATATGCATATTTTTCGCGCCTTATGTAATTAAAATGTTGTTGTTGCTCTTTGTGGATTGCCTTAAAGTTGCAGCAAGTTGCGAGCAGCTGCTGCTGCTGCTGTTGCGCCTCGGCTAAATCGAAAAGCAAATGCAGTAAGCAATATGATGTGTATGTGAAAGATATTAACAGCATACTTGGCATAACAATATGGCCAATATAAGCAACAGGAAACAATTTTTCATAGAATTCCAGTTTTTATTAGCCGCCACCCACTCTAAACAAATGAGCAGCATAACAATAACAACAACTTTGGTAATATGACTATGCAGCTTGAGAGTCTGCTTGCAGTTTTGCTTAGCCAGGACGATAAGGAAGATGAGGATGTGGAAAAGGATACCAAGAGCAAGACCAGAAGATGCCCTGGCATGTCTCATAAGACAAAATAAAGTATGGCTGCCATTTGGCAACACTTTGCAGGCCGTTAGCAGCGTCACCAAAAATCCCCTCTCCACCGCTTCCTCCCATCTTTTATGGCCAAGAGCAGAGCAAAGCGAGGCCAAGACAACTTTTTAAATTGTTAATGTGCGCGCTCAGACAAAAGAGCTGTCATAATTCGCAGCAAAATATTGTCAGCAAACTTATATGGCAAGCAAGGACTTACATGATGCCAATTTACAACGCCTGGCAAGACATTAGCCATTATCGCCATTATAGCCAGCAGAACCAGTGTCTTGGCTTTGGCTCTCTCTCCCTCTCTCTCTGTTGGCCGGAAGTGCGCACCATTTTCTAATATTTGTAACGGATGTAATTAATATGTGCAATGAATGTGGCAGCAACTCGACGACTCGACAGTTGTTGCCCAAATGGTAATGGCCATTATGGTCATATAATGACGGAGATAAACACTGCGATTCGAGAGCATCAGCAATATCTCAAAACAAATGCAAACAAAATTCCAAACAGCAGACAACAAAACAATGAGTAAGCAAATTTAAAAAAAAAACTTATGGATCAATAATATTCTCTATATAAGATCCAGAATGTAATTTAAATTCAATATCTTAGAGTGAGTCATTGAATGAGAGATAAACAGCAGTATCTTCAATAAAATGCAATCAAAGGTCTGCATATCTGAAAAATAATCATTATTAAATCATATATTATAGATATCTTTATTAATATATTCCAGATTCAATCATTTTTAGAATGAGTCATCTAATGACAGGCATAACCACAGCGAGCATCAGCAATATCTCAAACAAAGCTTTAAATGCCGTCAAGCAAAAATCATACTTAAATCAAGAATATATATTCTAGACCGCTTCAAAAATATATTCTTAGATTTAGTTAGTTTATTCTAGAATGAACAATATAGAGTTTAGCTAGATGTATTCTTATTTCTCATTTTGTTACTCCTTTAGTCATCAATGGTAGAAACTTAAAAACTTACTTCAAGTGGGGATTAAACTATCATTAATCAATTAACTGGGTACTTCAAAACAAGTACATATTTAGCTTTAATTAAGACCTGAACAGCATTGCAAACAATTTGGCTTAAATAGTAATTAAAAATAGTGCACAAATCTTTTATTCTATTAATGTTTTTATTCTTAAGGTATCTAAGCAACATAAATACTCAATGAGATTTATTATTATTAGATTGAAGTAAATAACGCTTATATTAACCGATTCCTGACTAGGTTTATTAAAGCTACTCAAGCCTTACTTCAAGCATAAAATTACCTTTCTGATCTTAAATTAAAGTTAAAATATGCCGATTCTTAATTAATGTAGAATTATTTCGATTCATATAAAATGGGTGATATCGATTCCGTTGCGCTGATGAATCGTATTAATTTTTCATACCTAATTTTAGCTTACCTGTGTGCCCCTAAAAGTAAGCCACTCATTTTTTATTTAAAATGTTTGCTTATTTATAACTTGTTAAACAAATTGGGTACTCAAAATGTAGTAAATATGAAATACAAATTCTTGACTCAAAATATAAACAGCTCAAGCTCAAATAGAGCGCCTTGAATTTTACTTAAAATCAGTTGTTTTCAGTGTAGCACACAAATTAATTCCAATAGAAATACGAGTGAAAATTGTACAACTTTTTAGCCAAGAAAATACTCAAAGTTCTTTAGAAAACCAGCAGATATATAATTAAAGTTAAACCGTATTGGAATCATGTCCTGTTCCAGCAAAATCGACAAGGACATGCTTGTGGAGTTCAGTGCATCCTACACATTCTACATTGAGAAGCACAAGCTGATGGAAATCATGAGTCGCATCCTGGCTGAGATAACACTGCAGCAGGTGCAGGATATTCGCCGCTGGCTGGGGGAGAATATACGCCCGATTGCACAGGATGTCTATATGAAGTCCTTGGATGCATTTCATCGAGGAGTAGCCGGTGACTTCTTTCAGCTGCCCAAGAGTTTCTTTCATCGTATTGTGTTGCATGGCAGACCCGGATCGGGTCGTCATTCACTCGCCCATGTGCTGGCCGAGCGTTGGAATCTGCTCATCTTGGATGCGGATGTGCTCGGCTATCATCACATCAATGGACACGAGCAGAATGCAAATGCCAAGCTTCTCCAACAGGGCGTTGCGTCGGATTGTGTCTATTTGCGCTCGGAGGCAATTGGGAATATTATCCAGCAGCGTCTGCTCAAAGAGGATGCACTGCATCGTGGCTGGATTCTGTACAATTATCCCAACAATCGCTGTGAGGCACGTGAGCTATTCGAGGGTTTCACTGTGCCACCAAATCGCTTGATCTTTCTGCAGATTAACGAGCAAATGGCCAGGATGCGGTTGCTAATGCGCAATTATCGGCCAACTCCGCAGGATAATGTCACCTATCTGGATCGGCAGATGCGACAATTTCGAAAAAGTGAACCAGAATTGAATCGCTATCTGAGTCATCGTCGCGAGGTGGTCTATGTGGATGCCACAGCCTGTTTTGAGACAGTCAAATGCCACATCATGTCCCACTTGACCAAGACTCCATACATGCTTGGCTACAAATATGGCGAGAATAGCGCTCTCGACTAAATCAAATCCGGCATCCAATTGCATGTCCCATAAATTGTGAAATACAAACTTGCTTTCAGAAATCATGTTCCATAACTTCTTATTTTTCAGTCTTTTTTGTTATTATTTACTCAATTGAATGCTGTTGTTGTTGGGATTGGGGCTGAGAAAAAATGCTGTGCTTATCATCTATTCACGACTACACTCAAGAAAAAAAAATTGTCTTTAAATTGAATAAATCGCCCTGCAAATTTGAACGTTTTCCTGTCAGAAATAATTTCTAAAAACAAAAAAGATTGATTATCGTAAACACATAGTATTTTTTCTATTTTTAGAAATATTAATAATAAAAATATTAATTAATAAAAAATGCATTTCTAAAAAGTGGAAATGCAAGCACAGATTTTTAGAAATAAAATTCATTCTGGATTCAGGAAATCAAGTTTGTACTCTCGTCTGGTATATTAGAGTTTGGCTGCTATCTAATTTAGCGTTGTAAATGCAAAGTCTTAAAATACAAATGTTTATCAATAATATCAGCAAGAAATCGAATATAAGAATTCTTCTAAAATACACTTATAGAAAACTTCAATTTAACTTGCTGAGGAACCCATTGCAAATTTCTCAAATTAACAGCCAATTTTTTGTCGAGTGTACAATTCCTCGAGTAGACAAAAAAGCGTAAACATTTTTCTTTTAGGTAAACAAAACAAAAAATGGGAAAAAAATGGAGGCAACCAAAAAAAAAAGTGATTTGAAAATATTGTTATTTGAATTTTCCACCAACCACAAAAAAATGGAAGAAAAACAATAAAACAAAAAACAAATGATTTTATGACCACAACTTAAGTGCTCAATTTTTAATTGTTTGACGACGCTGATAAGTAGCCGAGACACAAATTCAGCGAATGGCAATGTTGGGGGTGGGGAGGGCTTGTGGCTTGTTGAGGGGGTTGGGGTATGCTTTTTATGGCACCCAAAAGTTCAATCAAAGTTTTTTACTCCCTGTTGACTTAAACGCTGCACAGGCCGTAGGCCGTTTAATTAGCCTCGCAGGTTGATGGCAATGACGATGAGTATTTGTGCACCCCGGAGTGCCATCAGGCAAATGAGAGACAAATCTCAAAAATAATTAAAAATAGACGAGGAATTGCATAATTTTCTTCTTTTTTTTATTATTGTATTTTAGCGCACAACCTTGATGACAATGGTGAAGCAGCAACGCTTGCTACTCACTTCATCCTTGAGGGCCCAGCGAATGGTGTAGGTGCTCATGGGGAACTTGGCATCGATGGGCACCTCAATTGCGTAAGTCTGTTGCACGTTGGCCCTAACCGGACACTGGGTGTTCTTGCACGAGTCACGCTCCAAGGTGAGCAGCGGCAACTCCTCCGTTTCACTCTTTACCCAGCCCAGCGAGGACACCAAATGATCTGCATCAAATTTGGGCGTGAAATCAAAACTTATCCGGGATGGACGACGACGCCGTAAACGGCATGGCGTATTTGTTGCTGCCTGGGGGCAGGGATCCACGCGCACCTCATCGACGCTGCACGCATCCACGCTGTCGGGGCACGTCTGGTGTTGAATCACTTCAGCTTGGCAGAATGCAGCCAGGAGCAGCAGCAGCGACAGCGACAGCGAACCCAATTGCAACATGGCGCGTTGAGTGTTGAAAACAGAATGCGATGTTTCACAAGTTGAATGCCTGGCTGACTGACTGACGGACTGACGGACTGGCCTGCCTGCCTGCTGTGCCTTATCACTCACGGGTCAGAGGTGAAACCGATAAGCGACTCTCGCTGTATGTGCTGTGCCGAGGTCGACACTCACAAAAAAATCGAACTTAACTCTGAAAATTCGGCATTCTTTTGGCGCCCAGCGTAACTCAGCTTATTATTCAGAAAATATATTTCTAAAATTCAAGATAATCGTTTTCAGAAAAAAAATTCTAGGAAAAATGCTTTTTTTATTTAGAATAAAAAATGTTTTCAGTTTTGAGTTTGACTTTTATTTTAGTGCGATTTTCTAAAATTCAGAGTGATTTTTTTTCTGAGTGCAGATAAGAGACTCGACTTTGAGCCGCTTCTCTCGCATGCTCTCTGATAAGTGGCGGCAACAAAAGCAGTTCATGCCACACTCGGTCTAGCTGTGGATGCTTCAAAGGTAACTCGATCTAATTGCCACAGCGACAACTTTGTATTCATTAGCATTCAGACATGAGAGCATTTGTTTGTTGACAGCGTGAAATGTTTGTCAGATAATACACTGTGCAAAAGGGATGGTGAACCAAGAGATAAGTCTGATCTTATTTATATACCTATAACCAAATCGAATTAACGCCAACAAAGGCATCGTGTAATCTCCAAGAATGACTTATATGTTTGAATTTGAATTGAAATGATAGATAATAATAATCGCGTATACAAAACATACACAAAGCAAACCAAATAATTATTTATATAATCAGCATTCATGAGTAAGCCAAAATAAATTCTAAAACAATACAGAAAAGCTTAAAGAAAATTAAAGAAATTGGAAATGGAAATTGCAACTTTCGCAAATTGGAGATGAAATTGAAAATGACAAAATAAAACTAAAAACTTCTTGCGAAAAAGATTATTAAAAATACACAGATCAATCGCAAGCAAAATATTAATTTTAAATATACTTATAAATTGATGTGCTTATCGAAAACAGATTAAAAATTATTTATGAATATTATATTTTTCAATAAGGGAAAAATGCATCGTGTTCTCCACCCCTGAATATGGAAACGGCAGACTTCCCGCTTCAGCAAATTGAAGCACTGATTTAGAAAAGTAGCCAAAAATAAACCATTTAAGACAAGTCAGAACTGATTAAAACTAATGGAGAGGTCAGATCTTTAGCTTTTTTATTTGAAATTTGCTAATCTAAAAATGGAAACGGCAACACACAATACCTATATATATGTATATATTTATAAACTTGACTTGAATTGAAATGAATGCGGAATATAACAAAAGTATGCAAATAAATTGTAAGCAAATAAGTCAAATGTTTACTTGTCCACATACCTTTTTCAAAATCACAATTTGTTGACGAGTGTAAGCAGTGTGTCCCTGGTGCACCACAAGGCACGTATATCGACACGCTTATGCTTGGCAGAGTCAGAGTCAGAATCAGAGTCAGAGTCTGTTGCAGAGTCAGAGACGGGGCAAGAAAGACAAACGAATAGATGTCAGTCACAAGCTGTGCGCACGTCGAGAAATTTGAGACGATTCCCCCCTCGAGAAGTGAGCTGAATGAATGCACTTCAATCTTGAATGCATCGACTATAGCATATATATATATATATATATATATGATCGGAGCTGTCAATATGCCAGGCCACAACGACGGCAATTGCACGGCTCATTTGCTGGCACATATGTCAACAGGCGGACAACAACAACGACGACAACAACAACAACGACAACAACATTTCTAACAAATTTGACTAAAAAGTGACAACATTTCAAAAAATATGGGAGAACACACCCCAACCCCCGACACGCTTTAACAACACTTGCGACTCTATAGAAGCTGCCGCAATTTGATGCAACATTTTTATCATGCCCAAAGGAGGCAATTAAATGCGGAAAAAATAAGTATCTCAGACACAAGAAAATCGTTTTTAGCATGCAAAACATGTTTTTTTTTGGTTTCAGCGCTCAAACAAGTTTTCCGACCAAAAAATATATTGATAGAAAAGTTTCGCGGCAAGCGCACATTAATTAACAGTCAGTCAGTCGGTCAGTCAAAGTTGATGAAAACACGTTTTCCATTTTCCTTGCCGCTCTCTTCAAATACCCTTTGCCCATTAAGAATGGGAAGTTGTGCGTATGCAGCTGGTAAATAAAAAGAATCCCAGTTAGAAAATATATTATTAATCAAGATAATTCGAGATAGTCGATTTCGTTATCGATAACTGCCTGGCTTATGGTGTATCGATAAAAGTCGATCAACGATCAAAACCTTAAAAGACATAGCGGAAAATATAAATTATAATAATTAAGATCAGTTTGGAAAACAGGATTTTCTTTTTACAGCACGTGCCTAATTACAGGGTATATCCTACCAAATTCTCCCGTCTTAAGCACTATTTTTCTCTTTTATTGTATATTTTGCACAAACTAAAAATATAAATATATATTTTAATATATCTTCTAGTTGTATTAAATCAAATCAAGATCGGTTAAGAACCACAAAAGTTGTCTAAGAAATCATATATTCATTTTGCAGCAAGCGCTTAATTACAGGGTATCTAGAAGTAAAGCTCTCTCGAGACTGATGATTATGTTTTTTGTTTTTTTGTATAATACATTTCGCATAAATTAAAACCAAACATTTTTTAACATTTCCCTCTCCAACCGTTGGCCTTTTTATCGCCAACGACTTTGCGCCTTTATCAAAGTCCACTGAACGGTGAATCAACAAAAACCAAAACCAAAACAGAATTAATTCATTAAAGAAAAATGCAAAGCATTAAAAAAAATTACCAAGAACTTGCTGATGACGACGCTGATGGGGTGCCAGAGAGCGAAAAAATGAACAGCAGCAAACAAAAAATCCAACAAAAATATGAAAAAAAAAATGAAATTTATGTTTTATTACTTAATGAACTTACCGCAAATTAAGCCAAGGGTGGCCCAAAAGAAAAACACAGCCGACGACTCCAAGTTCAGTTCGCCTTGTCTTCAATTAATATGCACAAAATGTCAACACCAACGGCTGCTGGTCATCAAGCCACCAAATCCGGAGGACTCCGACTCCGACTACGGCTAAGGTTACGGGCAAGTGTGTCCGGCTATTTGGTGCGATGTGATGAAAGCAAATTGGTTAGCAATTAATTGCAAGTTCATTTTTAATTGAACACGTGATGAAGCAGCTGACTGGCCTGAAAAGGGTTCGATCTGAAGTTTAAGAACTTGAACCGATTCCATGTTGGGATTATATATATAACCTATATGCATATTAAATGTGAGCAGAAAAGGGAGTTGAACTCAGTTCAATTAGTCTAATTTTTTATTCTTCGAAATTAAACTGATTAAAAGTTTTTTTTATTTTTTAATTTAATGTCAGAAGACACAAGAAAATACAAAAAGTAAATAGATTAAATAAAATTAAAAATAAAATTGAATATTAATTTATATTTCTGAAGTAAATATTTGGGTTAATTTATTTGAAGTCTCCTTCTAGAAAGATAAAGTGGAATTAATTAAATCCATGAGAGATTTAGTGTTAATATATTAAAAATAAATATTAAATAAATACTAAATAAATAACAAATACATAAATAAATACTTTCCTGTGAGTTGCTGTGAATTCTCCGAAATTTCGAAATCTTTCTCTCACTGACGATAAGAAATTCCAAAGTGATAATGACAAATGCGAGCAACTGAGAGCAACCAAAAATGATCTCATCAGTTGCTGGCTGCGAATGCTAAGGAATGGATTTGGGGCTTCGCTTGCTGCTGTTGCTGCTCATTCCCTGGGTGTGGGCACAGAGGGAACAGGCAGAGGGTAAGCTAGCAGAAGCATACCAGTTATATAATTATATATATATATATATATAAATTTCTTTCAGTGCCTTGTGACTTTAAAGAATGCGGCATGTTCAACGAGGAACTGCATGAGAAATTCACGCATATCACGGATATTCAGGAACATCCCTGGATGGGCAGGGTGGGATATGAGAGTATGTCTAGAAAAAGTTAACATTCAAGTACAATAACTACAATTACTTGAATTTAATTAGCCAATCGTGGCATTGCCTACAAATGCCTGGCCGTCCTCTTCTCCAACCAGCATCTTTTGGCACCCGCCCATTGTTTTGAAACCTGGCAGTTGGAGAAGACTCCCGTTCGCTATGTGCTCCTGGGCGATTGGAATCCGAGGAATGCCTTCATGCAACCGGATTGCGATGCCAGACAGCGTTGCAATTCGAAACCTTTGTTGATGGAGATCGACGAGATCATCATACATCCCGAATACGTAACTTCCACGTTCACCAACAACATAAGCATCTTGAAGTTGGCTCTGGCTGTGACTCTTACGGATCACATTCGACCCATTTGCCTGCCGCCTTTGGGCATCAATCCCAATGGCCAACATCTTTCACTGACGGGCTTTGCGACGAATGCCACCATTGCCTACAAGTTGAAGGGTCTGGTGCACATTGCGGGCAACTCAAAGTGTCGCCGCCATCTTGTCGATTACGACAATCTCTCTGCAGCAACACCCTATAAACTGAGGCACCTCTGTGGCTTTAGCAATCTGAACTCCACTTTAATAACCGGATCGGCGTTGATGGGCGTCCAAGCGGATGAACTGGAACCGAAGTACTACTATCTGGTCGGACTGCTGCTCGCCAAGAGCAGCGATATGCCACAAATCTATATTAGGGTGCAACCCTACCGCAAATGGATCGAAAGCAATATAATGTGCACGAATTCGCCATAGATTCTTATATTGAAAAATACTGACTAACATAATGGAAATCTACAAATTTCGATTAACTTCAACTAAAGTTGCATAATTTTCTGAGTTATGCTTTAATTGTGTATTGGAAAAGGCTTTCGAGCTTATGATTTCTTTAAGGATTAAGCAGAGAGATTCCTCTGAGCGTGCTTAACTGTGGTAATCTTAACTTAATCCACAGGCTCAAAACTTTGCTTGTCTTTTCTTTATTTATGTCTGTTTTTTCCTTTTTTTTCCTTAACTACTTAAGCTCAACGTATTTTGGGCTAATTTGATTTTTTTGAGGGCTTTTCCTATACTTGCTTTAAATATTGGACTATTTTTCATTTATAAATATAAGTTAATTAATTTTAATTATAATTTTAGATTTTCATGAAAAACATGCTGTGCATATTGTGGAGTGGAGTCCATTAAGCAAAAACAGTCAAGGAACAAATTAAATTTAATTAAAATTTTAGAAAATTGGAACTCCCTAAGGGACAACGACTCTAAGCATACACGCAAGAAATGTCATTACTGCCTTAAGGATTCTTTACCTAAACTGGATTTAATGCTGGATCTAAACCCTATCAATAATTTTCAATGAACAACGAAAAACTTTGGATTATGTGTTTCCAATTATGGACTTAAAAAAAATAAGTATCTTACTCCTTTAAGACCAAAATGATATGCTGACCAAGGAGTAAACATTCAATACCATTATTTGAAAATTGAGTATTTTTTCAGAGGGATTTTTCAAATATTTTTAGAATTTTCTACTAATTTTTTAAATAAAAAAAAAATACCCTCGCAATTCCATAGTGAAGACAAAATACTGCAAATAATTTTTTATGAAAAGATAAAATATCGAAAATACTTGTTTCATAACGTGTAATATTAAATTTAGATACATTATATATTTATATTTTTTTATTGTTATTGTTCAAGATATATAAGACATGTATAGTTCACATAAAATAATATGTTGGAACTGTAATTATTTCAACTGATAAGAAAAGCAGTCGGAAAACGAGCAATTGAAAAGTCGTTGGCAAAAGCAAAGGCAAAAGCTGGCCATCATTTGCGGAGCAAATGTAGCTTGTGATTTGAGCAGATTTGTCGCAATGCTTATGTCAAACTGCCAGCCACGCCCCCTTTTTTGATTTTCTGTTTTTTTTTCTGTTTTTGTTTTTCTTTGTTTAGCCCTAATGGGGACTCAAATCACCTCTAGCGCCATAAAAAGTCAAATGAAATAAAAGCAAAAGCCGCTGCAGACGATACGAAACGAAACGAGAAACAAAAAATAATGAGTACACTCAGAGGCCAGTGGGTGTTGTGGATACACTCGCTCGAATCAACGGTATCGTCAAGATTTTTATTTCTTGGAATAATCTGGGAGCGGAGCACACGACTAATCTTCATTTAATTTCATTTGCGCCAAGCAGCTGAAATTGAAACCGAAATCGCAATCGCAGCCGGAGTTAAAGTCGATGGGGAAGGAAATACCTCTGGCAAGGACAATATAAGGACATTGGCAGACTCCGACGGAGACCAAGCACGGGGGGGGGGGAACTATGGGGGCATTTGCAACATTTCATTGGCTGTGGCAGCGTCAAGGAGATCAAAAGTATGCGACACCGTGGCTTAATTCGATTTTAACAATTGCATGGCTGCTCACACAGCCAATGGCAATAGCCGTGCCCCCGCAACCCCCAACTACCCCTCCCCACTCCTCCTCCATCAGCCAGCCAGCTAACTCTAATTGAACTGAGGACGAAGATGGTGCAAGTCCTGCTCGTGGTCCTTGGTCCTGCTTGGCGCACATAAAATTAATCCGACGTGTGGCGCCGCCAGCTTCGTCAGCGTCTTCAACAATTTGAATTTAAATGTCGCCTTGCTTTTTATTTCTATCTTTATGCGCACTGTTAACTTAAGCACAAAAAAAAATACACAAGCCGGAATGCTGTAGTCGAGAGCGCTCGACTAGCTGATACCCTGAAATAAGTTGCAAAATATAAATAAAATTTAAATCATTTGTTTGCTGATGTTTTTTTGTTAAAAATTATCATTTCTTATCCGATCTTAAAGAAACTTTCACAGTCTATCAATCGAATGGATACGGAGGGTCTGATATTGTTGTATTTAAGTGTAAGAATCATAAGAATTAATTTATTAGCAAGTTTGGTTAAGTGATAAAAGATTGATCGACTGATTGTTGATATGACAATTTTAGTCAAAAAATAGATAGATATTCCCAAGCTGACGACCAGCTTCACAAAGAAAGCTACAATACAATGCCTTCTTATGGCATCAGAAACGTCGCACACTTCAACACAAAAGAATAATACCCTCTGGCAGGGTATACAAAAAGCAAAAATAAAAAAAACTGAAAAGAAACACAGAAATCGCCCAAGTCGAAGAGGATAACCGGAGCAGTGCCAAGGAACCTTTGCGAATTGAATTAAAAGTGTCGCTGAACGTGTCCCTGTCCTTGTCTGGCACGTGCACAACTCTAACCAATTGTCTTGTGTATTTCGTGCTTAGGTGTCGATGCTCTAGCAGCACCACCCACCCACCTCCCCATGCCCCACTCCTTGCAACGCACAATCTACGCATCTATTGAGAATTTTATTGCTTGGAATAATTAGCTGAATTAAGCACACAAATTAATTGGCGCCACCAACATATGTGAAAAAAAGCAAAAAGAAGAAAAAAAAAACAGCTAAAACAAGCTAAATAATTTAGCTGAAGAAAATGTCAAGCTGACTTACTTTTATAGGCATCAGGCTCACAACAGACTTACGCAGTTCACCGAATGGAATTTTCAGCTGCCGATAAAAAGAAACACAAGTGCAGATGTATATACATATATATATACATATATATGTATGGTATATAGTTGAACTCAGTCACCATATCTTCATGCGACTCAGACTCTTGCTCAAGTTCTCCTTCTCTTCCTCTTCCTCTTGCTCTCTCGCTTTCTCTCTAACTTATCGCATCTTGCATGAATTTCACATAAAACATTTGTTTATCAACATTCGAGTCAACAACTTGCAAAAACACAAAAAACAACCAAAAAAAAAAAACCAAAAAAAAAACAACAACAAAATCGCAAAATACTCATTTCTGTGTTATTTACCCCAGAGCTGAAAGCAAGTTCAATTAAAATAATGTACTAATATTTTAAGATTAATTTTGCTTAATTCCAACTAATATCTGCGATGTGTTTGTACAAATTATTTCTCTAATTAAAAAAAAAAACAATAAATTTATAGAATGAGAGTGGAAGCGCCTTGCTTCGGATTTTACTTGAATTCAGTTTAAAATAATAATAATAATAATAATATCAGTAGCTCCTCTTAAATGGAGGCGCTTTTCTGAGTAATACCTACAAACACGCAGGAAGCTGATAATATTATTATTATTTCTATTGTTCAACATGAGTTTATCTTTTGTGTGAGTAACCCGTATGTATTTCCGTTGCTCACTAATGTTTGTATGTATGTGCGGTTCGTATGAAGACGCCCACTGCATGTGGCACTTGCAACATGCTGCAACAATAGTAGCATCAACAACAACAAAAAAAAGCATTTCATGCAAAAAGGTTTTTAATTTAAATTTCTCGACGTTGACGTGTGGCATGTGCCATTGTCCTCCTCTTCCTCGTTTCAGTACACTCAAAAAAAAAAACACTGCACTTAATAAAATCGCTCTGAAATCCAAATTTTAATAATAATAATTAAATTATAATTAATAACTTATGTAAGAAAATCCTTAAAGTTAATAACTAAAATTATGATTTGGAAATGTTTTTTATAATTAATAAATTCTTTTTTCTAAACGTACCCGTCCTGCTCATCCTAGCATCAGTGCACTTAAAAAACACCAGAGAGAAATTTCTAAAGACTATATACCTTTATGCTGACATTTTTCTCTGAGTGTACTCGTCCAGCTGAATTTTAGTAAATCACCTAGTTCTTAGAAATAACTTTTAGAAATGAAAAAAAATAGTTTAGAATTTAAAATTCATTTTTTGTTGTCTTGGAAATGTTTTCAATTATTTAGCAATGCACTTCTAATGAGTTCAAATGAAAACAAATTACTTTCGATTTTTTTCTGAGTGTATACGTCTGTGTTGTCCTTGCCTTTTGTCGCCTGACATTTACATCTGCCGAGATGTGGGCAATGTCTTCCGTGGCGTATGGCCAAAAGAAACTACCCACATGGCCCACAAAATCCTAAGCACACCCACACACACACACATGTACACACACACACAGACATTGGCCATGCACAATTGACGTTTACATTGTTCTCGAGAATTATTATGTGGTTTCCAAGCAGGGAGCCGCCTTAGCACATGTGTGCCACAAGCAACGAGCCTTGGGCTTATCAGTGAGCAACACTTAGGTGAAGTACAACAAAAGCAACAACAACAAGAGCAACAAGAGCAACAGCAACAACAGTTACATTTTTTTGGGCATGAAAAACTGTAAATTTATCAGCAGAAGCAGTAGCAACCCTTTTCCAGCTGCTGGATAATAGCTTAAGTAGTTAAATGAATCAGGCGTTGCCCAAACTGCCTGCTTGGGGAGGTGACTCGTGGCTTGTGGTCCACTCCAGAGCTACACAGAGAGAGAGCAAGACAAATTTCTTCAAGACCCAAGCAAGACGACCGCAGGCAATTAATAAAGCAACTTCAGCTCGACACTCAACTCAACTCAAGCGAGGAAGACGAGCGAGCAGCTTTCTTCGCTCATGTGTGGCACATAAATTTCAATTTTATTGGCCAAGGTGGGCCAGCAAAACTTTTAATTGTAATTAATTTGGCCTTTTAAGGGAGCAGCAGCAGCAGCAGGAGGAGGAGGTGCACCACCCGGTGGGTGGTCTGGTCTTTTTCAAGTGCTGCCAATATAAACACGGCTATTTATGCCACCGCAACACAACAGCCAAGATTGAATTATTCAAAATGCAAATGCAGCATTTTTGGCCGCACCGATTGCGATTTTTGTTTGCCTCGTTTTGACTGACTGACGTTTTGTTTGTTTTGCAAAAAGCCAAATCGCACTGGGTGGTCCCATCTCGAGATGTTGCCTTAGCCCACTCCCCCCCCCCCCACCCGCTCATCTCTAGGTTAATTTCAACTCTCTGTCTGCATTTGTCAGGTGCATAGACTTCTGCTCTTTGAACTTGGCAAGCGGCCGCATTGAGACAACATTGTTGCAAGTAGCTGACATCAAGGACGCATGCCAAAATAACAACTGAATAATCTAGCAAAGAACTAAATAATATTTTTGTTTTTACTAAATAATAATACTAGATAATGTGATCTTTGAAGTTAATGTGAAGTGAACCACTTTAAGTTTGAAATGTGGAACTTGGATTTACCCAATTGAAAGCAACTTCATTGCAAACTTTAACTGTAGACAAAACATTAAGAAAACTATATCTATCTACACATCTGATGAATGGTTTATTTAAGAATTTCGAATCTGAACATTTAACGGCTGGAAATGCTTTCTTTTTCACATTTTTATTTCTATTAAAACTGATAAGCTACAGATAAATGATAAAAATTAAAATAATGCTAGTTTTAAAATATTTGGGAATACTTAAAATAAAGGAATGAATATAGTCTGTCCATTAAATTTATACCAATTAGAATAAACTTGAAACAAATTTAACTACCAATAATTCGTGAATCCTGAAACTAAAAACTCCAGAAAATTGCTCAATATACGAATAAATATTATATATAATGGACAAAGTATATCAATAAGCGATCATTTACCAATTTAATAGAACAGTGATTAGTGCTAATAAAAAGGAAGATTTTTTATTTATTGACTGCAGATACCATAACAATATTAATGTATCTAGCAACTTAAGATTGTGGGTATAAATATTTGTGAGTGCTAAAATGCTGTGACATGAATGGCATGGATATGAAAATTTACACAAAATTATGTTAAGTTAAGTTAATTTTTAATCTAAATATATGACAATCGATAATCAAAGCATAACATTATATATATATAGAAAAAGTCTTATAAAAGTGCCGAGTCATCTGTGTCATCTTGCAGGAAAACCAATCATAATAAATAGTCCAAATTTTAGGTAATGTAAACTATCGATAAGCATAACACAGATTGTCCAGAATGCGACGATAACGAGTCTATGGTCAGAATAATCATCACATATCACATGTCGCATATCAAATGCCGCATGCCGCATGTTGCAAGTCGCACACTTAACGCAGCAATATCAACTTGCTGCGACACGAAACCCTTTCTAAATAAACTTTTACCTCACCATTTTTGGGGGCGCTCCACATATGTAAATGACTGCCACAAAATGTTTTGTGCTGTTTAGCAAAAAGGTTGAGTGTTGGGGCGGGGGGGAGGGGGGATCTTTATCACTCCGAGTCGGAAAAAGAGAGTTTGTCGAACAAGAAGTTGGGAGTTTTGAGTTTTGAGTTTGGAGTTGGGCTTCTTGGCTGGGGCGAAACTTGTCTAATAAGTTTGCATATCCCGCAGGATATAAAGCAGACTACAAGCGGAGCTCACAAGTATAGTACAACAAGCAAATAACGGGATTATAAGGCGAAAAAGGGACAAGAAGTAGCAGCAACAAGAAGTGGCAGCAACAACAAGAGGCAAGAGGCAGCAACACTGACAGGCGACAAGTGTGCGTCCTGTGCCCAGTTTTAAGCCTGTCCAATTGAACAACAGCTCAGCTGAGACTTTCCTCAGGGTGTGTGTTGGTGTGTGTGTGTGTGTTGGTGACCCAAAGACAAATTTCTTAAAGGCTTAAAGGTGTGCGTGCGCCTCATATGACTAATTTATGAAATGTAACTGGCCAAGCTCTCGAGCTCATTAATGGGCCTAGCAGTTTGGGCTTATGCCGAGCCGAAGTAGTTGCTCGTTAAACTATTAAGACTAATGAGGGTCGCCTGGCCCAGATGCAAATTTATTAGTCCAACTGTATGTGCACTGAGAAAACTAATTGCCCTCTTACTGACAAAATCACATAGGGTGGCTCTGCTTATTAATCAAAAGTTATATTTTTAAATGCAAAAAAAAAACATAATTTTTTACTTTTCAGAAAATCAGTTTTGAATTTTCTAAGATTTGTTTTTAATTTCTAGTATTTTTTTTTATATGTACACACAAAATTCTTGACTTTTGCTTTTTTGTTGCTTATATTAGTATTAAATATTGGTATTTTAATCGACTTCTCATTTTCATTTCTAATTTGAAAAAAACTCTAAGAAATGGAAAAGATTCTTCATAATTTTTATAATTTTTTTATATATTTACAAATAATTTCTATAAAAAAAAACTTTTTTTTGTAATTAAGGTGATTTTTTAACGCATTTTATAAAACGGAAAACACGTCTTATTATGATTACTATTATTATTATTATTATTATTATTATTATTATTATTATTATTATTATTATTATTATTGGTAATCTTAATAAATTTGATTAAGCATATTTCTGGGCGATTTTTATTTGGGGGCGATTTTTAATTTAAACAAATTAGTTTCAATAAAATCAATTTTATTTATTGAATATTTTTCAAATCGACTTATTTTAAATTATTACCAAAATCCAGAGAGTTTTTTCTAGTTTTCAGAGCGACTTTTATTTTAGTGATATTTTCGAAAATTCTGGGGAAATTTTGGTAAATATTTTTGTAGTGTGTTTTCAATGCAGGCAGCTACCGTTTGTCGAACTGCTTTCGAGGGTATTTGGAGACCCCAAAACGAGTCACGTCACAGCTAAATTTTGTGGCATGTGGGCGTCTGTCTTTGAGAAGGTGGCGTTCGTTCTTTGGTTGAATTCAAGATTTCAAGATTTCTCATTTCAAGTGCAATGCCAGCAAATTTCAGCACGTTTCACATTTCGCATTTCGGTGCTCGGTGCTCGGTGCTCGTTGCTCGGTGTGTTTGTTGTTTGTTGTTTGTCATTTCGGCGCTTTGTCGTGTTTTGTTGTCTTGTGCTTTCCGCGAATTCGAATATTTTGGGTGGTCAAAAAAAAGTAAAACGGGGAATCGAAACCCAAACAAAAACCACACAGCCAAAGATTCCAAAGTCTTTGTTTATTTATCATAAGGTTTGCAGGGTGTAGCAAAAGTTTCGTCACCAAGTGTTTAATTCACTAAAGAATATGTTTTCAAATGTACACAAAAGTTTCCTCGAACTATCTGACGAGGACTATGAAATTTAGAAGTGATCATTATGCAATTTTGTCAGTGCACCATCTTAACTAATTGTTTATATTATTATTTATATTAAGTCTATGAGGAAAGTCCAGAATATGATATCTCTTTAGGCTTCCAACGTTCAAACTTGCCAGCGAGCAACTTAATTTAATACTAATTTGATGGAAGGTTTTTATGGATAGGCGGTCGATATAAGTATACTTTTAAGTAAAGCGGAAATTGACTAAAACTTAAAAAAAAAAATACTTAAATCGACCTTTTCATCATTCTGGCAAACAAAACTATTTATTTAAATTAATTATTTTTGCTATTTATTAAATCAACTAAACACAAAGTTAGCTTATGCTTGAGGATCTCTCTCCCCAGAAAGTTTATAATTATATATATATATTTATTTCACTTAAATTGAAATATTAAATTTAATTTTTAATTGATATATTAAATTTTATTTTTAATTGAAATATTCAATTTAATTTTTAACTGAAATATTAAATTTAATTTTTAATTTAAGGAATTTACTTTTTACATTGTTAATTTTCTGTATCAACTGACACTTGACAAGTATCAGTATCAGATTGCTATATTGCAACAATTTATACTGCATATCTGCGATGGCTTTAAGTCTTCAACCCATCACTTATCTTTTCTTCTCGCTGGTTATTTATTTATTTACAAGTTTGTGTTGCAATTGAAGGATCGAAGACCATATAAGCATATATATATATTTATATATGTGTTAAGAACACCTCTTGGCCGCAAAGTGTTAAAGTTCTCAAACAGCTGCCTTAGCTACTATTTACACACACACACTCGCACACACACACACTCGCACACACACACGTATGTTGCTCCCAAAAGCAATTTGCGGACGTGCATGAAAAACTTTTACTGGCAGCAAATTGGAATTAATGTGAAGTTTCAGTAAAAGTGGCTTAAATGCACACACGGGCCGCATTTTGGGAATTGCAGGACGACAACCAAGATGACGACGATGTGGCAAACTTTTCGAATCCAGTCTTGTACAAGCTGCCACTCACACACACACACACTCATATTCGAGAAATAGTTTCAGTTTTCATAGCCGAGTTTTAAGCCGCCAAAGCTGTTGATTATAAGTTGTTTAGTGGGCTGAGTTTAGGGCACACCTCATCGACTTGGCACGTGGCTGGTAATAGATACTATACCCACACACACACACACACACACACACCCCACTCAGCAGTAAGCCAAGATAAACAAAGGCGCAAAGTGCTGCAGCTTTTCAATAAAGGACGAAAAAATAAAATAAAAATCATTTTGCCGTCAGTTCGATTTGTTGTTGTCTGCGCTGAGCTAACGATTTGTGAATTGCACTTCCTGTCTGTAAATAAGAGCAAAACTATAAATTCCATCCCAAAATGTGCACAGCTCATGCCCCAAAAAATCTTTGAGCACAATTTGCATGCGTGCCGCCGTCTTTGACAAACGCAATTCGAATCGGAATCTGAGCAACTATTCCGTAGTCCGTATTCCGTATTCCGTATTCCATATTCCGTTGCCTGCCTGGCTGGCGTCTTGACTCAGTGTGTATGGCAGTGTGTGTGTGTGTGTGTGGCAGTGTGTGTTTGTTTGTCTTGGTATTTGTTAGTTTAACAGCAAAAGTTTGCCTTTCAAATCGAAAACTAGAAAAACGTTGCATTTTATTACACTGCACGCGAAACTCATAGACAACTGAGCATTGAGCATTGAGCACTGAGCACTGAGCACTGAGAAGTGAGCTTCAATCGCCGGAGGTGGCAAAAACAACTTCAAGGACTTTAAAAGGCAATTTGCCTGCAAGTTGCCATTGAGTTGGATAAGTTACGATCTATATGCATATGCATAAAAACATTCGAAATCAGTTTATGTTAGGCACTTAATCCAAATACCTTAAAAATTCAATTAAATAAATAAATAATAATAATAATTCATCACAATATGATTTTAACTTAATACAAATAAATGAAAAATTAAATTTAATCAACAAATAAAATTGGTTCAAGAACGAATGAATATAAACTAAGATCAAGTTCAAAAACTAAATAAAATAAAATAATGCATTAAAACTAAATTAATAATAAAATGCACTTAAAGCAAATACATTCAAGATTAGATTAAATGAATAAATATTTTATTGCATTAATAAGCATAAGCAATTGGTATTAAATTAAACATATTACCAATAAATATACATATATATATACTTTATTTACACTGCTGTAAGTTTAGTTCAAAAGTGATTCAAATAAAATTTTCAGCTGCGTTTTAAACTGGAAATAAATGACATAAAAATATTGCAAAATTTATTTTAGAACTTGCTCAATATTCGGATTACTTTGCTGCTGACATTAAAGCAAAATATCAATGAAGTCAGGCAACAATATAACTCATATAACTGTAGAACAACCGATCGAAAGATAATTTATTGTAGATATCGAAACAAAACTCATTCAGGCAAAGAATCAGGAACGATCGGTGAAATAGTAAATCCTAGTATGAAAAACTATTTTGCTAACAAAGATATTCCATTGGATCTTATGCATATTATTATCTTGCTCAAAGTTGGGTAAAAAATCATTAAAATTAGAGAACTATATCATCAAGTTTTCAAAGATTAATCGAATTACTCTTTCAAATATATAGCTTTGATGTGGCGAATTTGACTCCGATCTAGAAAGGCATGTAAGACGGGGCTTGCCTATGATTCCTTTTAAGCTATATCCTACATTATAAAGGATTTTTTGATTATATATCATTTTACTGGGCTTCTTACTGATATACATTCAAAATTCCTTTAAATACAATTCCCTTTCTACTCAATAAGATGTGGCAAAAGGCACTCGCAGCAAGCTTGGCAGGCAGCTACTGTTGCATGCTTCAGCTGTGCTTGGCTGCAGCTGCAAGTCGCCTGCTCCTGGATACATATATATATAATATATATATATGCTTATGCACACGAATATCCTGCTTAGATTCGATAGCTACTCAAAAGTATAACGCTGCAATCGGACTGATGCCATTGGCTCAATGTTGGCAATTTTCTTGCGAATTTATTTGCATTTAACATTTGTTTGTTTGTTTGTTTGTTTGTTTGTTCGCTTGTGCATAATGGCAAAAAGTGTTTTCCACAGGAAAAGGCAAAAGGAACTACGCTTTTGTCTCCCACTGTATGTGTGTGTGTGTGTGTGAGTGTGTGTTTACTATTTGTTTTAAGTGAATAATGCAAATTTTATGCTGCTATATAAGCGCAAAACTTTTGCACATGAACATGAATATATATGTATATGTATATATAAGTACGAGTGTGTGTGTGTGTGTGTGGAATGCAAACTTTTATTGTGGGTTAAAATGAACTTCCGCTGGCTGCAGCCGGAAGTTCATAATTTCAGCTGATTTGCAAAAACTTTTGCCACTTCTTCAACTGCTGCTTTCAACTGCTGCATCTTCAACTGATTTTGCTTTATTTTTGCGCGTCTTCTTCACTTTTTGGCTGCTTAAAGGCCAAACGCGTTTTTTTTTTTTGACTTGACTTGACAAAGACATTTGGCTGGCCAATTTGGAGGCACAGACAACACAACAACAACAGCAGCAACAACAACAACAACAAACAATAAACAACAAACACATCCATTTGATTTGTTTACACAAAGGACGGGCAGACGGAAGGACAGCAGCAGCAGCCGTGACCAAAAGGCGTAGGTACACAACAGCCAAGAGCAGAGAGCAAAGCAGAGGAGAGCAGGATCAGTCACGTCTACTACACTCAGCGAAAATACGCACCAAGCCAGTTACTTTGCTGAATTTTGAGTTCTACTTTTTGGAAATGCATTAAAAAATATTTCGAATTTTTGTAGAAATTATTTCTAAAAACAAGAAAAACGTTCACGTTATCATGGCAATTTTCTAAGATACTGTGTGATTTTTTTCCTAGTGTAGAGCAAAACTCAAACCTCTGGACTCTGGAACTGGGCTGCCTGCGCGTTTTGGTGCACATGTGTTTGCCAAATGTTTGCCACGGCATGTGAAAAATCTACCCAAGACCGATGCGAATGTGTGTGTGCCGGTATGTGTGTGTGTGCTGGTGTGTGTGTGTGTGCTGGTGTGTGCTGCGTGAGAGGTGTGATTCGTAAAGCAAACGGAAATCAAATGCAGACATTGCAGACACACTGCACCCTTGGCATCATTCGGTATCCTTTAGCCTTTCAGACCCCGCATCGCCTCGTATCTCAAACATTTTCTACATTTTTATTTTAGGTAAAAATTTCACACATTTTGTTTATTCGGCCGCCTGCCGTGCGGCTTGTCTAAAAGGCGTTATCGGCGCTACCAATGGACAAAAGGACAGCGGACAGAGGACAGCGGAACAGGGCCAAAAGGGCGTTAAGCATTCAAACTACGAGTTATGAATGAAAATGAAAATGGAAATGAAAATGTGCGCGGCACAAAAGAAAAACACTTTAAAAAGTCTTTAAGAGTCGGGCTAGATTTCCCTTCTGGCTTAAACAAAATATATATAAATAGGATAAATGAAATTGTCTCATATTTAAAATATGAAATATTAAATTGTAAATACTCGAAAATTGTGGACATAGATATTTGCACTTTATGCAACTTTTCAGTTAGCTCAAGCATTCTGTGCAACTTGTTGACTTGCATGCTGCAGTTGCAGCAGCAGATCAACTGGATGTGAAGTGTGAATCAACAGCAACAATTGCAATCACTCAAAATGTCTCAGAAGACACATTTGACCCAGTGCAGCAGAGACTCAAGATGCACTTCCCGTTAAAGTGCAAAGTCCGAGCTCAGCTTTGGTATTTGGCATTAATTAGCGATGGGGCCTGATGTGGCAGATTGTTGTTGTTGCGGTTGTTGTTGCTGTTGTTGTTGTTGTTTGCATATCATTTGTCTTCATCAGTGAGCTGATGCTGATAATATCATTTGAGTTAGCTTGCTTGTCATTTTTTGGCGCCAGCAAATGCATTAAAATTGCACTCGCTGCGTTTGAGGCGGAGGCGGAGGCGGAGATGGAGGCATGCCGCATGGCGCCTACTATTATAAGTTAAACAATTAAAATTATGGCAAATGTGACAAGTGGCTGGCGCATACCTCAATTAGCATTTGAAAGAGTCCAATGATAGACAAGTCGACACACAGACAGACAGACAGACGGACGGAGAGACAGACAGTAGCTAATAACATATAGCCTACCCCGATTCCCCTTTTGCAGCACTCGCAATGCGCCTAATTACAACAGTTACATTTGTTGGCTATTTATAGCTAAATGACGACATCGACGACTTTATCCCCTGAGTGTCAAATGGTGTGTTCAATTAAAGCAACAGCTGCCCCTGCCCCTGCCCCTGCCACAGTCTTCAGTCTCCATTCCGCAGGACATTGACTTATCTCTCTCTCTCCCTCTCTCCCTCTCTGTCTCTCTCTCTCGCTTGCACTGAGTGCCTGTGAAGTTGTGTCGAAGTGTCGCGTGGAATGTGAATGTGGCACTGAGCGACAAACATTACACAACAGTCAATTAAAATTAATAACTTTTGCAAATACAAAAAATAACAAAAAAAAAACGTTCGTATACACTCAGAAAAAAACTCGCCTTGATGTTTCAAAGAGAGCCATAAAATAAAAGTCACTCTGAAAACAAGAAAACTTTTCTGATTTTTAAAAAGATAGAAAAATTTTTTGGGTTTTGAAATAATTTCGAAATATTAAAAATAAATTTCAAGATTACAAGAATAATTTTTTAGATTTTTAGAAATTTTCAATTTTTTAAAGCAGAAGAGAGGAGGCAGCCTAGGAGGCGGAACTTGGCTAATTCAAAATTAAAAAAAAATTACAAAATCGCCTTAAAATTAAAAGGAAATATTTTAGGCAAAGAAAATGTTTTCTAATATTAAAAAATATGTTTGCAAGCAGAAATGAAAACTCATATTTAAAAAGAAATTTTCTAAAACTTAATTTAATCCTTCGACTTTTAAAGAAAGCTAGCTCAATCATTTTTGTCATTTTTTACAATATTAAATTAATTTATTTATAAACTAAAAAAACTGTTAGATATATATATTTTATTAAATTTATTTTATTTTGGCTACAGCTAAAAAATCCCAAAAATACTTAAACATTTACATAAAATTAAGCAATTAAATAAATCGAAAGTCTTTCGGGTTATATCAATTTAAAGATCAATATTTATTCCGAGTGTATATATATATATATGTTTAAATACACATATATAAATATATATATATGTGCTTCACATGTGTCAGTTGTGAGGCACAACGAAAATGTATCCGACAGATACAATGCGACAAATGTTTCGCTTTCGAGCTGCGCTTGAGGCACGCACACTTTTCGCGCTTTTCGTTTAAAAAGCATTTCAAGCTGTTGTTGGCTTTTTTATGAATTATTTTATGGACTGTTGCAGCGGCAGCATATTTCAAAATGCAACAAAATACAGCCGCATGAGGCAACTTTATTTTGGCGCTGAGCTCTTTATTAGTTGCATGCAACCGAAATGCCAAAGTGAACGCAAAGATAAATGATAAATGATAAATGATAAATGGTGCATATTATTCAATTAAGCAGAGATACAATGGATTGCCGATCAGCCAATGGACTATTTATTATTTATTAACAGTTTTAAGATTTATTTCAAGTACTTTTAAATACTTTTTTAAATACTTGCCATTGGCAGCACAATCCATGGAGAGAGACCCCCGATAGGACCTGAACCGTAGGAAGACACACAATACGGCTGCAACTCAGGAACTCAGGCAGAGGCACAGAGAGGACAAGCCAGAAGTCTTTTAGGTGGCTATAATCAAAATCGATTTCAGCAAGTAATATCCATGGGGAAGAACAGGCTCAGGATACTCACCGGTCTATTGACAGGACTGAGAAGTCACCTAACGAAATTAGGTATTTATAGTAGCGCTGCATGCAGGTTTTGTGGCAGCGAGGAGTAAACCTTACTTTAAGTTAGGTAAATAAGTAAATTTGAAAAACCGACTTCTGGAATCATCATCGAATATATATTGCAACAACTTTCAAATTCGACTGATTATATTTATATATCAGAATATATCAGATTTCCAGTCACACCAACTACCCACAAAATGTATTTAAATATGCTGTAAAAAACCAATTCAATTGAAAATAAATATGCAACACGGCGCTGATGGCTCATTGAAACCGAACAGGACCAAGGACATGCAGGGACAACCAGTGCCACAGATGCTGCCTCATCTCGAAAAAAAAGCAGAAAAAATGAAACATGCGCTTCATTAAACACAAGCCGCATTATTTACACCTTGGGCGACACAGAGAACGAGAGACAGAGAGAGAGAGAGAGAGAGAGAGAGGGGAGAGAGAGAGAGAATCCCGGCTAAGAACATTATGGAAACAAAGAAGCAAAAAATAAAGGGAATAAAGCGAATTTTGTTGGGAACGTGGCCCGCATGCAACAACTGCCACACAGGACTCACAGGACTCGGGACTCTGCCTGTCAGCCAGATGATCCTGGCGCGCTATTCAATCAATTAATCTAATTTAAATTTCTTGCTTTTGTCGAGTTGCTGCTGCTGCTGCTGCTGCCACTTTTTGCATTGCTTGAGCCACCACCGTTAAACAGGTTTTTAGATTTTGTAATTTTTTTTTGCTTTTTGCATCATCATCATCATCAACAAGAGCAACTTGTGCCCAGGTTGCAATGGTTTTATAGCCGGTGTTCTGAGCGCATCGAGTGGCATTAGTTGAGGGTTGAATGCTTGAATCTCTTACCTAGCACCCCTTTTTTTTTATTGTGTATGTAAATCGCGGAGAGAGAATGAATTGCAATTGAGTTATGCGTCGCATCAGGTTAGCAGCCGCAAACTTTGGCTAACTTGCACTCCAACAAAGAAAGTCAACGGAAATGCGCTTTAAATGCCATTTGGTGTAGCCAAAGTGCAATGAGCCATTTCCGGCTAAAAAAAACAAAAAAAAACCAACCAAAATTGGCAACAGAAAATAGTCAAACATGTTAGCCATAAAGAAGATTAGATACTCTACCAGAAATGGGAGTGAAACCAAAGTAAAAAGTCAGCTTAAGAATAAGATAAGATATAAGATAAATCTATATATAAATTTATATTATAAAATATAGATTTGCAGATCAATATAAGATTAAATACTATAACTTTAAAACTAAGAGGGAACTGGTTAAATTTATGAATTAAAATGAATAAATAAAAAATAAAATCAATTTGAGATAATAAATGATGGCGAAAAGTCTATATATATAATATCCGATGAATTAAAATATATTTTAAAATATTAATATAATAAATAAATAAATATTATTGTTGAAATAAAGTTGAGTCTGTTTTTTCAGTCGGTTCAAACATTAAGTATTTAAATATCAACTGTTGATATTTGAATTTTCTGATAGGTCGATCGATTTTATTTGTATGCTTATAATGAAATTGAGGTGTTCTGGGATCAGCAAAGATATCTTCTTGTTATGCCCTGAACCCATTAGTTAATCTTTACTAGGGTTAACAGCCGAGTGTCCGTCCGTCTCTCAGTCTGGTTGAACAATGTCAGAGCTAGAGTGCTAGAGATATAGAAACTTCCGGTCTTTGAGTCTTTGAAAAATATTTAATTTATGTTCCGATTTTGATTCTGAATTTCAATTAGTAAAAATGCTTTAAAGCTAAAAATTATTCTGTATATATAGTTAGGTAGATAGATAAATAGGCGATTAATGAAATATAAAAAAATAAGTCAAAAAAAATCTAAATAAATATTGGAATAAATTTGGGTCTCTTTCTACAGATAAATCCCAGTGCATTACACAGTTGATGACAGCACTTTGAGACCCACTCCGACAGGGTATTAAAACTACCACATAAATGTTGAGCAAGACCACAGACACGAATGCAGACATTGAGCTGCAAAAAGCCAAACGAAAAAAAGGCATCAGTTTGGAGCACAGACAAAACCCATCTGCTAGCAGCTCAATATGGCCAAAAACTGACAGCCATTGCCACGCCCCAAAGCACACGCAGACACACGCCTCAAAAAAGACTCCCAAAAAGAAGGTGCACAAAAACTGAAACGTGTGCCAAAAACAAAGCTGTCAAAAGAAAAAGCAAAAACTGAAATTCATATGGGCAAAAGGGTACTTGCAACAGCAGCAACAGCAGCCACATTGCCACATTGCCACTTGACTTTTTGCGCCTTATGGATTATGAGCTTTGCTACACCTTTAGAGCCGTAGAACATGTTAAACTCATAATTCAACACAGCAAAATACACACACACAACACACACACACACACACAACACACAGCTGGCCCATCAAAATCAATCAAAATTGTGCAGCGTGCCAGCTACAAATGTATATATATATATATAGTGTATGTGTGTGTGTGTGTGTGTGCATTAGTGCCCACCTCAATGGGCTGAATGTGGAACCACCCAACCCCTGGTGAAGTCACGGGGCAATCGAACAATTGAACAATTGCGAAAAACCGAGAGGAACAGAAGGATTAATGCTGGTAGGCCGACTGCCGGCTTTGTTGCGGATTCACTTCTCTGAACAGTGCTGACATTTTGGCTGTTTTCCAGCTAAATGTAGATCTCTAACAAAAAAGCGGCTTATAAAGTTATAAATAAGATTTCTTAACTTAAATTTTGGCAGCACTGATTTCAACGGTTGGCTGTTCGATGTTTCCCTGTTCCTTTGCACCGTGCCTCGTCCTGTGGCAAGCAACGGGCCCCTTTGCGCTCAGCCGTGGAAAGGTGTCGCGTTGCAACCCTAAATTGCATTTTATGCGCCCGTCTCTCGCCGTGCGGCATCATCATCAGCACTTTTCATTATGCTAAACCGTAAATGAAGAGGGTTGCCACGCTCGAGGGGTTGATGGCCAGGGGGTGTAAGAGGTGTACATATATATATATATATACAGATTGTATATATAGGTGTGCATTTCGTGCACGCGCGCAGGTAAAAGTCTCGCTTACAGCAGAACGTGTCCCGTGCCCCGTGCCCCTTTGCACCGAGCGTGACAGATTAGCGTGCTGCAAAATGCTGACAGACGGGGCAGCAGCAACTGTAAGCTGCCTCAATGCGGGTCTTATAGAGCGGGGGGTGAGGGGGTTGCAGGGTTGGGCAATCGAAATTCGCATAGCCAAAAGATAGTCGGCTTGACTAACGGGCCACTTTCAACGTGCCAATTGCCAAATGCCACATGTGGAGTCAAAGTCATTGCATACTTTGCGGCAACTTCCGGCTCTTTGGCCAGCTTCCTGTTCGTGCAGCAGCAGTCCCTTTACCTTGTGCCTCGTGCCACACACAACAACAACAACAACAACAACAACAGCATCCATCCACTGAGCTATTTATTTATCTTTTACGAAAACAACAGACATAAAATCGAAAGAAAAGGTAGATTTCAAATAGATATAGCCTTAGAAAAGATAGAGTATTCGAGTATTTAAAGAGTGCCCCTCTAACATACCCCTGCTAAAAGGTAATCTATAATAAATATAGTATAATCCAAGTGAAGGTGAATGTAGAAATTGGCACATAAAAATAAAACACAAAATCAAATTCTGAATAAATTGATTGAATGATTTTAGAAGCTACTCTTCAAGTTGAAGAAGAATAATCAGAATAGTCCAATTTATGATAATTATATAAATATATATAATAATATATTTATTTCGAATTTTAAATCGAGTACTCTATGGATATGCCACTGCCAGTAACTTTATAAGAAAGTGAATTTTATCAGCAATGTTTGGTTTAGCTTAGGTCAGACTTGGCCCGTTTTGTTAACGTAATCGGATTTCAACGCCACTGCCAAATCGGTCAATTTAGCATTTTTAGTGGGTTCCCAATTTGCTGACTTAAGAGAGTTAATTAATTTGACAACTAGTTAATGGAAATGAGTTTGTACTCTTCTTGGCAAAAAATATAAAAATAATATGAAAATCGAAAAAAATATTTTTGCTTTAGCCAAAACAGATTTAATATTTTGTTGAACTCCACAAAATTGATTCCCAATTTTTAAAAACATATCCAATATTTACTTATATTTACATATAGCTGAATGGACAATCTACTTTTTTATATTCTGGAATTTTATTTATCATCCAAAGCATTTAAATGTCTTCTAAACTCATTTCATATAGTAGAAGAATCAGTTGAATCTATTTTATTTTATTTATCCTATCTAATCTATTCTCTTTCAAGTCTTTTCTTTCCCATGGATAAGACCTTAATTATCTCAAGTTTACAAATCTATTAATCCTATTTAAATAAATGAAAAGTATCTAAAATTGATGTACACAAATAATAAACTTTAAATTATATTTCCGGGAATATATGTTTTGATTCAGGCTTAAACATTTATTTATCATGGAACGCACTTATATATATATATATATATATATGTATATATGTATATATATATATATAAGTATTATTATTATTATTATATAATATTATTATTCCAATGACAGTTTGCCATTCTTCGATCAAGTCTGAGTTCCCACCGAGAACTGTCTTCTCCAACTAATCAAGATAAACTTTGTCATTAAAATAGTTATTATAAGTTAGTATATATCTTGGCTTTATATTGATAACTGAGTTACTCTCTCTCTCTCTCTCTTATATATATATATAAATATATATAAATTATTTTGAAGAGAACAAATTTTCCCTTTTATTATTGTAAGGCACACTCAAGTTGAGGGCTGTTTTCAAAGGTGAAGGTGGACAACAGCTCGCCGTGGCTGTGCCAGCGTTAATCATTAAATCTCTGCTAACACACACGCACACACACACACACACGCACACACACACACACGTGTGTGTATATGGCAAAAGTCGATAAAGGTGCATTTGGCATTTTGGCTTTGTATTGTTTTGGTTGCGGCTGCTCACGAAACGCTATCATCCACACACAGGACAAACACACACACACATGGGGCGCACACACACACGCATTAGCAGCCATCGGCGTGGAAGGTGCAACTGTAAAAGCTACCCCCAATAAGTTGCACGAACTTGGCCACGTGGTTCGCACAATTTCGCAATAATTTCGCCCAAAAAAAATCACAAAATAGCATTTTGAGCGACCTTAATGAGTAAACGTGGCAACTTGCGATGACGCACATGTTGTCGCCAGTTATCCTGCTTGCTGCTTGCTGCTTGCCACAGCTCCTGTTGATGATGCTGCTGATGACGGTGATTACTTACAACAAACAGTGGCAGCAACAACAGCAACAACATTTACAGCGGCAACATCAGCAGCCGGCTGTAGCTGCAGGCGCTTTTTGCCACAAAATGAGGGCTGCAACCCCAAGCGAATGATGATATCTCTGCCGGCGTTGCACGATCCAACACTCAGAAAAATATATTGAAAAATTACCTGGAAAAAGATCAATTTTGGCTTTTGTAGAAAGTTTAAATTTGGGAAATAAATTCGAAATTCAGGAAATTTACAAAATTCTAGTTTATAATTTTTTATTTTTTATTTCTTTTATTATTATTATTTTATTATTTATTATAATATTATTTATTGATTATAGCCAAATTGAAAGAGGAAAAAAGTGAATTTATTTATTTTTCCAAGTGCAGCTTGAGGTGAAAAGAAAAAAAAGTAGAAAACTGCCCGATGAGCAATTGCAAAAGGTGCGTGTGGCACATGTGACTTGCCACAAACCACCACCAGCAGCAGCAGCAGCAGCAACAACAAAATCTCCTGTGAAACTTGTTTTTATTTCTTTTTTGGCATCGCTTTGATTTTGCTGCTCGATTGCTCAGCGTTCAACGCTCAAAATGTTGAACGTTGAATGTTGGACGCAAAGGCAGCTACACGTTTTGCGTGCCACAAGGCGTCGTGGCTGCCACAACGTGGCTGCCTCTCGTCCTGTGGTAGGTCGCGTGCCGCAATCTCGTTTTTTATTGTGCTTTTTTTTCATTTGCTTATTTTTGTATTTGTTTGTTCACTTTTTTTTTTTGTGTGTGCCGCGGCATCAAGGTAAACTTTGGCCACCCATCCTTCGTCCTTCGTCCATCGCCCCCTCTCCTTGGTCCTGTTTTTGTTTTTGTTGCGCACGCCGCCAGCGAAATGGGATTTATTATTATTTTTTATACTTTAAATATTGTTTCAATAAAAGCAGACAATTTCATTTCATTTCATTTTTTACATCAGCCGTGACGAGTCCTGGCGTGCGTCCTGGCTTGCGTCCTGCCCCATCCTGACTGCTATCTTTTCCAATTGGCTTTCTGCTTCTTAGCCCTTTTTTTTGTGATGATTTGTTTCGATTTTTGGCACAGGCTTTTAGCGGCTAAAGTTACATCAATCGGGGGCAAACTCAACCAAAACTCAAGTATTTATTTGCGCAGCTGCGATTCACGTTTAAGCAAATGTATCTGTATCTCTTTCAGCGTTCCCCACTTCAGCTAGAGATGACACAACGTGTCACGAGTTGAGCGGGCTGCAAAAATATATATATATATATGTATATATATATATATTGTATACCTCAAATACATTAGAAACCAAAAGTGTATAATGAAGTTGGTCAATTGTGTGTAGCAGAAACATATGGGAACCCATAAATTATATATATTCCTGATCAGTAACAGTAGTGGACTCATTTACTTAAAATATATATCCCAAAATTTATGTTTTCAATATATTGTTCATATGCTTATTCATTCTCGCCCATCTCCAATTTGAAAAAATCTGTATACCTTCGATATATATTTGATATATATGCAATCCAAACTCGACCATCTCCAAACTGAAGTGCTGCCTGTCAGTGCAAACAAAGTTTTTGCGTAAAATAAACAGCGGCATCAAAATATTAAATTACCAAATGAAATGCTTGCAGTGCACATCGAGAGCAACGGTGAACGATGAACGATGAACGATGAACGGTAAACTACTTACAATACAATAGTGCTTACGTGTATATGTATATTTATGTGTGTGTGTATGTGTTCATGTGTATATGGGTGCATGAGGGCAGTTTGTTAGGCGCTCTTCTTCTGCCTCTGCCCCTGTCTCTGGCAGTAAGTGCAGGTAGAACCGTTACCGTTTGGGTTTTAAAGGGAAAACCGCAAAGCAAACAACGAACAAAGCACGTGCCTAACTATCGCTCTCGCTCACACTCACTCTATCTATTGATAACTAGCTGAGCTGCTGCTTTTCGTGAATGAAAACATAGACAAGATGGTTGTTAAGGGGGAGAGAGCGAGAGGCAGATAGTTGTAAAAGGGCTAATGTGCATGGCGTTCAAATAACTGTTTTGTCTTTTCGGGTTGTCAAATCTGTTGTTGTTGCAGCGATCGATGTAAAGTCAACAATTGACAGTTATGAAAACAGATGACAATAATGATGATGATGATGAGTTTCTTTTTGCTGTTGTTTTTATACCGGGTTTTTTTTAGCACGCGTGCAAATTGATTTTTGCCCAGCAATGCATAAATAATAAAAATTAAATTCATTAATATTATTAATTAAAATAATATTACACAACAATAATAATAAATAGAATATAAGAAAAAACCAAGTCGCTTCAAGTCAACAGCTTTTTCACACCACAAAAAATGTTCCCACAGTCGAATAAAATGCACTTGACTAATTCAGCAGCTCCTCCCCCACCCCACTTTCTCACCCCCCACACACACTTTCACACCCACCACGCACACCAACACACACACACATGTGTATTAGAAATTTGACATTTGCCTGCACTTAACTGTCACATAAAGTGTTAAATGAAATGAGCAGAAGCCGAAGCAGAATCAGAAGAAGGAGCAACCAAAATGCCAACGTCGACTGCGCCGCCGACTCCGAATGCGACTGCAGCAGCCAACAAGCAACACTTGAGATTTAGAGCCGATCGACCCCAATTGTAAAACCACCAAGCAACACCATCAGCAGCACCACTACTAACAGTAATACACACACATACACACATGCATATATATGTAGATATATATATATATATATTACATTCGTATAACAACAGCTAAGTATTTATTTCGGTTCTGTTTCGATTCAGTTTCGGTTTCGCTTCTTTTTTTCGAATACCCTATTTACTAAAATTTTAAAACGGGTATTTAGGATATGAGCAAACATGTTCTCAGATAATCGCAGATGCTAATTTATTTGTCAATTGTTAATTCTTGGGAGGCTATATCTTAATAAAAGTGGCAATAAATTTAATCTTCCTTCTCCTCATCTTTAATCTATAACTGTAACTACATCTTTAGTTTCACTTTTATCTATAAATCAAATAAAACACAGCAAATAATAAATAATAATAATACTAAAACAAATAAATCTTCACTGTAGAGTATCTCATTACCTAGCATGCTCATTCATAGAACAATTTTACATACTTTTCTTCTGCTTTTTCTTCCCTTTTTTTTTGGTTAAATGACGCGCCAAAGTTTACTGCTAATTAAAAATTGTCGAAACGAGAAACGAGAAACGGGAAAAACATGAACGCAATTCAATATCCCAGAAAAACCAAAAACCGCCCGCAATTGAAAATGTTTAGAAATGAAGATATCTGTGGATGAACACACTACACACACACACAACACACACTTATGTACATATATATATATATATATATATATTTAGTGTAATGTGTGAAAAAGTCTTGAGCCCTTATGTTTTTGGGGGTCACCTCTTCAAAAAGGATTGAAATTGTTTTTTTTCCCACAACGAAGCCCCGCCTGGAGGGGTGTAGGTGAAGAGGGGGTAGGGGGTTAGAGGGCTGCTCACTTTTAGGTTATCCGTAATTATAAAGTGAAATAAATTGATTGCTTAACGGCAAAGTTAATGACAGCAATCGTCGCGGCTTCCCGCACACCCCTCCCTTTCCCTTGCTCCTCCTCCCTTCACAGCAATCGATGACGTCAGTCGACATTTAACGGGCACATTTTATGTGGGACCCGCAGCTGAAGCAGCTGACGACGACTTGACGATTTGACGCAGTGAAGTAACTGCATTTGCAATTGCAAATCAAGCAAAAACCAAAAAACCAAAAAAGCAAAAACCAGCTAAATAATAATTGTCGATCGGCAAATCCAATTTAAATTAAGAGCACTCGATATATATGAAGGTACTCTCTGAAGTCATTCTCACGGCCAGTGGGTGTGCGAGTGTGTGTGCGAGTGTGTGTTGTATGTGTGTTGTAGGAATAATTGGTACAACTAATGCGGGATAGCCGAAAACAAAGTAAGCCAGCAAATTTCAACTGCTATCAGCATAACTACTACACTCAGAAAAATATCATTCATTTTGTTTAATAATAACATAATTTTAAAAACAACTTATATAAGAATACTTCTATGTGCACTGAGAAAAAAAATGCACTGAATACCAGCAAGTTTTTCTTGGTTTTGGAAATAATTTCTAAATATGGTATTTCTAAGATTTCTCCCTCAAATTTAAAATGATTTCAACTTACTGCAACATCTTGAATATTTCGCATATATTTTATTTATTTAAATGTAATTAAAATAAATGTACAAATTTAATGATATCAAAATCGTATTTAAATTTCATGGGACTTACTTTTATCAGTTGACTCAGCATGAAAAAATTCCCCTTTCCATGAGCGATGACTTCTTTTTAGTGCGTGTACTTTTCATTTTTTTAATTTAATCTGTATGTATATGAATATATATGAATGCATAATATAATAATAATAATTTATATATCGTCTATAATTTGTCTTAAAGTTCCTTTAAAAACAAAAAAGTGTCAATAATTAATATTCATTTGAAAATAATATATCTTTAATATAATAATTGATCTATTAATATTGACCATAATATTTCTTTACAAAGTCATTTTTTGCTCTAAATATTTTTTATATATAAAACACATCAATATTATTTTGTAAATAAATTTATTATAAAACATTTTAATAAATAAATAGTAATTATCAATGCTTGGTCACATATACGAAACTTGACATTTATTTATAAATTTAAAACAAATTTAATTTTTTTAACACTTTTTCAGCTTTTCTTTGGCGTCTTAGTCTTCCAATGGGAAGCACATTCAATGGCTGCCCAGCGCTTTTAGCGGCGGCACTCAGCCAATGAGAGGCGTCAACAGGTGCAAAAGCGACCAATGCCAAATGAGCGCAGCGCGCACCTAGCGACGACGAGCAGCAACACACAAAACACCTCCGCTCATTAGCACACACACACACAGGCAGAGACAGGCGAAGAGCGTAAACTAATTAACATACAAAGTGTAACAGCAACAAAAAAGAAATAATAACAGAAAACGGCAAAGCGAACGTTGCTGCTGCTGCCGCTGCTGCTGCTGCTCGCGTCAGCGTCGTGTGAGTAAATTTATTGGAAGCTCCACCTTTTTACACGCACACCAACACAGAAATGCACATGTGTGTGTGCGAGGGAGAGAGTGAGAGAGAGAGAACACATGTTAAGCGCATTAAAAATTAATGTACAAATTGTTTATTATGTTGTTGACTGCGTTGTTAGTGTGTGTGTGCGTGTGTGTGTGTGTGTTGACTACGCAATCGTTTTTTTTCCAGGATTTTGCCTTTGATTTCTGCTTTCAACTTGTTGATTGAAAGACTTGAAAACACAATTTGTGAAGCAATTTTTTTGTTTATGATTTTTAATGCGTTTTTTCAAGTGTTTGTATGGAAAGTGTATTATAAACTGCATATTGATTATATATATAGTATATATATCGATATCCTTAATACATCATTTAATTTGCAGCGTTTGTTGATTTCCAAGTGGTTCCTAACTATGAGAACTCGGTCAATTGTAAAGCCAACTTGCTCAAAATTGCTACATACACTTCTTTTTATTGTAGAGAGCAGCACAGAATAAATCAATCAAATCGAACAACTATAACATATGGTTAAACTGCGAAAAAGTGTATTCCAACTTCGTTTTGCATAGGAGACAACTTCTCTCTTGATTTTTGACATTCTCAAGAACTTTTGCTTCGTGTCAACGTCAGAACAACAGCAAATGTCAAATGTGTTGCAAGAATCTCAACAAATAAAAATGTTGCATGATATTGTTAAGCTGGCATTTCTAAACACAAAACTTGCAAACGAAGGAACTTAAAAAAGCAACCCAAGTGCAAATGATTTGGACTTATTGATTTGAAAAATCTGGCAGAATTCTGTAGAAAACTCAAATTTTGTTGTCTACAAAGAACTACAAAGGAATTGGGATTTATGGGATTTATACCCAATGCACTTAGAAAACTTGCAATCACAATTATTACCAAGAATTCGGAGAAATAATGAAATAAAATTAGTTCTGTTGAAGGCTTCTACTAAACTATATACAACTGTGATTCTAATAAATAATAAATTCAAGAACAATATATAAAAAAAAAACTTATTTGAATTGAGAAATATAAGATAAAATTTTATTATTAATATTTAATTTTTTCTTGTAAGCGGATTGTAAACTAAATTTTATGCAAATTATTTTAACGTTTTTCTTTTTTTTTGGAAATTTAAAACTATTTATTTAAAGCAGAATTTATCTAAAATGTATTATTTTCATTGCTGCACTTAAAAACTCATCAAAAATTCATTTATTTACAGAGTGCTTAAGGCCTAATTTATGGAAAACTAATTATTATAAATTCCACATTTATTTGCATTATTTTCTTACATCAGAATTTAATGGGAAATAATTTTACAGCATTTTATTGTATTTAGCAGAGCAGCCAAACGTAAAGCGCTTACGTCGCACTCCAATATCGTAACGTAAGCGACATGTTAGGAACAGCCCAGCAGCAACAGCGCCCCAACAGCATACGATAAAGCGCACATCCCCAGGCTAATAACAGTCAACTGTTAAACATCAAATGACTCTCTCCAATTGGAGAGCGTCGCAGCACACAATATACACACATATACACCGTTAGCAGTAAAAGGGGTGGGGGTGTAGACGACGACGACGACGCTGCTGCTGCTGCTTCTGATGCCAGCATATCACCTCGGCAGCGTACGCACACACACACACTGACACAGGCACAGACGGTGAGCACCGTTACACGTTGGTCGTTGCTGACTGACTGTTATTGGTGTATGGGTGAAACACACACACATACAGCAAATCTCTTCTGTGTGAGAGAGAGCAGGCGAACGAGAGAGAGAGAGCGAGAGCGAGCAAGCGAATGAGAGAGAGCACATTTGTTATGTGTGTTGTGTTTGTGTGTGTGTGTTTCAGTGCTGTGTGTGTGTGTGTATGGAAGCTGAGGCCAACGTAGAAAACAGAAATCAACAGAAAGCATTAGTTGAATTTTAGACGTCGCGTCGGCCGCACACGCGCTGCTCCCACACACAGCGCACACTGAGCGAAAAAAAGCCAACAACAACACAAGAAATTTCTATCGAGTCTTCGACTAAAAATTCGTTTTGAGGTTGAACGCGTAAAACAACAAAAATATGAATAAAAATAAATAAATAACAAATATAATAATAAATAAATAAAAAACGCGCAAAGTGCTCAAAAACAAAACACAAATAGTGCACAAAATGTTCTAGCAAATATAAAAAAATAAAATAAAATTATATACAAATAAAAAATAAAAAAAAAACCAGCCCAAATGGCCGCTAAACGTGTGTGCTTAAATACCAAATAAACAACAAACAAAAAACTCCAACAAAAAACAAACTACTGTGAAAAATAAAAATAATATTAAAAAAAGCGTACAATTAGAAGCAGAGAAAAAAAAGCATTCCAATGTTGTCCTGTTTGGCGCCATCGTCTACACGTTGTTTTGGCCAAGAGGATAACATAATAATACAGCAGAGTATGCCATCTTCCACAGCCTTCTCCATGCAGTGTAAGTTTCCCCCCCGCTAGGATGACTCATCCAAAATTAGCCAATCAAAAATCTAACTTTTTGCATTATCAGCACAAAAAAAATGCAATTGAACTTTGCCTGCGAGTGTGTGTGTGTGTGTGTATGTGTGTGTTTATTCAATATTCATTCAACTTAAACAAAGCGCGCCAAAATGCAAAAGCGTCGCTCTCAAATTCCAGTCAATTCCACTTTCCAGTTTGCTGGAATTGCCGCCATTTTCTAACGGCTTTTGTGTGGTCTCCCAATGCGAGCAGCGATCGACGATCATCGAAAAATTCACCTTAAACAGAAATACAACAGCAGCAAAAATACATACATATATATATATATATATATAGATATAGATACATATATACCATAACAGTAAATATCGCACACGCTCAAGAAACGATCGTTTCTTTTGTGGCGGCATCGGATTTCCAATTTTCATTTTCATTACCTCCGCCTACGCTTCGAGAACTGAGAGCTGAGAAACCTTTTTTTTAGAGGCCACAAGCAACGCTCGACGTTCAACGTTCAACACTCAACACTCAACACTCAGCTTAGCTCAGCTCGTTGTTTAATCACCTACTGCATCAGTTTTTGAAAATAAACACCTACGAGATACACACACACACACACACACACGCACGCATACACACACTCTACTTAAAAAGGGGCAACTTAACAAGGGATAATTTTAGAACCCAAAGTAAACAAAATAGTTTAAAGAGAGATATTAATTAAATATATTCAAATGGGATATTTTATTTATATTAAATATTATTTATATTATGTTAAAATAAAATATTTTAAATATATTAAAAATTAATTAATTAATATAGCTTCCTTAATATAGCTCAAATGCATTATACATTTTTGAATAGTTCCCTTAATGATTTTAATATTAGATTATCATAATTTTACTATAGGAATATATTCATTTAAATGTATAATCCATTTTTTGAATAACATTTTTATATAGTTCCATTTATTGATCTAACTTTAGTCCGATTTTTAAATAGTTCATATATAAAAAGATAGAGGAGTCACCTCTTAATAGTTCAGATAATTATTTCATTCATGTTCCTTATTAAAAAAAAGTCACACAAAAATTTAAGTTTATCAACTTTAGCTATAAAACACAGAATATCGCACAAAAAAATATATATTTTATTTATATCTGTGCTTTAACAACCATTCTTGGATTTATTTTTATTATTTTATTATTGAAGATAAAAAAGATTTTGAGCAGCTAAATTGGAGCAGACCGCAAATAAAACACAGAACAAATAAAATGAGTCTAAAAATTGTTAAAATAAATAAACTGCTTTTCGAAAATGATGTGTTGAAGCTGACTAAATTTTCAAGCGGTCTGTTTATTTATTTATAAAAGTTTACTCAAACTATTTATAAAAGTTTAATAAACGAAGCCTATTAAAAAATAATAATAAAAAAAAGCCACACACATTATAGTATTCTGCGAAAAGGTAGACTTATATATTATAGCTGATAATATATCTCTCATATATAGACTCTCATATATAGTCTATATTTACTCTAGTTTCTTTTAATTATCTACTTAGATATTTGACAAGCGATTCAAGTAATTTATTTGAACTTAGTCTTAAACTATTTATTTATTTGACTCTTTATTTAATTTATTTTTTTATGGTTTTGTGGTTTTTTAAGTCTCTTTGTTAGCTATAAAAACCCTTTAAAAGACACTTAATATCACACGAAAATAAGGATTAATGATTCAATCATTAAGTTATATTAAAATGATCTCTCAATTTCTGCATTTGGATCAATTTTATTTATTTATTTATAAATATTTACGGAGGCGCTTAAGTATTTTAGTTAGCTATAAAAAAAAAACACTTTTAAAATTCTGAAATAAATAAGAATAAATAAATAAAATTAAATAATCCACAATCAATATTTTATTTTATTATTATATTTTATTGTAAAAAGGTAGCCTCACAAGTATATGTATTCTTTATATTTAGTAAATATTCTCATAGTCCTATATAGTATATATATATATATATATTTTGTTCAGATATTGACAAGTCATTTCAGTGATCTTTCAATCGTTAAGTCTTTAATTAAGTCTAATATTTATTTATTTAAACACATTTTATTTAGACTCATAAAAAACCCCTTTAAAATATGATTTATTTTATATATATAATAAAAAACTTTCTCCCACACATAATCATTATAGTTATTATCATGATATCATCAGATATCCTTCATAACGGTATTCTCAAAAATGCCTGCCTCGAAAATGTGCCATTGTTTCAAAAGGGAAACCTTTTTGCTGAGGGTCTGCGACGTAATCAGCTCAGGTTGCATGCACCTTTTGCAGCCAGCAACTGTTTTTATTTTATTTCCCTTTGGGTGTGTGTGTTGTGTGTGTGTGTGTTTGTTGTGTTTTTGAGTATGCGGGTGCTTGAAGAGCTTTGTTTTTTTTTCTGGTGTGCATATCAAGAAAAACGACCAATTGCAAACGCATTCGAATTTGATTTGTTGGCAAGAGACGAGGTTCGTTGCCTTGGCCAAGATGCCGATTAGTTGATGGCAGGTAGAGGCAGCTACCACTGAGAGTCAAGTGCTGTGGCGCCTCCTACAAAACACAAACACACACACACACATACACCTCTATTTAGGGTAACTCACCTGTGTGTGTGACATGCGCACAGGTAGAGAAGAAAACTGTCGCCGTCTTCTTTGCTCTTCTCTGCAAGCCAAAACCTGTTTCTGCTTTTGGCCATTGATTGATGGAGGGTATGTTTCTGTTGTTGTTGTTGTTGCCTCGCTTGTGTGTTTGGTTTGGTTTGGTTGCGGGCCATTACGAAAAGTTGTTGAACAATTTGCTGGGCAGCCAATCAAAGTGTAAACAAAACATAAAACTGTCAGTGGGCGCAGCTCATCAGCGCCTTCGCCTAAAGTGAAGGTGTTAACAAATGCAGCGCATGAAAACAAATTCAAAATCATTTCAAATGGAAATCGAGAAAATCGAGAAAATCGAGAAATTGTCTGAAAATGAGCTACAAATTTATGGCGCAATATCCAATATAGACAGACGATTCCAACTGCCCACGTTCCACAAAAAACAAACTGCGACTGGGCGCTGTGACAATTAATAAGCAGCGTTAAACATACGGATTAATTGCACATGTTCAACGAGGGGGCGGAGGGAGAAGGAAATGCCCCAAACGAGGGCAGTTTCTTAACTTGTCAGCTAATAGCTGATATATCGTATTTATAGCCCTAACAAATATGTCTACACTTTCTCCCATGCCATCAAACACCTACACGGAATTTTACAAACGTTTTCGAGTGATTGATTTTGTGTACAAAAATGTTAAATGAAATTTTTCAATTTTGCTTCTCCATGTTTTCCACATAATCTCAGCGCTATTTTTTAACCACTTTTTAGATTTATTTAGTAAATTTGTTGCAGCTATTTTGAATGCGGTTCAAATTGTGCCTTAATCATTATTAATGTGCAACAAATATTTTTCACATCAAGTGTTGTGGTTTGAAGCTTCACATGAAATAAACTATCACTATATATATATATATAACTATACAAATATTTATATATATATATACGCAATCCATTGATATAATTATTTGAAATTAAAATGAATTTTAAATGGAATTTGGGAAATAAGTAAAATTTCAATTTAAATTGAAAGCAATTAAAAACGAGTAATTAAATTACAATATAAAATTAAAAACTTAAAAAAGAATTAAATTAAATTTAAAATAAATATTAATTCAAATGATATTCAATTAAAAATGATTAAATTGGAATTTAAAATTAGAAAATTGAGAAAATATTAAAACTGGGATGCATCAAAAGTAGGACCTCTGGAGGAGCTATAGGCTCTAAATAATAATAAAAAATACTATGCACTTAATAGCTCTGCTTACAGGGTATCTGTTAGTCGCGCACACTCGCCTGCTACATGCTAACTTGCTTTCTAATGCTAATGCCCGTGTGCAGAGGCCAAATAATAAATTATAATTTATGGACATTTAAGTAGCGCCCTCTGCTTTTTTCCACCGTGTGGCAAACTGAATCCTGTTGTTGTTGTTGTTGTTGTATCTTTTGTTGTTGTTTTAGTTGTTGCTGCTGGATATCGGCTAAAAGCCAGCGAGCAGACAGCGCAGCTAATCGATCGATCAGAAGACTGAAGACAGCAGAAGAGAATCTTGCACAGGTTGCCCCACATATATATACATATATATATATATATACTTAACTAACTGGATAGGCAAAAGATACAAAATGTATCTGTGTATCTTTTTCCGGTTGTTTGTTGTTTGTTGTTCGTCTGGGCAGCATCTTTTTGATGTCATTGGGCAGCTGCGACCGCGATGTGTATTAATCGCCAGCTACATTGAAAATGCTGTTCTCTGTTCACTTCTCTGCTTGCTTCTCGCTGCTTGCTGCTCGCTGCTTGCTTCTAGCTGCGAATCGTTTTGGTTTAGTTTTTTTTTTTTGTGTGTTTTTTGTCGCGTTTCGAAATTGCTCCAAAATGTCATAAATCAAAAATGATTTTGGGCTACAAGCAGGCGAGCTAAAAACCTGTCTGTCGCTCTGTTATCACCTACACACAAATTATGTATTTGGTAACGCCCATCCCCTACCCCCATCCCCCACTTCCTTAAGAGTCCCCCTCTCACCACCTACCCCCACCTGAGTGCTTTTAGTCTGCGTCTCGGCCAGTAAATCACTGAAAGCTGTGCTAATTTCCTGACAAGCCAGCAAAACAAAAACATTTTTTTAATTACTATTTTGTTTTTTTGATTTTCAGTTTGAAAATATTAAAAATATGCAAAATAATTAGCTAATTAAATTTGGAAAGATGCCTAAGCTAAATCTATATTTTTTTGATCTTTGAACTAGCCTTTTATAACTAGCCTTATAATCATATACAAAAAATGCCGCAGCTAAAAATATTTTTTCTGCTCACTTGACTGCTCATTTTTATTAGCTTATATTGATTAAAAAAAATATATATTATTTTTACAATAATATTTATTTACTGATCTATGATAATACAATATGTCTAGTTAATATCTGGATTTATTATTTATTAAAATTTGATTATCGATTGTCCAAAAGGGCGTTTCACACTCTGATTGTGTACCTCTGTAAAAATAAACAATTACTTTGCATTTAATTTTTATCTATCAATGCAATCCACGCAAACTGATCCACCCCCAACTATAACTTATTTCCAGTGTTGTGAAACCATTAAAAATGTGCAAAATGTGGATATATTGAAGTTAAAAAAAGGCAGAACAAAAGAATTAAAAATAATAAAAATAAAAATAAATATAATATATAATATATAACAAATATAGAATAATAGAATAGAAAAATAGAGCCATAAATAAGTAAAATAATAATAAAATATAGAATAGCCATAAATAAATTAATTAATAATTAAATAATAAAAAATTAAGAAAGCCATAAAATAAATAAAATAAAAATTAAATAAAATAAAAATTAAAATAACACAAAATAAACATAGAATAGTCAATAAAATAAAATAAAATATAAATAACATAATATAAAATATATAATAATTAATAAGTATAGAACATAAAAATATAAATAATAATAAAATATTTATCGACTACTGAGCACTCTTCTTCTTCTTCAGTTTGATTTTGAGGGCATTTCCTGGTCGAGTTGTTCCACTCGCATTTTCTGCAGTTTCTGTGGACTTTTTTCATTAACCAAACAAATCCTTGGGGCATATTTGCAACACTCGCACACACGCACACACACACACACTAGACCAGCAGCGTCGTCAACTCGCTCGTATCATTTATCTGGGCAGCTTCTCACCGATTCTCTCCATGCTCCGGCTTGGTTTAGGAGGACGCTGCTAATTAATCATTTTGTGCCGTCAGTGAATGTCAGTTTTATATGCTGGTGCTGTCGGTGCTGCCATTTATAAATGCTACCAACTCGTCCTCTGATGTCTCCTCACGTTGACACACCTCTCCTCACTCCCCCTCTCTCCACTCCTGTGTAGGCCATCCTCCTGTGTGCTGCTGGTAATCGAAATTAAACAAACTTTTGCTCAACTATTTTGCAAGTGGCAGGCGCACAAACAAAATGATTAATATGCCCAAAAGCACAATTATCCTCAAGACAACTTGTTTGCCTAAGCAAAGATGCTTCGATCTTATCTAAATAGGTGTGTGCATCTCTCTCTGTGTGTGTGTGTGTGTTTGTCTAGTCGCTGGCTACACACTTTTGAGCAGTTGCCAAGCGCTGTTGCTTTGGCTAAATAAATATATAAACAGAAAGACACAAAAAAAATACTTGGATCAATATAAATAAATGCTTGATTTAAACAAAAAAACAAAAGAATAAAAAAACCATAAAAAATAAATCTTTTTTATTACGCAAAACATTTATTTTTAATTATTAATTTGATTTCATTTTGAAGACTGCTTTTCCCCGCCAAGATTATAAATCAATGAACAAAAACAAATGAAATGAATAATTGGAAAATATGTGCTTAACTTAAGCATAAACAAAACTTGTTGATTTAAGTAAAATAAAAAAACAAAAATAAAAAAAGTATTTTTGAAAGAAATTAATAAATTATAATGGAATAAAAAACAATTTGAATAAATTCTTTTTTATTTTTATTTTTAATTTATTCGTTTAACTTAAACTTAAATTAATTTCTTCTTCTTGCTATAACTTAAATCGAGCATAAATTTTTCATTCACACGATTCCAACTTCAACACTCAATTGAAGCGCACACACTCCGCGCCAAGACAATAAATCAATGGCCGAATGCTGCGAAAGGTACTGGAAATTACTTTGATATCATGCGCCGCCTCCTCTTGTGCAACCTGCCGCAGAGCTTTGTGCAAATTATTTGCCACATTTTTTTTTCTTCGTCTTTGCTATTTGTTTGCTCCTTTTTTGTTGTTTTGGCTCACAAGTAAATTGTTTGCCAATATTATTTTTTATACTTATTTGTTTCCAGACTGTTGTTCAGGCCTTTGTGTGCAACACACACACAAACACACACACACACACACACAATTGAAACAAAGATAACTTTGAAACAGTTGTAAAGTGAAAATTGCACGGAATGTTTGAACGAGCTGCCAGCAGCTACCCCTAAGTCTCCACACACCCCCCTCCAAGCCACGCCCGCCAACCCACAAGCGCAGACTGCCGAAAAAAATGGCGTTACAGCTGTTATTCCTTTTTGGTTTTATTTGCTTATTTATTTAATGCCGGCCACACGACGAGACAACAACGCCCAACAAAAAAAAAGACACACAAAAATATATAAAAAATGAAAAACCAAAAAAAAATCGCACAAAAAAGTGCCAAAAAATAATATATAACAAAAAACCGAAATCGAGGCGCAAACAAAGCGAACGCGGCCAACCCAAAAGGTGTAGCCAAAGGGCATTGAAAATTGCAGCAGCAGCAGCAGCAGCAGCAGCAGCAACAGTGGCAGGTGCTGGGATGGGGCACACAGAAGTTTGGGGGCAGTTGCAACACTGTTTTATGGCTTTGGTTGGAGTCGATATTCAAAGTGTGCTCTTAACGCTTGCCAGGCACAATTTAACATGTAAACGATTTTTGTTAACTGCCAGCAGAGGAGCGGAGCAAAGGGGCAGCAAGGGGGCTGGCAAGGTGGCACTCCGCATTGGTTACACTCTGATTGCCGTTCAATTGCAATAAATTTCGCACAATTGCACAATAATTGTTAAAAGTTGAAAACAAACAAAAAATAGTCGAAACAAGCAAAAGAAGCCAGCAAAAAAGAGCTTTTGAGCAGAGTGCACTGAGAATTTATTATGTGGCGCATATCAATTAGCTCAGCATCCGAATTGTTGTTTCAAATGTATACCATTTAATTTCAGTGTAGTTTTTCTATTCTTCAGTTAGACACATTTTAATGTAGCTGCTAATTTCAAATAAATAAAATGCTAGAGCGGAAAATAAATGTTTATTGTAACACATACCAACTGCACTCAAAGCAAGACAATAGCCAGAATATAATAAACGGGAGAGCTCGCCTGCCAGATACCCTAAGCCTGGCTGTTACAAATATGGCAGGCTTGTCGCATACTCTACATCAATTTTTCATTTGAAAATGTTGCCTAAAATATTTATTCTTAATTTTCATTTAATTTTCATTTGTTTTGCAACTTAAAATTTAATTTACTAATTTTTTAAGTTTTTGAAATATTTTTAATTAAAATATATTTAATATTTAATTAAAAAATATGAAAATAATTGCCTCGAAAAGCACTCAATATCTTATTAGCCACAAATGACAAATGCAGTTTAGTTTTCAGTCATGTTTTTGGTATGTGCAACTTGTGAGCATAGCTGCAGCATGTCAACAGCTCTTGCAACTCCCTGCCTGTAAATGTTCGCAGCTGCTCAAATTTGCCTAATTGCAAGTTGAATGTGCAGCAGGCAAAAAAAATGCCGCCTACGCAGTCTGTAGACTATTTCAAGGTAAAACACAAAAATAGAGTTGAGGGAGAAAAAGAGGCAAGTTGCATGTGCTACAAGCTGCCTGCCTGACAGAGGACACACATATGCCCAGAACAAGCAGCAGCAGCAGCAGCAACAGTAGCAGCAGCAACAGCAGGAGTCGAAACTCTATTCAGTGACGGACACGGCTCGGTTGGCTATTAAAATTTCACACTCAGCAAAGCAAAATGCTACAAATAAAATAAACGTAGCAGCAGCAAGAAGCAGGAGAAGCAGCAGCAGCAGCAGCAGCAAGCAGCAGCAGAAAGCAGCAAAAGAAGCAGCAGTTTAAAATGCGTTGCACAAATAAATAAAAATCAAGTAAAGGGCAACAAAATGCCTCGGCGTTGGTGCAGTTGCTCCTCCGATTTTTTTGGACTCGACTCGACGCGACTCCTCTGCTCTCTTCTGCTCTCCCTCTTCCTCCCTCTTGCCCGTTACTCTCTATTTATAGTCGCAGTCGTCGAATCTCTGCTCTCCTTGTGGCTGCCACCTTTGGCATTGCCACTTGAGGCAGTCGCTCGCATTGCCTTCGCTTACCTAAGCCACCTTTGTGCCCACGTCTGTAACCGAGCATATGTACCACGTAAATGCTGCTACACTGAGAGCAAAATAGGGGAACAAATAATTAATGAGCTGCATCAACCGAATTATTTATTTATTTATTTAATATGCTTTTATATAAAAAAAAAAAAACACAATTGTAAAACTTAAGCCTGCTCCAACCGTTTCGCATATATCGATATAAATCGATAACCGATAACCGAATTATAGATAAACTGCAAATTTCTTAATGATCGCATAAGAAATTCAGTTGTTAAATAAAACAGTTTTCATTTATATACGATTTCAACTGTATATTATATTATTATACATATAATTTTGTTCTCAGTGTATGTATAGACATACATACGCTGCGACTCATGTGCACCTTTATATGCCTTGGGCCTTTTAAGTGCCTTGCCAGTTCCAAATTTAGCACGCCTCGCCGATTATTACTTGCCATATTCTGAGTCGGGTCTCTCTCTCTCTCTCTCTGTCTCTCTCTGTCTCTCTCTGTCTCTGTCTCGCTCTGTGCTGGGCATATGTTTTTCATATGCGGCTCAAGTGCCACTTGAGAACGGACAGCGCAAAAGAAGAAGAATCAGCGGAATTAGTAGAAGAAGAAGCATAAGCAGAAACTGAGACAACAGCGTTGCCAGCTGAAAACAAATTGTAAACTTTCCCAGGCCCAAAAAAATGCGATATGGGAAATGGCAATGGAAATGGGAGCTTGTTGCTGCACATATGTACTTCTCAAATTGAGCCAATTATAAATATAAACAAAGTGTGTGTGGGGGGGGGGGGTGGAGGGGGTGGTTTAGCTTTACGCATTTTATGGTAAATATAAATTAAATGCTTTGAGTGAGGTGTCGCTTACACTTTTAAATAGACGCTGCTTTGCCGTCGTCGTCGTCTGCAGCTAATTTAATGCGTTATTTATTTAAATAAATATGCTAAAACTGTGCTGCGAATGAGCGAGTGCATCTGTTTTTAATTAAGTGCTTAAATTTATGTTTATTATTTAACACAACAACCAACAACAACAACAAAATCAACTCAAAAAGCGATTGTCATTGAAAACGGCGACAGCGCCACCTGTCGGCCATTTGTCTGCAACTGCGTCAGCGACTTCCCAACAACAACAACAATTAAACAATTAGAATTGTTGAAAGTAGCAACAAATTTGCCTTACCTGAAAAACGTTTTCTTAGTTCATTTTCCTCGAGTTGTTGTTGTTGTTGTTGTTGTTTTTGGGAAAAAGTGTCATCGGTTTACATTTCGGTTTTGTTTGTGTTGGTTTGACAAGCGCCTGTCATTGAAATATTAAAAACACTTTAAAAACTGACAGGCAAATGAGCATGAGAAATGCTTCCCAGCAAGCAGCAGGTAAAAGCTGTCCGCCACCAACCGCCACTCATAAATTAAACGTGAAAATCACATTAAAAATCAACAAAAATCAACAAAAATCAACAAAAACCAAAAAACCAAAAATCGAAAAACAAAACTTAAAAAAAAAACAAAAATCACACTGAGAAGTGGAAGTGTTGAGGAAAATAACTTGAAAGATGGCAAAACGAAATGAAACGAAATAAATAAATTTGCATTAACCGAGCTTAGCTGAAAAATGTCTGGGCTAATAAAAAGCTGGCTATAAAAAAGCACATAAAATTAGTGGAACGTCCAACAACAACAACAACAACAACAAGAAAGAAACTAAACAAAACTAACAACAACTGAAAGATACAGATAAAGTTGGGCGCACACAGATACAAATGTATCTGTCGCCGTTAGACGTCCACATATTATTTATAATCTAAATCAACCACCCCCCCCCCCCCCACTTTTCCCCCTTTTGTGGGTTGCGCGTGTTGCACAGGTGAAACCAGCATTGACACCAATTTCTCTGCTGCCGACCGCAAAAGTTGTGCAACTTGTGTGTGCCACAACAAAGGAGAAGCAGCAGCAGCAGCATTTCTTGTGCTCCTATCACAGAATTATATATATATATATACATATATATTTTTTATTATTTCTGAATATTATTGTTGCTTGTTGGCGACATCAATTCTTTGGGCCAGCTATCAAAAAGTGCCGCTGTCAAAATATTTGCGACTTTGAAGCTGTTAAATCATTTTCCCCAACGCAGTTCCAAAATTAATTAAACAGCAATAAATTTCAAAGAGTTAAAAATCATCTATTAAAAAATTAAAAACTTTTTCAACTTTTTTATTTTTTGCTTCTAATTTTTTACAAAATTCATAAATCATCTTCCGCCATTGAGTCAAAGCATTTTGGCACAGTTTTGTAAAGAAAAAATTACTAAAAATCAAGAATATATATATACAAATATATATATATATATATATATATGTATTCTCAGCTTAAGTTCATTTAACTAAAAATTATTAATAAAAACTTTAGTCGAGTTCAACTTCTTACTTTTGATTTTTTGTGCCACACAAAATTCACAAATTAGTTTTCGCTATTTATAAAAATCATTTTAACAGCTCTATACACTTAAAAAAATAAGGACTAAAATCGAGAATATAATCCAAGTACAAAAAACTTAATTATAAAAATATGAAGATTATTATTATATTTAAAAGTTCTTAATTACGTTAATTTTTCCACTTTTCATTTTTTTTAACAAAAACTATGAAAAATCAAAAATATATTCTTTAAATGCCAAAATCTTAAACCAAGCACAAATTCCCAGGAAACCAATATTTCATCAAGTTTATTTCTGATTTCACTTTCAAATCTGGCATTCAAATTTCTTCAATTATCTTTGGCCAATCAGTTTTCTCTATGTATTTTCCCAAGTGTATTTAGCATTTCCAAAAATTGTTTTATACAATTTCGGTTTGTGTTTTAGAGATCATAAAAGTTGGCATTTTTATAAACATTTGTGTCGCATCTATTAGCATTAAATATGTATTCATACAATTCAGTTTGAGTTTATGTTGCAAGTCAACAGGTGTGTTTATTTATTGGCCACATAAACTATGTCCGCCCGATAAACATTTGACTGAATGCAAAAAACGAGTTGCTGTTAAAACACTGACAGCAGCTGCATTTTAAAGCATTAAAAAGAATCTTTTAAAATCAATCAGCTTAGATTAAGATTCCCAGCACAAAAATGAATTTCAACTTTAATGCTGAAAATTATGTTAATTTACATTCAATGCAATCGTGCATCCCCACGTATGTTAAGTCCCTCACTAATGCATGCCAATTATGTTAAGTAACAGCATTATGTTAAGCAACAGAAGTTAGTCCCGAATAACGGTGCTACTTGGGTTTTATTATCTCACACAGGCATTTCCCTGATTCGGGGAAATTTCGCTCCAACGGCATTCTTGCTTTATTTCTAGCCCAACTACAAAAAATACTATCAATCAACTTCAATTGGCGTGCGTAAGCGCCAAATAGTTGCACAGCAACAACAACAACAACAACAATAACAACAACAACAAACATCAACAACAACAACAAAACATAAATATTTGATGCGACTATCAAAATTCGTTTGGTCATCTTTTGTCTTTGTTTTTTTTCGTTTCGTTTCGCTTTTCACAAATTGAAATTAATTTGCGGACACTTTCAATATTTCAATACCGTTTGGGTTACACATGAAATAATCAAAACATTAACAGCAACGCGCATGCACGACTAACAGATGCCCTGTAGCTGTACTCAAATTACAAATTCAATTGCAATTTTCAAAATATTTGTTAAGCCAAAAAATTGAGCTACAATTAAATTTTTTTTTTTTTTTGACGCAAGCACAACTCAAATATACCTCTTCTTTGATCAGTTTTTAATGGTTACAGGGTATTTGGTAATAAGTGCAAAATGCCAAACGGCTTTTTCCACGTTGCGTTAATAATTTCTGTTATGAAAAATTGATTGAACTAAATGAGCTGGTGACACACTTGTTGAGTGTTGAGTGTCACACACAACACACACACACACACCCATACACACACGCACACCCATCATGCCAGCCCGTCGCTTGTTGATGATGATGAAAAAAGCCATAAAATTTGTTTCGTCTTTTAATATAGCATTATTATTGTTTTTTTTTTGTTTTTTTCTGTTTTGTTTTTTTTGTAGTCTTCGTGGTTTGAATTTTAACAACTTGCATATTTTATTGGGATGAGCAAATGGCCGACAGGTTCATTTAATAAAAGCGTCATTAAGCAGGCAGCCAGAAATAAATTTCAAAATTATATAAATGCAAAACATAAAGAACTCAAAAGTGCTGCTGTAACACAAAAGCAGCTGTTTTTTCTTGGCTGTTTTTTATGAACATATTAATTTAATGACATTTCAAATAGGTCCCAGGAGATATTTGCAGCTAAATTCTAATTAGTGCGATTAACTCGAATGCGGGCATTAAATATATATATATATATAAATATATATACAACTGAAGACCCGACCCGCAGCTCTGTGAACTCAAATCAAACTGTATCCGAATCAATTAACAATCAAAAACAAATAAGAAGAAGAAGCAAAACTATCGAAAGTGAAAATAATAAAAATGAGAAATGAGAAATGGGAAAAAAGGAAAATAATATTAGACAAACGTGCAACGAACTCGCCGCAGATTGTTGTTAAGTGGTGGGCCAGTCACACAAGCAACAAGATACAAGATACGGCTACAGCATATTGTTTGTGTGCACTGCAAAAAATAATTGGCAAATGGAAATAAAAAAGAACAATGAGTGAAACTCTTACTAAATGCAAAAATGTCTCTAATATTAAATTAAGTACAATTGTTCTCTTTTTAATATATTTTAGAACAATAAAAAAAGATATTTGATTTGAGAAAAACTTTCTATAAGTAAGTTATTTGGCTTCATTTGAAGTAGTTAAGTGCTTAAACCAATACTAACTAATTTCAATCCTGATAATGGAAACCTGCGTTTATTGTGATCGATTTAATTTAAGAATGACTTTTTCTCATTTAATAACAAATTATACTTTAATTAAGTTACTTTTCAGAACGAATTTTAGTTGATCAACTTTTGCAGCTCAATTCTGGTAATATTCAAAAATTGATTTTGATGTCGGTCGACTAATAAATTGAAGCATAAATTCGATTTCAATCTCAATCCCTGTTGCACTGGCACTTAGCACAGACATTTTCTTCGAGTGTATGTCACATTAATGATCAATTTTGAATTTCAGTTTAATTTATGCTCATTCAAGAATAAGTTGTAGATGAACTTAGAGGAACACATTTGGTTTTACTTGAATCATTTGTAGATAGTAATTTTCTTCGAGTGTACTTAATATTGATGATCGATTTTGACTTTGAGCGTAATTTATAACAAATTGTAGTCAAAATTTCAGGAAACGAGTTTTATTTGAAACACTTTTCTACACTTGAACTTATTACAGCTGTTTTCTTCGAGTGTATTTAATATTTTTAATTTATAATCTCATTCGCGAAAAGATTGTCGCTTTTCGAGTAAGAAATTGAAAAATCGAATTTGTTAACTTGACTAACTTTTGGAATTCAATGGCTGCATTAATTTTCTTCGAGTGTACGTAGCTGTTAAAGCTGCAAGGTACGAGAGAGCCATTAATTTAGCAACGCTGCACATGTGAGTGCCCCTATGAAGCGGCGTCTGTCTGTCGTCTGTCTGTCGTCCGTCTGCCTGTCTGCAGGCGGTTAATTGGCTTAAATTAAGGTAGCGATCAAATAGCAACAACAGCCACAACTGCAACTGCCACAGCGGCAACAGCAGCGGCAACAGCAGCAGCTACAACAAAGACTCCCATTGTGAGATACACAACAGAACTGAACAGAAAACTGAACTCCATTTTGTACCTTGCAACAACGTGCCTGCCCCAGGCGAATGTGGCAGCTACAACAAAGTTGCTTATTTACCAAGCGACTCAGCGGCCATAAGTATCTCACACACACAAGAGTGCGTGCGTGTGTGAGTGTGTGTGTGTGTATAGCAATTGGCTGACCCTCGGCATCGCCAGCGACGTCGTCGTCGTCATTGAACAAAGCAATCTTCAAGATACGTTTTTTCCTTCTTCTTCTTTTTTTCTTCATTTTTTCTTTTTTTTTCATTTTTTTTCTTTTCCATCTTCAACTTGTGTGTGTTGTGTGTGTGTGTTGTGTGTGTTTTTGTTGTTGTTTTTTATGATCTCCCTTTTCGCATGCTTGAACGCTTTTTTAAACTGATTAAGAGTCGACTCTTCAGTCTTTCTCTGTGTGTGCGTGTGTGTGTGTGTGTGAAAACCAGTTCCACTCTTTTTTTTTTTTTAAATATTTATTTTTTATTCTTTTTCGTTTTTTATTTCTTGGTTTTTTTGATTGGCGCATGAGATCATCGCCTTTTACGTGGAAACGTTGCGTGAAGGCAACGCCAAGCCACAATGCCAATAAGTCAAAGGCAACTACCAGCTGAGGGGGGGAGGAGTGGGTTAGGGGAGGCGTGGCGGGGCAAAGAGTTGTGCCGCTTGTTGGGTTTTGCTCTGTTTTGTAGCATTGAGTTTGGCAAGTTGATTTGCCACGAAATTAAAGTTGATCTTTGCTTTGTGGGACGCGACTCTAAAGTTTGCCTGGTTGCCTGCCTGAATGCCACACGGCAACTTAATGGTTGCATGCCCCTCGCCTCTGCCTCTTTGTGTGGCATTCCACTTAAGTCTTATCGCCTGTGCAGATCTCACAGTTAATTTGTTTTCATTAAAAATACGCTTTTATTGTGCCAAAATGGCTGGCTTTGAGTTTCGAAACCAAAAAAAAACCGTCACTGAAAATCGATTTTTGAACTATTTTTAGTGCACATTAAGTAAATAAATTAATTAAGCTTCTTTTTTTTTGCCTTGAGCTGAGAACTCAAAAAGTGCTCAAAGTGATCTTCGTTTCTAGCGACTTAGTTGGCTATATATCAAATTGAAGCAATTTATAATGATCCAGTCGTGAGAGATCACTAGCAGTTACCCTATATATATACTCTATATATGTACCCTATATATACCCTATATATACCCCATAGATATATCACAAATCCAAGATTAAAATCATGTTTTTGGTGATGAAAATACATTTTGATTAACAAAATATTTTCTTCATTTTCGATCTTAATTAAATTTCTACAGTGCATCAATAATGTATCCAAATATATTATATATAAATTGTTAATGTATCTTTAAAATTTAATATTTTTTTCTTTCTATCGGACATCGATGTTTATCGATATAAGTTATCAATCAAATCAAATTAAATTCAGCTGCATATGATGTACAAGAAAATCTCATAAATTAAACAAAATTAAATATTGATTGAGTTTTCATCACAGTGTATATATATAGCAGGTATCTCCTCATATCAAACATCACCTCTAAATTTTAAGTCACTAATTTCACGCAGTGCAATCCCAAGCTTAACCATAGAGCTAATTTGATCTCTGTCTCTCTTTGTTTGCAGTTCCCTCTTTGGCGTCCAGTTTACACCATCACCAAACCACAACACACAACAACAGCCAGGCAAGCAATGTGGCCGCAGCCAGTACGGAGCATGTGCCGCATGCAACCAGTGCCGCCACAGCGAATGCGGCCGATGAGTGCCTGGTCAAATGCCCCCAATGCCACAAGCGCTTCAATGAGTTTCAGGTGAGTCAGGCTGAGGAAACTTAATAAAAAAAGTTAAAAACTAAATAAATAAAAACAAAAATAATATTTATAAATATAAATAATGAATTTTGCAGTCATTTAGCGAACACATTGCCAGCGAGCATCCGCTGGACAAGCTGAACTATGAGCAGCCGCATCCAGGCGCAGCTCAGCCCGAAAGCGAGCCCGAGGCGGAGCAGGAGGAGGATGACGAGGATGAGGAGGAGGAGCACAGCAATCTAAGCAGCAGCAGCCAACAACGCTATGCCAAATCACCAAGCAACAACAACAACAACAACAACAGCAGTCACAACAACAACAACAACAACAATAACAGTGAAACGGCAAAGAATCAAAATAAACGCATTTCACATTCACCTGCCTCGTTGGGCTCCCCCGTTGCCCCCGCCACGCCCGGCGATCTGTTCGCCCATCTGCCACACCCTGCCGCCCATTTGCAATTTGTGGCAGCCGCCGCGATGGCCATGCAATCGGCACGCTCAGCCAACTCACCCAACAACCAACACCAACAGTTGCAACAACAGCAGCAACAGCAGCAGCAGCAACAGTTGCAGCAGAAGCCGAGCAGCAACAGCAGCAGCATTGGCAGCAATTCCGCCTATGATCTGGATTTGAGTGCCCATCGATCCACCTCGAGTCCGGGCTCCACGGCTGGTGGAGATCTCCCAGCTGCTGGCTTCCCCTGCATGCAATGCACGGCCACCTTCCACAGTCGCGAGCAGCTCGAGCAGCATCAGCTGCTGCACTCGCCGACGCGGCAACACACAATCACACAGAATGTCAAACAGGTGAGTCGAGATCGAGAAATATAGATATTTAATATATATATATATATATATACATGAATAGTCAACAAATTTGTTGAACAATTACAAAATTTGTATTTGTTCTTGGATAATTTTGAAGTGCATAATGTATGTACACTCAGAAAAAAAAGCACACCTTATTATTCAGAAAATGGTTTTTATTTTCTTAATTTAAAGATATATTTTTCAAAAATTTAAAAAAAAAATATGTCCAAGTTTCAGAGTGTTTTTTTAAGCAACATTCGATTTTTTTTTTTTAATAATGTTTTTCTTGCATAACTTGTCTTAAAGCTCTTTAAAATAAGTCAAATTTGTCTATAATTAAGATGAATTTCAGCAAAGCATTTCATTAAAAGAAAATCTAAAAAGCCAAAGATTTATTATCTTCAAAAAATTATTCCTACACTTTCTAAAATTCGAATGAAAGAAATCCAAAAATATGGATGACATTTAGTTATGACATTTTTATGTTTCGAATGGTCAATAAAGCATTCAGAAAACAAAAATATGACAAATCCCAGGAGTATTTGTGACCGATTCAGATCAATTTACTGCTGAAAAACTGGAATATGTATATATAAAAATTGAGTTTGGTTTAGCTGTGCACATTGCAAGCAGACTAAAGACGAAGATGACTGATAAATTGTAGCTCTTACACAGTCCAGCAGCTGCGTGGTGGGGGTCAAAGTTCGCACGGGTCGAGTTGATCACACGTCGTCTTCTGCACAGCTCTATAAATATCCCAAATCGGAGAATGCTGCTGGGACTGAGACCGAGTCTCAGACTGGCTTTGACTTGATCTTAAAACAATGCGCTGGCTTTGTTCAAGCTGTTGTTGTTGTTGTTCAAGTTGTTGTTGTTGTTGTTGCTGTTGCTGTGTGCGGAAAGTGGGCAGGCAACGATAACGTGTGGAACGGATAAGAAGACGGTGCCAAGCACAAAGTCAACCTTATGAATATGCCCACGTTTCCTGTTGACACAACATACATAAGAATACAAAAAAAAAAATTATATATTTATTTCATGCACAATAATGCATATATATATATCGAAAACAAATGGGAAAATAATTAAGTTCCCCCAAGATAAACCATAAAAAAAACTAAAACACATGGGACACAAGGCAAGTGTTTTTTTTCTTTCTTTTTTTTACTTATTTTTTATTCAGTTTTGTGCGCAGATAAAGCCTATACTTGAGGTTTTTCCAACACTCGAGAGGTTTTCTTATTTTTTTATATATTTATATGCTTACGTAAAGTTTATCAGCAAGGCAACAACAACAGCAACAACAAACACAACAACAACTATAAACTATGATAAGCAAACACCGCTATAATAAAAAAAAAAACAAAATACTGGCATTAAATAAAAACGTAGGCGTTTACCAAAAAAAAACACACACAAAAAAAACAGAAAAATAACGGAGAAAAAAAGAGAAAAAAGAGTATTATCAGGGGAGCAAAAGAAAACGAGTGCGAGAGATATGCCAGCTGTGGCGCATGCGAGTGAGCGAGATAGCAGGCACGCTGAAACGGCCTATCATAAAGTCTGAGTCTTGTGTGCGTGTGCGTGTGTGTGTGTGTGTACTTCTTCTTGGTCTGTCATTCACAACAACCGTAACTCCCAATTGTGCAGTTGTTGTTGTTGTTGTTGTCGTTGTTGTTTCTTCGTGTGATAAGGCATTAAAATAAATGTTGCTACAGGCAGGCCCTGATAAGACAGACCAACACTTACTTACAAACTACCCACACCACAGCACTCCCCGCCCCCCCTCTCTCCACACTCCACTCCCCTCCTCCTATCCTCTTCCCACTCTATTCTCGTCTAGGCTGAACAATCAAAAAAAAAAAAAAAAAAAAAATTACAACACTGGCCCTGCGATAAGCGGCAAGTTGTATGTGTGTTGGTGAGGGAGGGACACACACACACACGCACATACTCACACACACACACTCACACACACTCTCACTCACACACACCTTGTACCCAGCAGCTATTAAAGCCACATAAATTATAATTTTGTTGCATTTCTTTTTCTTTATTCTTTTTGCTGGTTTTTTGTTTTTTTTTTGGTTGGTCTAGTTGCATGCCACAGTTACTGCCCCAACCCAGTTGACGCCCCCCCATCAAGCATTTGCTCATAAATTCATATAGGCTAGTTTGTTGCTTGCTTTTTTTCGGCTTACTTTTTTTACCTTCATAAAAGTAGCAGCCAAAAAATGAGCCAAAAATGAGCCAACAACAAAAAGTTGGACAGCTTGAAGCTATCTGATTTCTCATATGTGTATGGGGGGGGGGCATTTTTTCTGTGTGTAGCCACAGTGGAAATCGACTATGTGTGCTATAAGGCCTGGCCTGGCGAGTCCTAGAAAAATGAGCAAGTAATATATTTAATAGATTGATTGAAAGATTAAAAGTAATAACAAAAAAGTGATGAGATAAATTGTTGACTCTGCTTTGGGCGGAAAAAGAATCTTGAATCTAGTTACTTTACTGAATAATCTTCAGTTTGTTTATTCTAAAAGGATCTTAACTCATTTAAGTTGTCTTCTCACTTCCCATTGCTATGTGGATTCAATCCATTCTAAAATTAGCTTAAATTAAACTTATTTTCTTCTTAATTCGATTAGCAATTGGCTAAAAAATAATCTTAGATTCAATTTATTCATTCTAGAATGATGTCAATTAAATCAAGTTGTATTGTTTATTGGAAATTATTCTGGATTCTGCCCTTTTACAAATTTTAGTTAGTTTATTCCTGAATCCAGTTGTCTTTTTACCTTTGATATAGCAATGGATTATTCTAAAATGATCTAACTCGAATCAAATCTTCAAAATTTCTTATTTTACTTTTCTTATTTTTTTGATATTTACTTAAAAAATTATTTAAATTTAATTTAAGTCTTTTAAGTTTTTTATTTTCTGAATCCTAATTTGAGATTTTGTTTAATTTTATTAATTTATGTCTTGACAAGTTTTCTATTTTTTTCGATGTCCATTTGCAGCATCTTCACTGTACCAGTTGCAATTATTGCTTTTAAATTTTTTTCTTCTTTCTTTTTTTTTGGCTGTTGGTTATTAATATTTACCTAAGCGGTCAAAAGCAAAGGGTTCAAAAGCTAATAAAGCTGCAAGTGGACACAGAGAGAGAGGGAGGGAGAGAGAGAAAGAGAGAAAGAGAAAGAGAGGGTGATAGAGTTATGAGTGGGTTTATTAAGCTCCGTTCTTGCCCCCGCACCCAGATGGAAACTACGTGCAAAAAGCTCAACCTGTTTGCACTTTTGTTGCAGCCACACACACACACACACAGCTGGGGCACGTTTGCTGCCGCTTGCTGGTTGCACACATAATTTACGGCTTTGTTAATGACATTTAAACATTGAAACACATGCAAAGTGCAAAGCATACAAATATATACATATATATATATATATGGGGGATATATGCAGTCGGAAACAGCTGCAAAGGTTGACATATTGCAACTATGGCCAATACGCATTTATAGCCATATTCGTTATTGATGGCTCAGAGGGGGCAGCACACTTTACACGTGTACACACGTATTAAATTATTATGTGTGAAAACAATTAATTATGCCAACAAAACAACAAAAACAATAACAATAACAACAAATTGCTCATTATGAAAATCACACGCGCAAAAGTAGGCAATAAGCATTTTCCCATTTCCCCATTTTCCGATTTTCCGATTTTCGCATTTAATTTTCTGGCCAATAACAATTGTTATTGAAAAGCCATTCAAATTGGCCGCAGACGTCGGCTTTAAAGTTAACAACATTTCAACATTTCGCTTGTTGCAAAGGTCAACATCATTAACACGGCGAGTGACAGAGACAGAGACAGCGAGAGAGAGAGAGAGCGAGACAGAGAGTGAGAGAGACAGCGGCAGTAATTGTTGGCCAAATGGCAGCACATAAATTATTGGTCAAACTCAAAATGTGTTGGCCAACAAAATATATAAAAAATCGCCAAGAAAACTGCCAACTTAGTCAAGTGGAATATCAAATACACTTACCAAAAAAATCAATCGAATATTTAAGCAGCTGATTAAGGTTTCGGGTTTGGAAAACTCTGCTTAAAAATATAAATATAAAAAAAAAAAAAAATAAAAATATTAAGCTGACTTCAGGAGAGCTCTTTCTCTCCTCGAACCCTTTACTATTGAGTTTATCTCTTTCAAAATGAGAGCTATCTGATATAGTAACCAGAACTGGCCAACTTCAACTTGTACATTTAGCCTCATCAAGTTGGTTAACAAACTAAGGGAATCTATAAATCAAGTTTCATTCAGCAGTGACTGTGGAGTTCATAGATAGTTCTGTCTAAATAGACACACAGATTATACCTTGCACACACTGCCTAAGATAGTCATAATACCCTGCTCAAGGTTATACCCTAACCGAAAAACTGACGTTTGGCAAACTTTCAGCATATAACAACCGACTGAGCGAGTGCCAGAAAAAGTGCAGCAATTAAATATTTGCTTAACTGCGCCACACACACACTCACACACACACTCAAACACACACACACTCATACACACCCCAAGAGCGAGAAAAAACAGTTGCAACTTTTTGGCCACAATTCATTTGGGTCTGGCGCTAAAAGTTGCCACCTTTTTGGGGCAACCACAGAATCGCTGCCTGGTTGCCTGGTTTGGTTTGGTTTGGTCAAATGTGTCTGCAACACACGAAACATTTCAAATTGAAAAATTATATGCACTTTAGGTGTCCTAGAGCTACACTTAAAAAAAATCAAACTGAAAACTTGCAATTTTTGCTTGTTTTTAGAAATAATTTTTTAACTAAAAAACGAACCAATTTTAAACTAAAACAAAACTAAAAAACTTAAACCAAAAAAAGTCTAAAAATTGGAATTTAACAATCAAAAATTATGATATTTTTTTTTTAATAATTTATATTTTATTTATTATATTTTAAATTGAAGATGGAAAATTAAAAATTTTTTTTTTAATTTTATAAAAAAATACACCAAAATTAAGATAAGAAAAACGCAATTTTTTGGAAATATAATTCTTCAATAATAATACGAGTTGAGCTAGGGGACGATTTTTTCTCTGAGTGCAGGCTGTGCCTGGTGTATGCCAGCGAGGACATCCAGGATGACTCTTCTCCTGGCTGACATCTCTCGTCGTCATCGTCATCGTCGTCGCCTCGGCGCCGCTTGCCACTTGACGAACACAGCGCTGAAAAATTAATAGCAATTTATTTACTTCGCTGCTGGAGCAAACCCATTTACCCCCCAGACCCCAACCCCAACTCCAAACCCAACTCCAACTCCAACCCCCTCCACTTGACCGCTTTTAAATGTATTTTTATGTATTTCTCTCAGTCGCTGGCCAAAGTTTAAAAATTATTTGCAATTAAAGCAAACAAATTAAAAACCAGCAACAACAACAACAGCAGCAACAACAACAACAACAGCAACAACAACAACAGCAACAGCAACAATGTTTACAAATAATGAACATTTATTGAAATTTATAACGTCAAAAGTTCTTGCAACATTTATTTATTCAGTCATTCAGCCATGCAAATGAAATATTCTCGTTTGTATATATCATAAAGTTGAACTTGACACGTGTTTCAATTATTGGCCATGTCATGTTTTATGCAAACGTGTTTTTATTCTCATTAAATGGCTATTACTTTTGGCCAACAGAGCTTTGCAGAGTTTTGAGAAAATCGCTAGAAAGTTTCTCTGGCTTTTAGAAATATTTTACAAAAGATGCGAAGCATAAATTTTACAAATAATAATAAATAATAATAATAATAATAAAAAAATATATATTTAAAAATTTCTAAAAATCTCAAAATTTCAAACACTTATTTTTGGAAAGAAAAAATTACTAAAAATTCAGCAACAAATACTGAAATTAAAGTTTTGACTTTGAGGTTTATTTCTTTGGAGTGTTTTGAGAATACTTTAATGTAGTTTTAAGTGTTTCTTCTTCTTCTTCTTCTACTTCTTCTTCTACTTCTTCTTCTACTTCTTCTTCTTCTTCTACTTCTTCTTCTTCTTCTTCTACTTCTTCTTCTTCTAACTCAAACAATTCCTGTGGTTCCAGAGCTTTACAGCGCTTCGAACATGTTTTTAGGCGTCAAATTTTAGCAATCAATTTTCAAAATTTATTTTTTGGAGGGTTTTTACAAATATTTTTATATAGTTTCAATACTCTTCTTTTTTTCTTGCCACCCCGTCTGTCCTCATTTAAGTCATTAGCTCAACAGTTCTCTCCTTTACTGAGTTTCGAATAGGGTTATGAGAGAAAGAGAGAGAGAGAGAGAGAGAGAGAGAGAGAGAGAGCTTGCCTGCCTTCTCCTCTTTTTGGCCTTCTTCTTCCTTTAGCATTCTTTCCGGTTTCGTTAAAAATCATTAGCTTGATCTGTTGAGGAGGCCTACAGACTTTTGAATAGTTTTTCAGAACATTTTTCTTTCTGTTTTTTAAGATTTCTTTCTTCTTCTTCTCTTAGCACCCTCTCTCAGTGCTCATTACAGTCATTAGCTTGAGCAGTTCCTGCTCCTGCACCGTAAACCACTTCCTTTAGCTACTTTTCCACGCTTTCTCTCTCTCTCCTTCTCTCTCTCTCTCTCTTTCTCTCTCTCTCTCTCTAAAAAACATCACCTGCTCGTTTTTTACCAAAACACATGCCAACAACTTCGTTTTCCCCTCGATATATTTTACCTTCCACTTTTGATTTTTATGTATAATCGCTCACGGGATTTGGATCAACTTTCACCGTGCACGTCGTAAATTATACTTGCCCCGCGTTTAAATTTTCCCACTAAATTTTCTTTCACTCCCACGAAATTTCCCTGCACTCATTTCCCTTGGGGCTCTTCCTCACTTCTCTCTCTCTCTCTCTCCCTCTCTGTGACGTTTATTGTGCGGTTTGTTTTAGGCATGTAGTTAATGAAGTAAGCAGAGAAAGTGCAAGGGAAGAGAGGGAGAGAGAGAGAGAGAAGAAAACACTTGACTTTAAGGCAGCGAGAGAAAGAGACAGAATGAGACACTTGAATTTTACTTGACTTTAGTTTTGATTTCAGAATTTCCAATTCTTTTTACGGCTTGAGTTGAGATTTTTTCTTGTAACTTGAGAAATTTGGTTTTTCCCTTGCAAAATGTACCTTTTTACGAATCTCCCTCTCTCTCCATCTGTCTCTCTTTTCGTCACTATATTTCGCACTATTTGTTTCTTTCGCTCTCTTCAAACTTGTGTTGCATAGTTTTTCCAAAAAGTTCTAGAACTCAGTCTGAGAGTTCAGCATTGCTTAAGTTAATAATGATAAATATTGTGCCAATTTTAATAAAATTTCGAAACTTGATTTAAAATATCGCCAAAATTGAGAACTTTTAAAACAAATAATAAAAATACCTCAACAAGTTGCAAGATACTGTTGTTGGCTCTCCGTCGAGCAATTTCTTAGAGCCACATAAATATTGTTTTTATTAATTTAAGTTTGTGCTTTGATTTTTCTTTTTTTTTTGTTGCAACGTTTTATCGAAAGTGATAAATTTTTTTTATTTTGCGGCTGCGGCTAATTTATGTTTTCCTAATACACACAACTAATTTCGCGTGCTTAGACGAAAAACGCGCAAAAGAAAACTGAATGGAAAATTGATATAAATTTTGAAAAAAAAGGAAAAAGAAAAGAAAAGAAAAAGTTTTGCTAGCCCCACGCATCATTGAGCAAAACGTTTTATTTATAAACAATTAAATTTGATTTGTCGTGCGTTGGCAGAACACAAAATGAAAATCAAAAGCGAAAATCAAAAATGAAAATGTAAATGAAAATGAAAATGAAAAATTCAACGTGTTTCCGCTGCGGGTTTTTCTGCTTATCTTAAATATTGTTGTAAATGGTGGAAAATGTGAAATCTTTCAGGTTTTCAGTACTCAGTTTTCAGTTTTTATCAATGCGCCATAAAATATTGAAAAATGCGGCAGTCGTCATAAATTGCCAGCGCTTTAAAAGTATTTTCCTGTTAATCAATAAACGCAGGGAAAATCTACATATTATATTTGGGATTATATATATTTTTTGCTTAAATTGAAGACAGCCAAGATTGTTGGCAAGTGCGCACAAGTCTACATAGAGAACCGTTCTCTTGTCTTAGCCAACAAAAAAATGTTAATGAACTTTTACACCAAAATACACTTAAGAAAACTTTGCATTTATTGCTAGGTTTTCATATCTAGTATAAAACAGATTTGAAAATGACGAAAGGCATGAAATTATTTACAAATGGGATGCAGCAGAATACACAATTTCCTATTAATACATACTTGAAGCAACATGATTAATATTCAAATGAAATATATAAATAATAAAATAAATCAAAATTTATAATTTAAAGCAAGTTCAGAGTTGCACAGCTGCCAGCTACAGCACATGTGTCAAAGGTTAAAAGTGAAAAAAGGAACAGAAAAGTTAAGAGAGATTGCTTAAGGCACTTTTTAGTGGCGAAAATTATTAAATTGTTTAGAGCTACATATAAAGTTATCAACTAATAAACACATGCTGCAACATTTTAAAAATTAAAATAAGTAGTAATTTACGAACTAAAACCAATTCAGAGTTTCACAGCAAGAAGCTTCAGCATGACTGCTAAAGCTAGGCTTAACGAGCACAACAGGAAGCATACAGAGTAAAAGAGAGAGAATGCTTAACGGCGCTTTCGTTGTCATTGTTGCCGCTACTGATCTCCTTCAATTGAACTGCTTAGCTTGGCAAGTCGTGTAAAAGCTTTGCGCAGCCTGTGAATGCACTGCTTAAACTGCTTGCAGCAGGCTTAGCAAAAGCTGAATAATTTAATGAATTAAAATTAAAAATAATTTTAAAATGATGCAAACAAATTTATTATTTGCTTTAATTTGTATATTGTGCAAAAACGGATTCGTAATGAGAACAATGTGCTTGTAGAGCTTATCGCTAAAGGCGCACCTATATAGAAAAAGTCTGCTGCTCTAATCAGAGCAATCAGAGTTCAAGAAACCCTGTTTATAATACCTAGGCAGGCGCAAACCACTTTCGATAACGATAACCCAAAACCAACCCATAACGAACTGAACTCGAACGCGTGCTCAACGTGCTCCGATTTAATAATAATCCTACGACAATTATTCACAATCTCATTTTAGTATACATTCTTTATTATGCTCTGCTGTTTTTTCTTTTTTTTTGCTTCTTTTTTTTAAGGTACGTCAATGCTAGAAATTCATTCATTGCTCTAATCAGACAGCAGCCTTATACAGCATCTATATGCTAAATATAATAATATACTATAAACTATATATATATATATAATTGTTGTTCTTGTTGTTTATAGCAGCTGCCGCAGAGATAAGCACAAACCTAGAAAATTGGGTCGCAGTTGCTATAAAGCAGTTAGACATTTGTTTTATTCTTCTTCTTTTTTTAAACAATTTTTTAGTGATTTTTTTTTTGTGGCGTCGTTAATAATTTTTATGTTTTTTTTTTGCTTGCAAACCAATTTCTTGTTTAGACTGACCTCAAAACAAAAAGAGAAACATAGAAAGAATAACAAGAAGCTACAGCTAATTAAGGCAAACAGAAATTTGAATACTCTTTCAGATCACAGAGTCCGTGAGATGTCAAGAAATTTAAGCAAACTTAGTCATTTTCGTAATAAGATACTTTTAGTTGAATTAGCTTGGTAAATAGGAAAGTTTTTCAAACAAGAAGTCAACTTTTGAGCGATTAAATTAAAAAGTTTTTCAAGTCTTTTGCTGAAACAATTCAGATATAATATTAATTCAAAAAAGTTATCAAATTATGCCATAAATATGAACTAATAAATTCTGAAACTCTGAGTTTCTTCAAGATGGCTATAAATATATGACCACCGATTACAGCTAAATATATAGTTCATCGAAATAAAATACTCCCCTCCGATTTGGAAGGGTATAACAAATTGAGCATGTCGCTTGTTGTTATTTTTATTTAGACGTTGCCAAAAGGCGACAGGTGCGTTCTTCTATATATTACTATGCTACAGTTTCTATATACTATATATACTTCCATGCTGACGGTGGCATTTTGTCAAAATTCTATCTTGAAAGGCCAACAATGCTTTTGATTTTGTTTCTGCTTTTTTTTTTGTTAAGCATGTCAAATTTGAACGCTTGTTGTTGCGTTTGCCTTATAGCCAATTAGGTGTGCTATTATGGCCAAATTCTCAAGTCACTCAATGCATAAAGGCGTTCGTGAAATACTTTCACAAATTAGCGGCGTCGGTTGGCTACCCAAGTCTAAATTTTTATTTTTATTTTTACTTAAATTCTCTATTTGCATTTTGCTGCCCTCAACTATCGCTGTCTCTGTCGCTCTTTTTTGAATTGGCGCCCACCCACTGCGAATTTGGTGCATAATTATAGCAAAAGGCTTCTTGTCGCCTGCAATTACCGTTGCCGGACTTTGTATGCTGCAGGACGCTCTATCTCTCTCTCTCTCGCTCGCTCGCACACAAACTTCTCATTTCAGCTGTCAGTTGCGTTTAGCTTGATTTATGCTTTGAAGCTGCTGTGTGGTCTCCGCTGTGTTTTGGCTGTTTTTACATGAAATGGCTTCTTTCCTTTTTGGCTTGATAAGCAGCCAACTAGCGATAAGCAGCAACTGCTGTAAATATATATATACGTGTGTATGAGTTGTTTATTTTGTGTTTTCAGTGACATCATAGTAAACTCAAATTTTGAGGCTTAAGGTACACACACACAGGCACACACGATGCTCTTAATTGGTTTCACGAGGCGTGGAATTCTGTTGAAATTTTATTAATTAGACAATTTTTCAAAGCACCAGTTGATCACTAGCAGCTTTTGTCTGCCATCAGTCCTCTCTTTAAAAATGGGACAGACTCTTTCAAAGCCAGTGTTGATCACAATCAGCTTTTGTCTGCAGTCCACACACTCTTGGCAGAGTAAGCGAGTTAAATGGACGCACGTGTGCGAAGCTTATCGCAGACAAGAGCAAAGGTTAAAACGCACCAAAAATAAGTGTTTTCGTGGAATAAATCAATTTCCTGTTGTAAACACTTGAGTCATCAGACTGACATACGGACAGAGAGACAGAGAGAGCAGTTCCAACTATTAACTAAAGGTAGCTTCAATTGGCATTTCCGCTCGCAGCAGCAGCCTCATGACGAACACAAATAATAAAAATGAAAATGCATAAGAATCTTTCGCTGACGCATGCAACAACAAGAGCAACAAAAAAAATTACACTGTTTGTAGATTTACCTTTTGTGTGTGGCTGCCATTTTGGTTTACATTTAATTGATAACAATAAAAGAAATGACAACAACAGCAACAACAATAACAGAGCATGTTAATAATGTCTACAAATGTGCTTAAGCGCAGAGGTGAACAAACACACACACACAGGCAGACGGCGATAGTAAGTAAGAGCGAGAGCGCGTAACTTCACAGCGATAACGTGTTTCGCTTTGTGTGAGCGCAACAGGTAGCGAGCCATAACTGTAATCGTAGCCATGTTAAGTTGTTCGTGCATGTCGAAACTCGTTCGTTTTGTGTTGCGCCTGCCTGCTCGCTCGCACTTGCAGCTGTAAATGGCTGCCGTGACGTCAGCGACAGGTAAAACAACACGCACCATCTCACCCACCGCACCCCCACTCACAAACAGCGGAAACGGAAATTTATGTTGCCAGCTCTTCCGCTGCGCCATCAGCCGTTGCCAGCCGGCGATAAAAAAAATACATCCATCAAATTGTAGTTTGAAAGTTTTTTCATGAAAACAAAACAAATCAATTTTCCCAATATTGTTGTGTGTTTCTTTTCTTTGTGAGTTAAATAAACAAATTAGGCCGTAATTATGGTGCGTGTATTTTTTGTATTATTATTCTTATTTTTTTTTTCACCACTTGCTGTACAAATAAACATGGTTAATGTAAAAAACTAATTAGGCTGAAGAGTTTTTTTCTGCTTTTGCTGTGATCTCATTTTGTGATGAGCATAAATTGGTTGTGTGTGACTAATAACTGGTCACACTTAAAAAGCGCTTTTAATTGAAATTCATGCAAAGCCGCTGACTAAGAGAGTGACCCAGCGATAGAGAGAGATGGAGAGAAGTCAATTTAACACTCCACACACACAAAAGAGTGTGAGCAGTACAGAGAATAACAGTGACAGTGACTGTTAAAAGTAAGCACACACAGGCAGAAAAGACATTAAAAATTGATCGCTGATAATGCCATGAACTTTTACAACAATAACAATAGGTCGCAATTTTTATTCATTCATTTATCAAGAGCAAACAAATATGTTGAGGTGAGCTGCGAAATGCAGCGTTAAAAGTTCAATGGCTCTGCAACGGTAAACAAGAACCACAGCTGGGAGGGAGGGGGAAGGAACAACACGTGTTGCCATCTGTTGGGAGGGGCCAAAGTGAAAGTGGCGCAAATCTTTCAGCGCGCTGGCTAAGTGGAATCTGCCTGTCAATCACTTTTGGACTTTTAAATTTTGCTTTGCTTTCATTGCACACCTTTTTTCACAGCAACAGCCACAACAAAGTTGCATTTGATGCGTTCAATTTGTTGCCAAACAAAATGCAAAGACAAACAAACGCATTCAGCTTTCTGTTGATTAGCATCAGCTGTTGAAACAATTCTCGTTTTCGACTTGATTTGTCTTACGTTTTAATTCTATTTTTCCACGTCTTCTCGCTTTTGTTTATTTCTTCACTTGCCGGCGTTTGTTGTTGTTTACGTTTCGATTTCTTATTGGCGCTTTGTCGCAATATTTCCGACGATTGAAGTTTTTTTTTCTTAATTTTTCATTTATTTTTCATCATTCCTCATTTTTTACTGCTTTGCGTTAGTTAGTTACTACAACTGTAAGCTGTTTGCTATGTCACTCCTAATTACCACTATCATTTATGCACTTTGCTTCACTAGTTGCTCGCGTCTTGTTTCAATTCTTAGTTCGTGTTCGGCGCACGTCGCTTTTTATACAAATTGACCTTTTTAAATAAGGCAAAATAAAGTTTTAATTTTAAACACAAACAAAATATACACGCCCCCATACAAATTATTAGCATTTTCTTGGTTTGCGGTTTTGCTTTGCGCTCCTTTTGAAACAAATTAAAAATCCGTTTAATTTCAAATAAGACAGAAAACCAAATAAATACATGCAGCATTTTTTGTTATTTTAAACAACTTTTATTACCTGAGCGTCGTCGATGTATGTGTGTTGGTGTGTGTGTGTGTGCGTGTTGTGTATAATGTGCGCTGCTCAAACGCACAAAAAAGAGCACAATAAAATAGCAGAAGAAGAAGAAGAACAACAACAACAATGTTAGCTGCTGGTGCGCAATTGGCAGTTGGCGTTATAACCAAGGTAAAGCGGTACAAATACAGTTATGATTAGCCTTTGCCGAATTTTTGTCTCCCATCAAAGAAAAGTGAAGTGAAAATATTTCTAATCTAATATAATAATACACTTGAGGACAGTTTATTACGCTTGTGCATTATTCGTTTATTTTTATTGTATATATTTATATTGGAACTCAATTATATATTCTGTTTACCTTGCCAGCAGCGATATACTTTTGTAGGCGATGCAGGGTCATTCACTACTTCGCTGCTGGGCAGTCGCAGACTTGATCAATTCCCGTTATTATATTTGCGCTTACTCACAAGCAGAATACGGGGTGAAGCATACTCACAGAGCGCTGAACAATTATTTGTACAACATTTTAAACAACTTAATATACAGTTAAATAAGCAACTCGTCTGTCATTTAATTTATGTTTTATGTTTTTAATATTGTAATTAAATGTTATACATATTCGCACTGAGCTCTTTATCTCTCTCGCCGATTCAAGCACAGAGCACTTGCAGCTTGGCGCAATTCCCACTATTTATTTTCGCTCTCCCACAGAATACAGGGAACAGTGTATTACTATGAAGGGCATTTATTTAAGTCTATTTAATGCATAATAAACAAATTTTAGCACAAATTAATATAATTTTGCATATTTTGCTCTCTTTGCAGACCTGCAAAATCTGTCACAAAACATTCGCGAATGTGTATCGCCTGCAGCGGCACATGATTAGCCACGATGAGTCCGCGCTGCTGCGTAAATTCAAGTGTAATCAGTGCGAGAAGGCGTTCAAGTTCAAGCATCACCTGAAGGAGCACGTGCGCATCCATTCCGGCGAGAAGCCCTTCAGCTGCGACAACTGCGGCAAGCGATTCTCCCACTCGGGCAGCTTCTCCTCGCACATGACCTCCAAGAAGTGCATCAGCATGTGCCTGAAACTGAACAACAATCGCCAGCTGCTCAAAACGCTGGACAAGAATGCGGAGCAACTGCCTCCGGTGAAGCGCTCGGCCTGCAAACAGTTGGTGGAACCGGTTCTCCCAAATCTGCCCATGAATTATTTTGCTGGGGATTCACAAACATCACCTGTTGGAGTCGGAGTTACTGGTGGTGCTGCAGCTGCTGCTCCTCCTCCTCCTCCCTTTTATTCCAACTATAGTGCAATGAATGCGGCTTTGTTGGCGTTTCCCAATGCTTTTATGGCGGCTGCTCTAGATCCACGCATGCATCCTTATAGCATACAGAGATTGCTGGAGCTAACAGCGGCAGGACAACAGCAGCACCAGCAGCAGCAGCAGCAGAGGGAGCAGGAGGAGCAGCACAGAGAGCAGCAGGAGCTGAAGAGGGAGCAGGAGCAGGAATTGGAAAGGGAGCAGGAGCAGGAGAGGGAGCAGCAGTTGCAAAGAGAACAGGAGCAGCAGCAGCGGGAGAGGGAGAGGGAACATGAGAGGGAGCAGGCGCATCGGGAGCAGTTGCAATTGGTGCCCAGCAAACAGGAGGATTACGCAGATGAGCCCAAGCTGGTCATGGATCTGGAACAGGATGCAGAGCATCTAAATAGGGCAGCTGCAGCAGCAGCAGCAGAAACCAGGGCAGCTGTCAAAATGGAGATCAGTCGCGAGACAACGCCACATCCCGCAGAAGCAGTCAAAGCCATCAAGCAGGAGCGGGAACAGGAGCAGGAACAAGAGGAGCAAATGGAGCTGGACATGCAGATGGATCTGGAGAAGGAGCAGCAGCAGCAATCATCCCCGGTGGCAATGCCCCAGTCAAGCCCCGAACTGCGCTGCAGTCGCTGTGCCAAGCAATTCAATCATCCCACCGAGCTGGTGCAGCACGAGAAAGTGCTCTGTGGCCTGATCAAGCAGGAGCTGCAACAGCAACACTATCAACAACAGCAACAACAGCAGCTCCAGCAGCAACTCCAGCAAACTCCGCGCTCCCTTTCCGATTTCGACGACGACGAGGATGTGGAGGAGCTGCTGGAGGAGCCACGCCACGCGGACTACGCCGCCGGCAGCAGTGATAGCAATGAGCGCAAGGTGCGCGTTCGCACCGCCATCAACGAGGAGCAGCAGCAGCAGCTCAAGCAGCACTACGCACACAATCCGCGACCAAGTCGCGATGAGTTCCGCCGGATTGCAGCGCATCTCCAGCTGGATGCGAGGGTTGTCCAGGTGTGGTTCCAAAACAATCGCTCGAGGGAGCGCAAGCTGCAAAGCTACACAAGTGCAGGGGCTGGCAACACTGAGACGGCCACGGCAATCCTGGCCAGCTCTGCTGCACTGCCTCCCGCACGTGGCGAGGATCAACCTTTGGATTTATCCCTGAAGCGGGATGCAACGCCGCCTCAGTCGCAGCTGCAGCTGCCACCGGATTACAGTGAGGCCAGCATGGCCATCAACCTGAGTCGCCGTCAGTTGTCCAACCCGGCTGCGTCTGCCATGTCGCCTGCTTCGCTCGCGGCGGCGGCGGCGGCAACTCTTTACTTTGCCCCACCCTCACCGACGGCGGGCCCCTTGCACAGCGCCACGCCCCCTTTGGCAGCACAGCGAGGCACACCCTTTGCCGGCCTGCCGCCCTTTCCCATGATGGCGCGCCTGCCCATGGAGGCGCTCTTCCAGATGCGTCCGGGCGGGGAATATGCGCCCAATCCTCTGATGAACAGTATTAAATTGCCGGACTATCATCGCGGCACCAGCCTCAGTCCGGGTGGCTCCGAGAAGCGTTCGTGGCGCGACGACGACTCGCGCATCTCCCACGAGGATGACTATGTCCTGGCCACGGGCGGTCTGCTGGCGCCCAAGCCGAGGCGCGCCAAGGCCGAGACTCATGGACATGCCGGCGATCCCGATCTGCCCTTTGTGTGTGATCAGTGCGACAAGGCGTTCGCCAAGCAGAGCTCCTTGGCCAGGCACAAATACGAGCATTCCGGTAAGTAAGCACTACCAGAAGCACATGAAGAGCGAAGGAGAAAGAGCAAGGAAAAGGGAAACTTATGCAAATCCTTAGTGGAATGGGTTTCACATGATCAAGATTTTTGGGGCTTAGCAAAATTCCCTAAACAAACAAATCATATGGCTAAAAATTCCCTCTCTCTCTCTATCCCTCTCTGCTGAATTTATGATTATCCTTTATTAATGAAGATCCTTTTAAACAATTGTCCTTTCTCCATTTGTTTGCAGGTCAGCGACCGTATCAGTGCATGGACTGCCCGAAGGCGTTCAAGCACAAGCACCATTTGACGGAGCACAAGCGATTGCATTCCGGTGAGAAGCCGTTCCAGTGTTCCAAGTGTCTGAAGCGCTTCTCGCACTCGGGCAGCTACAGTCAGCACATGAACCACCGCTACTCCTACTGCAAGCCCTACAGGGAATAGGTAAGCGACACCTCAGTGCCGCCCACCTGCGTAGCCAGTGTCGCCCTGACGCCGCACGCTCAACGTGCTCAGCGTCGCGCAACCAGCCAGGCCAGAACCAACAACCACAACAGCAACAGCAACCACAACAACCACCCGAGCAATAACAACAATAGTTATCCACATCAGTTGGCTGCCATGGCGGCATTTCAACACCAGCAACACCAGCAGCAGCAACAGCATCGCTTCCAACAGCAGCAACGTTTGCCCTGCTGGCCAACGTCCGTTGGTGCTGTCAGCAGCAGCAGCAACAGCAGCATCATCATGTTGCCGCCACCACACAGCAATAGTACAGTGCCTAAGCAAACCACACAACAACAACAACAGCCGCAACCACAATCAGCATCAGCAGCAGGAGCAGTTGCAGTTGGTGCACCACCACCTCTGCTATCCGCTGGAGCGCCGCCTGGTTTCTTTGCCAGTCCGCTGCATCATCATGCAGCAATGATGGCACCACCACATCCGCATCCACATCCGCATCCGCATGCACATCCGCATCAACATTCGCATTCGCATCCACCGTCCTTCAATTTCTTCAATGCCAAAATGTATGCGAGCCAAACAACTAACATAAGTCTAAACTAGCTACAGTGAACTAACGCTAACGCTAACGGTGCACTTAAATGCTGTACTTAAAAACAAAAAGCAAAAAACAAACACAAAACGACGCAAAAATCTCAAATTGTGCAGGTACACAACACAAGCAAAGAAATCTAAAAAAAAAACTGGCATATTTTTTATAGCAATATATATTTTTTCGAGTGTGTCAAGAAAGAAGAAGAAAAACCTTTCGTTTGAGCGAATTTATTATTTTTACTTACGAATGTTTTTTAGTATTCATTATTTTTGAAAAATGAGTTGAAATCGTTTTTATTTCTTTACATCAAAATAGTTTTTTATTATTATTAAATATATATATATATTTTTTATATACATTCGGTTTGGCTTTAGTTTTAGTTTTTAGTTTTTAGTTTTTAGTTTTAGTTTTAGTTCGTTTTTTGTAAGTGCCACAAATGCCAGTACCAAGTGCTGCGAAATACTCAAAGGAAAGCTTTGTTCCCTCGCCGAGTTGAGCGACGAAACGCCTTTAATATTTTACTAAAACTTATTATTATTATTTTAATCATAATATATTTATATTTAGTTTGCTTTATTTGCGGAATAAATGTTTCAAATTCAAGCTTAAAACGGGAAAATGAAGAGCAAATTCAACATTTTTCTTTTTGGACCAACAGCCAGCAAACGTTAACTTGACAATATCTAAAAAAGAAAAACAAAAACTAAAAAATTTCGAATAATGCCGAGCTAGATGCTCTCTCTCTCTCTCTCTCTTACTCTCTTACTGTATCTTTCTCCTTTTCTCTCTCTCTCTCTCTCTCTCGCAAAAGTATTAAACATCAGCCAAGTGTATTAAAGCCACAAATACAAATACAAAAAAACCAAAAAAATGCCAACTTAATAAATTAAATGCGAAAAATAAAAACAAAAAGAAAAATATGAAAAACTTATGTTAAATGAAAACCCACCGCTTGCTGCGCGTTTCAAACAAAAGAAAATTACTCGAAAATTACAAATTTCTTTTATTACGATTTCTATTTCTATTTTTTGTTGATTGTTTGTATGAATTTTGTATGAAAGTTACAAGTTATATATAAGCTAAAGTACCATATAATATATGATATATAATATATGATATATAATATATAATGATAATCGAATCGAACGAGACACCTATACGATCATTCCATTCAGCTGGAGTTGCCCTAGCCGAAGGTGCCCTCAACATGCATTTAAACCTTCCGCTTCGACTTCGAGCAAACAAACAAATGTTTTGCTTATGCACTAAAAACAAAAAACAAAAAACCAACAAAAAAAAATACCAAAAAAATAAATTCGTCAAGAAATTAAATTTAAATATTAATAATTAAAATACTATACACAAGATAAAGAAAACTTAATTTGGCCTTATTAAACATTATTTAACAATTAATTAATTAATTAACTAATTACTTACAAGCAAGAAAAAAAACCCAATTCTAGTTTTAAGTGTGACAAAAAACGTTAAAGCAGCCAAAACCAAAACATAAATATTTAAATTTAGCATGTAAAACAACAACAAAAAAACCAAAAAAAAAAACTATTTTGGAAAAGTCTCTAAAGAAAATTATTAGCAAATTTCAATGTGCGTATTGATGTAAAGAAAATCCTCCTCTAAAAACAAAAAACCAACAAAAAAAATGCAAAAACCCAAAAACTATTAACATTAACTATTGAAAATGTTTACAAGGACAATAAATTTACTAAATAAATTAGAATGCTTTCTCCCAAAACTTTTGCTCCAATCAAATTCAATTCAAATCATTTACTCGCATAACAACAATAAAAAACAACAAAAAAAACTTAAATAAATATAAAAGTTGATCACAAAAAAGGTTTCCAGAACAACGAAAATTTATGTTTAATGTTATTATTATATAATATTATTATATTATAAAAGAATATTTTCATCAATCTAAATTTGATTTCAAATTCAATTTTCTTTTGCTTTTCCAAAAAAAGGAGAAAAAAAAAACAACAAGAAAAACACGAAAAAAATGCATTTATTACTTAATTAATTTTTATATTTGTATTCTTAAAACAGAAACCCAAAAAACTCGATATATATATATATATATATCTGATATATATATTATGTAAATTATTTCGCAAGAAAAAAAGCTAGAGAATCCAAAAAAAAAAAAACAAACTGTAATTGTTTCAAGTAAAAAATAGAGACAGCACTCGTTTAGCATAAATTATACTATAATTGATAAATTAGACTAGTTAAACGTCTTTATAAATGTTAACTTACAACAGCAACAACAACAACAACAACAAAACACTACAACTAACAAATAATTATATTTAAGCGCAAATATTTGAATTGTGATGGAGTTGGAGAAATGCCGGCGATAATATTTGCACTCTAAGGCCTTATATGAGATACACACACACACACACACACACATTTACACTCACACACTTGTTAGTTATTTAAATTAAGCCTAATTAAGATGCATGAAGTGCGTCCCCCTTTTAATTTTCCCCCCCTTGCAACCAACAAGCTCTTTTTTACTCTGTCCTCTGTTAAAGTTGTTCGCCAAAAGTTTTTATGTAAATAAATCCATAAATCCATATATATATACACATACGTGTATCCGCATACATACGTTGTTTTTCGTGCAGTGTATGTGCTTGTATTATTATTATTTTTTCTTTATGTTTACAACAAGAATCTTCAATGTTTTTTTAGTTATTGCGACGGGGCATCAAAAATGTTAATTGCTATATACAAGTACACTTTGAGAAATAAACAACAATTTAAATAACTTATATTTCAAATATTACGCATAAATGTATTTTAATCAAAAGTAAGCAAAAACAACAAAAAAAAAAACCAAAAAACAAAAAACGGATAAAACATTTTTTGTCTTGATACATTTACAAAATTATTATAATTATTAAATTTACAATGTGAAAATAAAAAACAACAAAAAAAAAAAACAAACAAATTATTAAAATTTAAAACATTGTTTTGTTATTCATGGAAGGATTTTTAATCTTAGAGAATATACAAAATTGGACATAGATCAGTGCTGTGCGGAACTCCAGGCAGGATTTGGGCTGGCATTTGGATCTGATCATCTGCACATCGCAAATGGCAACTTATTTTCTTCAGGTGTATTAGTTGCAGTTTCAATTTAAATAGGAGTCCAGCGATGAGTTGATAAGTTGATAATCTGAGTTGGCAATTCCTGGACTGGACTCTTGCAGAGGATATTACAATTTTGACAGTGCATCTGGTATCCGGCTTGGCAGAGAAAGTTTACCTTTCGAAGGATTTTTACTTTTTCCATGAGGCTTCTATCGAATCGAAAGATACCTAAAACTAAAATGTAGACTATAAAAATCAAAAGTTATTCAATTTTCGAAAATTAGGACTTATGATCATCATTTGACCTCCAGAATCCAGGTCAACGAATCCAATAAATAGCTGTGAATAAAAAGCGCATTTCTGGAATTCGAAAATCTTTTAAAATGTTATATTCAGAAATCCCCATTATATAATAGACGGAGTTTTTAAGATTTTTTACATATTTTGCTTTCCATTTATTGATGTGTGTTATTGTAAATTAATTGGCCAAGGCCAAGGCACGCGCAGTGTTATTTTTTGTTTGTTTAACTTTTCGATTAACTTGTTGTTGTTCCGCTCCCATTGGAAAACAAAGTCGGGCTAATGAAACAAAGGTAAGTATTACTATATATATACTATATAGTAAGTATATCGAAACAGATCGCATTCCCAACGACAAGAACTTACAATAAAAAACAAAAAATGTGTTTATGTACTTTTTGCTTAGACATGAAAATTACACTAAATTATTGTTAGCGAATTATAAACTAAAAAACATCTTAACGCTACAAATAATGTATTGCATATATGTAAAAACTATCAATTAAATTTCTTTTACAATTTTTTCTTTTATATCTATATAATTTGTATGTATATATATATGTATAGATATAGATTTTTGTTGTTTGTTGTTTATAGCATTTTTTACTGTTGAACATTAGATAAAAAACAATTTCATTTGGCATTCAACAAGTTGCTCTAACATTGCTAGATTAATTAGATATATATATATATATATATATGTGTATATATATATATATAGTATGTATAGATACATTTTAGTTTGTTCTTTCATTTTGTTGGGGAGGGGGTTCGATTTTAAAGAATGAGCACTGATAATGGGTGTGATAGATATAGAATTCATTCATAGGATTACAAGTGTTATATTGTATAGATTAGGCTTATAAGACCCGCTTATATCGCTAACTTGGTGCGATGCTCTGCGCGCTGATCATTTGATTGATTGATTGATCGAATCGCACAAATTGAATTGTTTTCATTTGTTTTTGTTTTTGTTTGTTGTCAAGCTAAAGTTTCAAGTCCCGCTCAATGGTCACAAACTAATCAGCCTGCTGAAATAGTTATAGTTGCCATCGGCGATAACATTGTCAAAATTGGTCCAGTGAAAGTTGTTCGATTTTCGATTTTTGTCTAGTTTTAGTTTAAATTCGCTTCTTTTGCAATTATATAGTTTTAAATACAAGTTTTGATTTCTTTCCCCTTGCTTTTTATTCTTTTGTCAAGGCACATAGCATTTATTTTTGATTTGAGCACCAGGAAATTGGTTCAATTGCTTTCTCCAAGTCTATATAGATAAATTTAAATAGATTTTCCTTCCATTCATAACGTACATAACTATTTTGTATATGTATTTATATATATATATGCTGCTTTTGTTTGTATACAAGATCTTTAGTTTACAAAAAAATCAAAAGTTATGACTCAATTCATTTAAATTTATTCAGTTCATGCAATCAAGCATATATATGTATGTATGTATTTATGTATATATATATAAATATATATATATATATGTATGTATAGTCCCTTTTGCTAATCAACCGTATATAATTCTTTTTTACTTATATATATATATATATATATTGTTCCGTCTTGTGTGTCACTTTCACTAACTGCTAAGATATACAAAGAAAAACAACAAAAAATAATTTTTTTTTTTTGTTGTGCAACAAATTCAACTAAAAACAGTAATTTGAATATTTGCATTACAAGAATTATTGCTTGGACTTAACAGAGTTGCCGCTGTTAAGGCGCTGTTAACACGCTGTTGGCACACTGTTAACGGTTTTTTTTAGTTGTCGTTGTTGTTGTTTTGTGACTATTTGACTAACACATGCAAATCATATATATATATATGTATATATATGGTATTTTGTTAGCTCAGACATAGACCGGCGCCTGGTCATCGGTCATGTCCGGCTGCTGTCTGTCATCGAAGAATCGTCTAAAGGTAAATTCGAAGAATCCATGGAATTGGCGATCGTTGAGATCGATGTCATCGCCGCTGCTCAAATTCGAATCGTTTGAGCGCAACTTATCCGGATCCACCGGATCAAAATTGGACGTATCCGTTGGATGTTTGATTTCCGGTATATATGGCGCCTTCTGTTTGCGCATATCCGCAAAATCGATGCCCTTGAAGAACTCATGACCCTTGACCTCATCGACACTCTTGCCCAGCCGCTTGTCGGCAGAGGCGCACAGCCGCCGGATGAGATCCATTGCCTCCATGGACAGCTGCGCTTGCGGCGGTATATGCAACGTCTTCTCCCAGTTTATGACCTGCATTTTGAAAATCATTTTCGATATGAGACTTGTTCCAATTTGTTATTCTTAACTCGAATCAATTTTGGCCAAAACTGATATGTTGAAGCTTGGCAGTGAAATCTTAATCCCAAATCTGGCAACTTCAGTTTTAGCCAAAACCTAATTGATACCTTTTGCTGTGTCTCCATGGGACTGTTGGCCAGAAATGGCGGCTGACCCACCAGCATCTCATAGAGAATGACGCCAACGCTCCAGTAATCGCACAACTGCGTATACCCGCTCCTCTCGAGCACCTCGGGCGCTATATAGTTGGGTGTGCCGACCAGCGAATGGGCCAGCACTCTTTGATGATCCCGCATGCGACGCCTAATCGCGGCGAGCACAACAAATAAACAAAATATTAGCAAATATGATTTGAGCAGATTGTGGCTTCTGGATTCTATTCACCTTTCCAGCACTGTGGGCTTTGGACCGTTCTCCGAATAATCCTCCCACGGCTCCATGGAGTCCTGCCTCGAGTGATTGCCTAGCAAATAAAATGAGTTGTTAATCTCAACTCTTGCAGTTAGATAAGTGAGGAGGACACTCACCATTCTCCTGATAGTATTTGGAGTTGTGCGTCCATCTGAAGCCGGTGCATAGTCCAAAATCGGTCAGCTTTATGTGTCCGTCCCGGTCAATGAGTATGTTGTCAGGCTTGATGTCCCTGTTCATATTCAAATTTATAAATATTTTATTTTTAGTTTTCTAAATACAAACTTCAATTTTTCGATAATCGATTTGTATCGATATTTGCTAAGCGGGTTATCGATCGAAATAAATAAACTTGGTCTGCCTATAATAATCGAGAACTTATATTACAAATAGTTCCACAGTCGCTAGTTCTTATGGCCTCTGAGATCATGACAGACGGACGGAAGGCTTCATCGTCTCCACTGTGCAGATTGATCGAGAATATATATACAATATCCATCTTATGGCTACCATTTAAGATCAGAGATCAAATGCAACTAAATTTGAGTTATACGTCTGTGAAAGTCCGTCAGGAATTAAGCTATATACAAAAAGCACTACTATATCTTAAGATCCAAGGATCAAGTGGAAAGTCAGCTCATTCAAATGGTATTTTTTGGGTGCACACTCAGCGCACCTGTGAATGAAGCCCATTTTGTGGACACTGTCGACGGCGCAGGTGACCTCCGCAATGTAGAAGCGGGCGAGCGGCTCCTCGAAGATGCCCAGCTTGATCAGCAGCGACATCAGATCGCCGCCTGTAAAATACCAATGATATATATATATATAAATGTATGTATTGTATATATTGTGTGATACGCACCTGGTATGTAGTCCATGACGAAATATAAATTATCCTTATCCTGAAAACTATAGTAGAGCTTGACAACCCAGTTGTTGTCGGCCTCGGCCAGAATATCACGTTCGGCTTTCACATGAGCCACCTGATTGCGCTTGAGGACGTCTGCCTTGCGGAGCGTCTTCATCGCGTACAAATGGTTCGAGGTGTCGATTTTGCGGACGAGGGTCACCTCACCAAAGGCACCGACGCCGATGGGCTTGATCTTGACGAACATGCTCTTGTCCATTTTGGCGCGCTTGAGCCGTATGTAATTGGACTCCTTCTGGTTGAGCATTTTGCGCATCTCGATCTGTGTCTCGTCGGAGAGACCCACCTTCAGCATCTCCTTCTCGAGCTGGTTCTTGCGGAAGGTGCGCTGGCGGTACGACTTGATGACGTTCTCGATGTGCTGCTCCATAAAGAATTTGAAGGCTTGCGGCGAATATTGTCGTATTCGAAACTCCTTGCGCTCCTCCTCCTTCTCCTTGGAGATCTTCTTGCGCTCCGGTATGGGTGAGGCATGTTTGATCTTTTTGCACGCGGCAGCAGCTGCGGCGGCGGCAGCAGCGGCGGCAGCAGCAGCTGTTGCATTGCTTGCGGAACCATTGCTGCCACTGGAGTTGTTGCCACCGCCCATGCTGATGCCGATTCCGCTGTATTTTGCCGGTGGAATTGGTGGCGTTGTTGCCAAATTGCTGTTGCTGATTTGTATGTTGTTGTTGATGCTTGCGGGTTGTTGTTTGAGTTCAGGTTGCAGGTTGCTGTTGTTGTTATTGTTGTTGTTGCTGCTGCTGTTGCTGTTACCATTGTTGCTGATGGACAACTCGGGCGTGGCGACACGCGCACTCTGATAAGGCGGCGGCGGTGGCAGCTGCCGATTCGCATTCCCATTGCTGCCACCAACGGGCAGTGACTGAAAGAAGTAAAAGGTGAGTTAAGTTGTGGAACACATTTGTGGAATACATTGAAATCATCAAATCATTACTCCCGTTAGATCTACTCTGCACCCCTCAGAGTCCACACCTCCATCCTCCTCCTTTCCCTTAGATACTATCTGCTATCTGCCAAGATCTGCTTGCAGCACTCTTGGGCTCGCTGCTGGTTACACCTAGTTGAAGCAGGTCTATTCCTTGCCATAGATACTACCTGCCTAAATATCAGTTACCTTTTGTTGTTGCTGTTGTTGTTGCTGGAGTTGTTGTTGTTGCTGATGCTGCAATTGTTGCTGTTGCTGCTGTGCTTGCAGCGCACGCAACTGTTGCTGCTGTTGTTGCTGCTGCTGCAGTTGTTGCTGCTGCTGCTGCTGTTGTTGTTGTTGTTGCTGCTGCTGCTGTTGTGGCTGTGGCGTTGTTGTTGCCGCCTTGGCCTGCATGCTCTTCGCATAAGACGGTGGCTCCATGCAGCCCACCACTTTGCCCACACCACTGCCAGCACCACCAGCACCACCATTGAGCAGTGGCGGCGTTGTGGGCGTCGGTGGCTTCACCGCCCCGGCAATGACAACAACTGGCACATGTTGCTGTGCTGCTGCCGCCGCTTGCTGTTGCTGCTGCACCACCGCCGCCGACTTCTGTGGATAGGATGGTGGTGCAGCCAGCACATGCACCGGTGAATTACTCGCCGAGGCACTCACGGGCGATTGGGGCGCCACAGCTGTTTGGAGCACGGGCTTCTGCACCTGGGTGGACTTGACGCTCTGCATGATTATGGGTGGCTGGGTGCGTGTCTGATAGACGCGTGGCTGCGGCCTGGCCACGCCGACGCCTGTGCCACTGCTGCTAACCGTAATGGGACTGGGTGACCCGGCCGAGTTGGCCGAATAGATGCCACTGCTGGGTGACTTGCGGTAATCGGATTGCTGCGATTGCGTCGGCGATTGACGCGATTGCATTGAGGCCGTGTAGCTGGGCGGTGGTGGCGGTGGTGCAGCAGCTGCAGCTCCAGCTGTGGCACTCACCACCACCGTATTGATGAGATAGGGTGGCGGTGGCTCAACAGCAGCACCACTCACCGCACCACTCGGATACATGCTGAGCGCCTTTAGCTGCTGGCTGAGCTGCTGCTGCTGGCTCAGTTGCTGTTGCTGCTGCTGCTGCAACTGTTGCTGCTGCTTGTTGTTGCCATTTTGTGCTATGCTCGGTGAGGTGCAGCTGGGCGCAATTGCCGCTGGGCGGTTCAGTGCCGGTGAGCGTCGCTTGAATATCGACTGATTGGTGGGCGGCGGTGGCGGTGGCGTCGCCGAGCTGCCAAGCTGTGGATTGCGTGGCGGTGGCGCCGGCGGCGTTGCATCACTAAAACTGCTCGGCGATGGTGAATATTGGCCAGTGCTCGTCCTGCCACTCATCTGCTGATGGCTGTGCGAATGTGGACTGTCCGAGCGGGAACTGCCAGCGCCGGAATCCAGGGCGGGACTGCAGCGTAAATAATGCGTTGGCGTCTCCCGCTCGATGCTCGGTTTGCGTATCAATTTGGGCGGCATCAGCACATTGATCATCTTTGGCACATGACCATTGGCAACGGCATTGGCAACTCCCTGCTGCACCTGACCCTGCTGCTGCAGCTGCCCCGGCTGTCCCTGCTGCTGCTGCTGCTGTTGAGCTGCAACCAGCTGGGGCACAACAACAACAGCAGCGACCACATCGGGCGAGGGGGATGAGGCCGAGGCCAGTGGCGATGATTCCAGGGGCAGCTGCTTGGCATGATGGTAATCGGTGCCGTCGTTGCGTCCATTGGCGGCCGTATATCGCAGAGGTGTGTAATTCTGCAAGACAAGAAACCGATAAGTTATCGATAAGTGAAAAAGGCAAACATCTATAAGTTATCAACTATTATTTATTCGAGCTGTTTTCAATTCGAAAAAAAAGTTATCGATAATGATAATGAAAACAAAGCAAAACTATGAAGTCGATATATATTAAGGTATGTTTTCAGATCGAAAATTAATTAGTGTTAATGAAAAACAAAACAAAGAAATCGTTAAAGCTAAATATCTATCAACTATGTAATCAATATATGATTTCAGATCTCAAAAGTTATCGATAATGAAAAACAAACCAACAAGTTCTCGAACCATGTTATCGATACACTTTTCATTTGGACTACATAATTGAGTTATATTTACAGTTCATTCAAAAAATTAGTCCAGTTGCTCAATTATGAACGAATCGTTCATTTAGCTCGTTCGTTTAATCATCGTTCGTTAAGTTCGCCTATTTCCGTTCTATTATTCATATTAGTTTATTTTAATTATCACTTCATGCAGAGAGGTTTAATTTGTACTTTTACGCAAATAAACAAAACGAACAGGAATCAGACTCAAAGAATCAAATGAACAAGAACCGAATTCAAAGAACGAAACAACTGATTAATGAACTAAATGAACAAGATAAATTTAATTTGTTCCTTTGTTAAGTGAGTAATTTTACTAAATATTGATCGATATTCTACGTTTATTTATTAGAAGTATCGGTATTGATTGGCAAACAGCAGCAAATCTAAATTCCAATTGTCCTCCCCGCATCAGATTCTTCACCTTTGCATGGGCAACATTCCTGCGCTGTGAGAAAATTTGTTTGTGTATTCATATTGGCTTGGATCAGTGTGTGTGTGTGTGCGTGTTTGTGTTTAGATTTGGTAGCAGTTCAAAAACTAAACAAAACGCGCGCATACAAAATAAAAACAAAAATGCGAACAGAGCCTAAAACAAAAGGCAGAAGAAACGTTGCGGCAAAAAGCAATGAAATAAAATTCTTGCCACCGTTCAGAAATTCCTAAAAGTCAGGAGCACACACACGAACAAACAGACACACATGTATACACAGCAAGCAGAAGAGAGCAAAACGAAAACAGGCACAACGAGAAAGAGAGCAAAGAACAACAACAACAAAGCAATCGCCGGCTGACAGATTGCAGCAAACAGAAGAAGAACAGAACAGGGCAACCTTCAGTATGAGTGTGTATTCAAGTGTGTGTATGCACTTTGCTGCTGCTGCTGCTGCTGCTGGCTACCCGTTTTACGCATTCTTTCATCATCATCATCGTCTTTCTTTTGTGACTGATCCTCGCCTTTTGACATTGCATGAGTGATGGCCATAAATTTTGCGATGGCAACGTGACATGAAATCTTCACATACGCACACACATATGTAACAAGATAACAAGTCACGCTCGTTCACGAAATTGCAATTTTGACAGCGCTGAGTTTTAACGTCACATATCCAATGTTAATCAATATTAAATCCACACAACAACAGTTGTTTAACCTGAGATTAGCCGTTAAGTTGAGGGGAATTTGTCTTGTCGTGCAAGGGAAATTTATCATGCATGTTATTTAACTTTGTTGCTGTGCTTGTAAATATCAGCAGTTAATGTTAACATTAAATTTAACAGGTTTAAAATTGAGGACATTTTTTTGAACAAAATTTACCCGAATTGTTGCGTTCCAATTAATTTAATATTTATATTCAATTCGTATTATTGAATTCTTAGAACGTATTTATTTAAAAGTGCGCATCTCTAGCAGCACAAAACGCAGATATACATTTTTTTTATCTGCTGCCAGCTGCGTATTTAAACATGAAGTGGGCGAGCGAGAGAGAGAGAAAGGGAGAGCATGCGTTTGATGTTGCGGCCAACGCAGACTAATTAAAACCAAGGACGCGAAGAAACCCAACAAAAGAGAAAAAAAAATTACCCCCAGCAGACAAATCGACGACGCTTTATTGCCAGCCGCTACTGCTACTTCTGCTTCTGCTTGTTCTGCACGATTTACATGCACAAAACAATTGACGACGAAATTAGCTGAACCGTTAAATAGCCCAACCTCAACGCATCCCCACCCCCTTTACCCTGCTACCAAATTGCAAATAAAATAAATTGGATTTGCGGTAGGCAAACAAAAATAAGCGAATAGAAAACACTTTCGCTAATCCACTTGAAATTAAGACCCACAAACAAGGGCGCCACATTTTGTGGCACTTATCACCTTGACCGAAATAACTTTGAACCTGACAAAAAAAATATATAAATTTGAATTTCTATAAGCATATTTTTACTGGCGATAAACAGATAAAAAAAAAAAACAATACACGAGGCAAAGAGCAAAAATGTGTATTTTTTGTTGTTGTTAATTTTGGGATTTTCTTGGTCTATGCAAACACACACATACACATACATGAGAATACAGTAAATTCTTGGCAACTGGCAAATACAGGAATATCTATATAAATATGTATAAATATTTACATATATATTTTTGTGGGGGGGAGGGGGGAGGGAATGCTGCTCAAAGGCATTTCAAACATTTCTTTTTGTTTTATTTGATTTTTATATTTTTGTTGCTGTCTTTTGTTATTATTAGAGAGAGATTCGGGCAAATGTTAATTTAATATATATTTATATATATATATGTACTTATTTGATTTAGTTGCAAATTCCTCGTAAAATTGCGACAAATACAATTAAATGAAAATTTGAACGCATTTGGGAAACGTTCTAAAAAAAAAAATACAAAGGGAAATTCTTTGGAATTTTATAATTATAATTATAATTAATTTATAATTTTTAATTTGATCTCTTATTGGAGGTGAACTATTAAAAGGAAATAAAATGTCTAATAGGCAAAACTGGCTAGAATTAGCTAGGCGAGAGAGAGAGAGCCCGACGAGCAGATACCCTGCAGATGGAAATTAATTTTGTTCTTAATGATATTTTAATGATTAACAATATTTCTGAGTATATTTTGTGGACAGGCAGACAGACGAACATTGCTAAATCGACTAGCCTATTTCTGCAGATCAAGAATATATATACTTTATTGAGTCTCGCAGATTGTTCAAAAAATCCCATTTTCAGTTTGTTAGTCACAAATAAGTGTTACAGTTAGTCCGCATACTTTTAGCAACAGCTGTGTACGATTCATAACGGTTTTTTTTTTATTATTATATATGACAAGCAATTAGGGCTGTAAAGACAAATTACACATGTATTTTGACGAGTGTATTGATAAAGAAAAAGGTGTTGAATTGTGTGTGTGTGTGTGTGTGTGTGTGTGTGGGTAGAGTGAGGGGGAGAAGGGAAATTTATTGTTCGATTGCCTTTTATGTGTTGACTAATTTGTTGTATGCATATTTCGCTTCTTTTTCGTTGTTGTTGTTTTTTTGTGTCTCGCGTTTTGTTTTTATTTTCAAAAAATGCCATTTAGCTGTGAATTTATATCGAACGTTTTGTCAATTTAATTGGTTGCAGCCACAGTTTTATTTATTGTTTATTTAATCATATTTGGGCAGAACTCGTGCTTCGACTGGTTCGTGTCCCTGCTATTTATAGCAGTGTCAAATCGATGATCGTTTTATGGTAGCCGCCAAAGCGAGAAGAAGAAGCAGCAGCAGCAGCAGCAGCTGTGGGCGTTAAAAAAGTGTTAAAAGCGAACCATGAATAAATTGTAAATTGTTTTATTTATCGCATCGCTTTTTTTTTTGTTTTATTATTATTGGACTGCCCACATTTGGACTATGACTACAGTCGCTGCCTGCTATATTTGAGCAGATTATGCTTGGGTATTTTCGCATTTTAGGCAGGCCACGTGGCTAACAGCCAAAAGTTGGCCAAAAAGCCGACAGCTGACAAGGCTACTTCATTTTAGTCGCACCTTAAAAAAAATATGTAAATGCTTTTCTTAATTCATTTCTATAATAATAGAAATGAACACCTAAAATAGTCCATTTTGATTAATCGATTTCAATCAAAATCGATACATTTTTATTATTATTTTTATATTTTTTTTTCATCAATTAAATTAGTTTGAAATAAATTGAATTCCAAGTTTGAAGTTTATTGCTACCAGAAATCGAAGATTATGGCTAAGTCGCGTGTGTTGACTTTCGTTGCTATCGGTTATCGATTTGTATCGAAACATGAGATGATGTCTATATCTACTGGTATTTATTCTTATATACCCAATGAGAATATATCCCTTGGGCCTTTTTCCCAAAAAACTCATCTGAATCAAAGCTACAAAATCGGTGCATGATTTAAGCTGGCTTAAATAGTCAACTGCCTGGCCCCCTCCCCCGTCAGCAACATATATTTTTATGAGCCAAAAAAAAGAAACGAACAAAATGAAAAAAATGGAAAAGAAAAAACTTGCATTAACAACAAACAACTCGACTGCATTTGTTGGTCGGCTTAGCCGCAGGAATGTTGGCTAATCGAATGGATCGCTCGCCCGGCCATAATTTACAATCGCACAAGCAAACGGCAAACGGCAAACAGTAGCTGAGAAGCTGAGAAGCTGAGTAGCTGGCTGCCTGGTGGAATCGTAAAATTTTAAATTAATGACCCGTCAGATCATATTTAAGCGTTTTTATGAGCTAGCTGCCTGTCCACAGTCCACACAATCCACACTCCACAAACACACACACACACTCACACGGTCAGAGCCTGCCTCGAGGCGAGGCACAAACGAAATCGATAAACCAACCAAAATGCCAAACACTGTTAATAAATGATTATTTGCCAAAGTTATTGTTGTTGTTGCTGCCACAAATTGAAAATTGCATCTTAACGCCTGTCTGTGTGTGTGTGTGTGTGTGCCTGTAATGAATTAATACTATTACTAATACTATTACTAGTACTACAACTAAAGAACTGCTAATTTCAGATGTTATCGATCAAATTGTTTTAGTTTCAACTGTTTCGACAAACGATAACTTGGATCCTAAATATAAAGTTTATCGACTATTAATGATACTACTAATAATACTACTACTAATACTACTACTAATACTACTACTAATACTACTACTAATACTACTACTAATACTACTACTAATACTACTACTAATACTACTACTAATACTACTACTAATACTACTACTAATACTACTACTAATACTACTACTAATACTACTACTAATATTACTACTCCTATATTATGTATTATTATTATATTATTAGTGAATAATGCAAAATACTGTTACTACATCTACTACTTTTACTATTACTACTTATTCTACCTACGACTACTATACTACTTACTATATACACTTCAACTTATACTACTACTTATACTCATACCAGTTACTACTACTACTTATACTTCTACTTCTTATACTTATACCACCTACTAATACTACTTTCACTTCTTCGTTCTACTGCTGTTATGTCTACTACTACTGGTACTTCTACTACTACTACTGTTACTATAATAATAGAATTGAAAGTAGTAGTAGTATGTAATACGAAACTGGTATGCGGTAGTAGTAGTAAAATAAGTACTGTTACTACTACTACTACTACTGTTACTTCTACTACTACTGTTACAAATTTCTACTTATTTTACTACTACTACCGCATACCAGTTTCGTATTACATACTACTACTACTTTCAATTCTATTATTATAATTAGCTGTAATAATAAAATAACTTCTACTGTTAATACTACTTTTACTACAAATACTACAAATTCTTTTACACCTACTTCTGTTCTATTCTATATACAAATACCTCTAATACTTCTTCTAAAATTAGTGCTACCACATATCCTAGTAGTAATCTAATATGCTCTTGGTTTTTCTTTTTCTACTACATACTGACTATTACATTCTACTCTTCTATTATTATTTGCTACTTCTTCTATTGCTAAAATTCCCCATACATTTTCTGTGCAGCTCTCAGCTTTTGACAGCTGTGACGTCAATACATTCATTCGCATTCAAAGCGATCGCGTGCACACACACACGGGCTTACTCACTCACGCATATCGAATAGAGAGTGCGAGAGAGTGAAAAATGTAGCTGGACATTTTGTCTGGCAGCTTTTAACAGTGAGCAATAAATGAGAGCCGCCCACTCATTGCTGCTTATCACAGAGGTATATAATATATACGTGTGTATGTGTGTGTGTGAAATGGCAGAAGGTCAATTGCATTTCGTTGGCGGTTCATTAATTTCATTTCAAGCTGTTATATTTATATATTTGGCACAAAAACAAACACACACCCACACATATTTCATTGACAAAAAAAATGTTCATTTAATTGCCAACTCCTGTTCAAAATGATCGCCCACACACACAAAACAGCTGATTGTAACAAATGTCAATGATGTCTTATTAACAGTTAGTCTGCAAGTGAAACAACAACAATAACAGATACAACAACAACTGGGCTCGTGCCATCAGCAGGTGAACATGATTTTTTTTTCTTCGCCCACACTTTTGTTTCGTTTTATTGCGTTTCCACTATTTTTTGAGTCGCGCGACATACGTTTTATCTAGTTGTTAATTTTTTTGGTTTCTTTTTTATATTGGTTGTCGTATTTGGTGGTTTTTCTTTCTATTTCTCACCTTTTGCTGCATCATTTGTAAAGCATTAAAGCAAGCTGATAAATTGTTGTTGTTGTTGTCTCTTTCTTTTATGTTAAAATTATGCTGTTGTTCTTTCTACTTAACAGCCTTGTGTAATATATGTTTTGGAAATATTTATTAGTGTTTCTTTAATAGTTGTTTTTATTGGTTTTGTTTTTTCTATGAATGGACATTTCATTCTTATAATGAGGGATAATAAGTTTTTACATAAATAATTTTATTTGCTTAACTTAATTTTGATATATATATTTTAAAGAAACTCACCTGATTATTTTTATGATTATTTTGTACTTCAAATCGTGTTAGATCCTGTTTAATGCTCTCGAGCGCTTTCGCTGTGTATTTATCATTGGGGCGACCCCTTTTTTCGCCCGCTGGATGCATTTTTATGCTGCTGCTGCTGCTTCTTCTTCTCCTTGTGATATTTAGCACTCATATCACACTAAACACACGCACACGCACGCACGCACTCACACACGAATACACGACGACGTAAATACACACACACACGCACACAAATACGCACACACACACACACACTCACTCACAGTCAGCAGCCGTTTTTATATTTTGGGGGGTTATTTCTGCATGTGTGCGTGTGTGTGTGAGAAGCTCTTTTTTCGACTTGTGCTTCTTCTTCTGTTGTGAGCTGCTTTTATTGTTTTTCTTGTATTTTAGGCACTTTTTTAACTACTTACTAGCCTTGCTCAAAGCAAAGCAGTTGTTTCTTGTAGCTGTTTATTTAAGCTGTTTTTTTTTTTTAGCTGTTTGTTTCGGTTATTTTGTATTCTTCACAAATGCCATTTAATTTGCATCAGAATAAAAACCTTTTTTCTGTCACAAATTCCATTTTAAAATATGTATTTATAAATTTAAACAAATAATTTTATATATATATATATAATTAATATTATTCGCAGCGATTTTTCTACGTTTTGTCAAGTTTGAATTTTTGCTATCACATTTTCTGCTGCTGCCATTTTTTTTATTATATATTATTATTCATTTTTCTTAGTTTTATCACAAATATTTTTCGCCATTATCATGTTGACCGCGCGCAAAATACAATAAATATTTTGTACTCGAACACTCGGTGAATGAATTCTTGAATATTTGCATATAAAAAAATATATATTTTTTGTTTGATTTGGTTTGTTTGTTGTGTTTTAGCCGAGGCTCGACGGAATTTTAATTAATTTAATACACGAATCGACATCGGATTTGCTTCGATTTGCTGAAAATAGACACAAAACAGAGACAAAAATTACTAAAAGTCGAAAGGGAAAAAAACAAACTGAACTGTTTTAAGAGAGCGTACACAACTGGAAGATATCACGTAAACCTTAAAAAAAAAACTAGAGTGGTCATTTCTAATGATTTTGGCATATTTAAATTAATTTATAATATTTAATACACAAAATGAATACAATAGAAAATGACTAAATGTCGAAAAAGAAAAACGAAACATAAAAAAAATAAGCAAACAAAAATTAAGAATGTTTTAAGAGAGCGTACACAACTGGAAAATATTGTGTAAGGTCTCTCGTGTAAAAGTAAAAA
>JAWNMN010000097.1:0-10119 GCA_035044025.1 Drosophila paracracens | reverse complement strand
ACTCGCGCACTTGCGTGTGCGTACGTGATTGTATTTTTTAATTTTGGAATCTGATTAAGAATATGTAACCCGTATCCTGTATGCTAGAATATAGTGGAAGTTCGGATTGCAGCTACTGCACAAGTGTGCAGGTGCATGATTTGACCTTTTTTTATTGGGCATTCTAAGACAGGAAGTCGTAAATCTTTTTTTTTATTGGGGGTTGGGGTCAGGTGGAGGATCACTCGCGCACTTGTGTGTGCGTGCGTGATTGTATTTTTTAAGGAGGAATCTCATTAAAAATATGTAACCTGTAACCTGTGTGCTAGAATATAGTGGAAGATCGGCTAGCAGCTACCGCACAAGTGTGCAGGTAGATGATTTGATTTTGATTTTTAAGGATGGGTTCATTGATCAGGGTAAAAGTGTTTTCTGTTCTCTTCTCGCACCTTCGTTCCTTTTTTTGTTGTTCGAAAACACACAAAGGTTTGTCGAGCATGGTTTATTCTATGAGCGAGCTATCAGCCACACTGCTCAGCAAGCAAATATGCACTTCAGTGAACAGCACATTAGGACACTAATGTAAATATTTAAAGATTTGCCGCATTCCATCAAATAGCATTTTTTCTGATCTTGCTTATCATCTCTCGTCCATAAACTGTTTAGGTTGGTTATATTAAGCCAGGCTTTATCAGCTGGTGTCATTTTGGCTTAACATAACCTACGATCTACATCCTCTCTCTTTGCAATGCAACCTTCTCTCAGCGCACTCAGCGCTGTTATCAATTACATACATGTTAGAATATTAACATTAATCATTGTAATACAACCACAAACACAAGAAGTAGAGAATATTTCTAAAGTGAAATAAATATCTAAAGTGAAAAAAAACACCACAAATGCCTTTTTTACTGGAGGAAGAAAGAAGGAATGGAAAAAGACACTCCCCTACATTTTCATGGTCCTTCGAGCCGGATACAAATTGCGACAATTTTCCTCAGTTCGCACCATCTCGCATCGGTGGATTTTTCCCAGCAACCACTCCAAACACATCCAGATAAGTACATCCAACGTACATACATCCTCAAATACAGTCCGCTGAACTACCAATTCCTGGCCTCCATAATTCCAAATACCAAAGGTGTTAAAGTCCGATAATTGTACGTAGAAAAAAGTGCGAAAAGTGTGAAGTGAAAATTGTCTCCGCAGCAGCCATTTTTTCGACTGTCCAAAGTCCAAAGGGCTCACAATTTCACTTTAGCATACTTATATGTACCCCATACATAAGGCCACACACACATTTTTTAATGATACAAGTAGAATTATTTTTCATTTCCAAATTAATTTACACAGCAAACTCCGCACAATTTTGCCTGCAGCAAATTTAAATTTAAATTAAAAATATTAAGAATTCATAATCCAATTGCATACAAACATACATATGCAATACACAGTTCTTGGCCGTACACTGCACACCATATATACATACATACATCAAAACATATAACCATACAACAAAATAAAACAATAAAAAGATACAAAGAGATCAATAAAGATAACAGACGGCATAACTTAACAACTAATTACACTATAAATTAATTCCAAAACATATGTATGTATGTAACCACTTACACCAACAGTGACGGCAAAGAATTAATACAATTAACATGTGTTATTGTTTATTATTATTATTCATTTATTATTATTATTATTTTGATTGATAGTTCTAAAATTGTTCTACACGTCCGTCCAATATGTTGTTTTGTGTTGCAAAGTTTATTTTCCGCTGACTTTGAGTGCATTGATAGATTTATCACGTCAATTGCACAGTCAGCTGTTGTTCTAATAACATGCCAGCACATATATTTTTATGCGAGATCACCATTCCGACTCTTCACAGTCACGATCATTATCGCGAAAGTAAAAAAATGTAATTACACATATATAATTTCCCGTCCGAGTGTTCCGTCTCAACACGTTCCAAAATTATACAAAAAAAAACCAAAAATTTTTTTGTTTTGTGAAAATTTCTTCTGCTTTAATTCATTCTCTGAGTATCCGAAAGACCATATTGGACTGTTTCAATTCCAACGGTCCGCTTCGCTCAATCCAACATATCAGCGAAGGTTGGCGAAACAGTGACTCACAGTCATATATATGAACTCAGAGAACAATTTAAATAATAAGAAGCAATTATCCGTTCCTCCGCAACGCGATACCAGAAGTTCGCCCATTTCACAATGCCCGGTCGAAAAGCTGTTCCATTTAAATGCTAAGACCAGCGGTGAGGCGAACACCATGGTTGCCAAATCCCCGCTTACTAACGATGGTTTTCAGTCAGCGTGGCAAAACCTTTTTTTTTTGTTTTTTTTTTTTAATGTATCAATTTAATTTAATATTAATCAACCTAATGAAAGGTTATAAAATATTGTTTTGTACAAAGTATAAATAATAACAGGAAATTTAATAATTAAAAATAACGTAAACATATAACTGGATTTAACATATTACAAAATCACATAACATCTATTATAAGATCAAATATAACATTGTTGCACATTAACGTTAACAATTAGCGCCCAGCTGTCCAGATGTCGCTGGTGTGGAGGCGCTTTAAGCGTCGACGAATTGTATTCGACCCTAGTGAGCAGGCCAATTGGTTGACATGGTTATGCAACCGATCATTGTAACGACTTGTATGTCGGTTTATTTGACTAAAGACTGACGGTACACGGAAGTCGTTGTGCAGCGTAATATTGCTCACATAGGGTGGAGCACCAGAGATGTCTCTTAGCACCTTGTTCTGCAAGACTTGAATTTGATTAATCCACGATTTTGCTGCTGTGCCCCAAAATGAAATCCAATATGTCCATGTGGGCACGATGATGCTCCTGTACATTAGCAGCTTGTTGCTCAAGCTTAGTTTGCTGGATGACTTCAGCAAACAGTTGAGTTTCGCCCTCTTGGATCTACGCACTTTTTTCTACGTACAATTATCGGACCTTTAATACCTTTGGTATTCGGAGTTATGGAGGCCAGGAATTGGCAGTTCAGCGGACTGTATTTTGGACGAAACGAACAACAATAACGCTTGCACTACGGAGAGCGCAAGTGCAGCGATCGCCGAAAGTGTTTTATTCGGCGCCTAGCAACAGCAGATCGTCACACTAGAGTAAAGGCAAGTGCAAAAAAAAAACCCAAAAGAGATACAACAACAACTGCACTGGTGCGGGTGCGTGAGCAATAGAACCATGCACCGTTGGTTAGTCACCCACACTAGTGCAGATGCATGTATACGGGACACCGTTGGTTAGTCGCACACACTAGTGTCAAGACGAGCACCGGGAAATAGAGCGCCTACTCAACCCAATGAGAGAGATAAGAGATTCAAGCGCACACACCCATACGAGGAGCGGGCATCGGGTACACGAACACTCCAAACCATAGTGGAAGTCTTCCACTGCCGAAGGTAGGGGGAGTGTCAGGAGCCATATAAGCCTCAACAAATAAGTGCATATGAAATATACATTTATGCTATATGCACCCCTCACAGTAACTGTACATCAAACCGAAATTCGGCTCTGATTGCAGTTGCGGCGAATTCGCTCTCTTTCGCCCTCTCTCTTTCTCACGCAGATTGTCAGCCATATGAGCGTGTCTGACACACATGCCCATCAGGACATGTGCCGTTATGGTGTGAGGAGTATGGCGAGCGCAATATCGCCATCCATACTCGCACTAACGGCAGACATAGGCTTGCGCCAGCAAATGGCAGTTGAAAATTACCAAAAATCACGCCACCGAGACGCTCACGTGATTTTTGGTACAGTCGCGACAAAAGGCTGTGACGCAGGCCTGTAGAAAGGGCGTCGCAGCACACGGAGCAAGCAGTCAGAACCCACACGAGAAGTGGAAACTCTGCCAATTTTCAGACTCCCAATTGTTCAGTTATATTGCTACTATGGAAACTAAAGAATTTTAATAGTTAGTCACTTTGATTTCAATAAAATTCGACGGACAATCCTAAAATTTACAGGCTTTTATGGATTCAGTGACTCTCATTGAATCTATAGCAGAAAACCATACGAGTATTGCCATGCAGTTAATAAAAACTAAACTATTGGGCACAGCTAGAAAACTAATAGGGAACGAAATTACTTTCGCAAAAATAAAGGCTAGACAAATCGAAAAATGGAAAAGAGAATCAGTAAAAGTCATACAAGAAAAAGTAAAAACACTAAACAAGACAGAAAAACTTCAAATTAATTATGCAAAGAAATTGAAATCTTGACACTGTAAGGAGCCATATAGCCTAGGTAAATAAATATACATAAAATTTGTATTTATGCTGTATTTATGCTCACAGTAACTGCATATCAGACAGAAATCCGGCCCTGATTGCAGATGCGGCGAATTCGCTCTCTTTCGCCCTCTCTCTTTCAAGCGGAGGTTGTCAGCTATAAGAGCGAGTCCGACAGACTTGTACATCAGGACATGCGCCGTTATAGTATATTAACGGCAGACACCAGCAAACGGCAGTGGAAAATTACCCAAAGATCACGCCACCAAGACGATCACATGATCTTTGGTACAGTCTCAACAAAAGCTGCGACGCAGGCCTATAAAAAGGGCGTCGCAGCATACGCAGGAAGGCAGTCAGAACCCACACGAGGAGGGGAAACTATGTCAAAACGCGGTAGTCCGAGAATCAGAGTTCAGAAGCGCGGAAGCTATGAACAACACCTACGCGAGTGCAGCGGAAAAGTAAACAAGAAGTGAATAATTTAAGTGTGAAGGCGTATATCAGTAGTAGGAAACTGAGAGTTCTAATACAGGAAGTCATAAATCTTTTTTTGTGACAGCTTGTGATTTTAAATTGCCTAATTATAGCACTTGATTTATTGCAGGTGACAGGTGTGTGAACTTTTTTAGAAAAATGTGTGGTTTTGGATCACGAAGGGTCTAGATTTATGGGTGACTTTATTTTTATTGGGGGTTGAGATCAGGTGGAGGATCACTAGCGCACTTGTGTGTGCGTACGTGATTGTGTTTTTTAAGGAGGAGATTATGAGCAAGGCATGTAACCTGTAACCTGTGTGATAGAATATAGTGGAAGATCGGTTATTCGGTGTATTCATTGATCAGTGTAAAATTATTTTTGCTTTTTTTTTAAGGGTGGGTTCATTGATCAATGTAATATTATTTTTGCTTCTCTTTTTTTAAGGGTGGGTTCATTGATCAGTGTAAAAGTGTTTTTGCTTCTCTTTTTAAGGGTGGGTTCATTGATCAGTGTACAAATATTTTTGGTTCTATTTTTATGGGTGGGTTCATTGATCTGTGTAAAATTATTTTTGCTTCTCTTTTTATGGGTGGGTTGATTGATCTGTGTAAAATTATTATTGCATCTCTTTTTTTTTGAGGGTGAGTTCATTGATTAGTGGAAAAGTGTTTTTGGTTCTCTTTTCTGACCTTCCTTCTCATTGGTTAGAACTCTTAGGACACCTCCCACCTAATTGTTTTCCCACTTCCTAATTACAGTATTATTGACGTAAACTGATGTTGAGTAGGTACTTCACACGTACGTTTAACACGTGCAGCTATCTTTTTGTGTATGTTTTCGGTTCTGTCCATTTTACAGTACACTCTGTTTAAGTCACCCTCCTTATGTTGATTTCACATTAATTTGTAATAATAGCCTGTTGGGATTTGTATACCTGCAGACTTCATAGCTATGTTTATAGAGTTTATTATGTGTTTAGAGGAGGCGCCTTTTTGACGCTCACCTATGTTCGAACGGGGTTGCTTTATTTTGTGCCTTATTTTAATTAATGTAAAACACGATTATTTTACATTGTTTTCTTTAATGGTTGTATGCGTTTATTCACTTTTTATTAAGTGTGTTTTTGCTGTATGTATTAAGTTTGATAAATTAAATGTTTAATGTATTAATTTATCGTATGATGCGCGCGTCTCTTTTGCCAATGCGCAACCGACGAGCGATAAAACGAGAGTGAATTAGATAAACTTGCATGTGCAAGGCAAAGACAAAACCCAGGGATGGGCATGCAAATGACGTTACAAAACTACGTTACAATTTTAATCGATGGTGTACTTAATTATTTGTTGTCTGCTGCTGCCTCTGACATGCTACCACCGTTGGAAGTGCAAGGGTTTCAACCGACTTGGTCTCAAGGGGCAGAACAGCGATCTTGCCAACGGCTCTTTTGACGGTGCCAGCTGCAGTTTTGATTATTGCTCTCGACCCGGCCAAGACGCCATTGCAGGGGTGGCACGTTGTCGTCCTTCAGGACCACGATTGAATTTATCATCAGGTTAGGAATCGATGAGCGCCACTTTGAACGTTCTTGGAGTAATGATAAGTAGCTGGTGCTCCATTTGCGCCAGAATGCCAGTAGTAGGGGAATGTACGTTCTATGACAGGTAGTCGTAAATATTTTTTTTTGACAGCTCTTGAATTTTAATTGCCTAATTATAGCACTTGATTTATTGCTTTTTGGGTGGGGGGTGACAGGTGTGTGACCTTTTTTAGAAAAATGTGTGGTTTTGGATCACGTACGTGACATTTATGATCGAAGGATCTAGATTTATGAATGACCCTTTTTTTATTGGGCATTCTAAGACAGGAAGTCCTATTGGTTTTCTATTTTTATTGGGGGTTGGGGTCAGGTGGAGGATCACTCGCGCACTTGCGTGTGCGTACGTGATTGTATTTTTTAATTTTGGAATCTGATTAAGAATATGTAACCCGTATCCTGTATGCTAGAATATAGTGGAAGATCGGATTGCAGCTACTGCACAAGTGTGCAGGTGCATGATTTGACCTTTTTTTTATTGGGCATTCTAAGACAGGAAGTCCTATTGGTTTTTTTTATTGGGGGTTGGGTTCAGGTGGAGGATAACTCGCGCACTTGTGTGTGCGTACGTGATTGTTTTTTTTTAATTTTGGAATCCCATTAAAAATATGTAACCTGTATCCTGTATGCTAGAATATAGTGGAAGATCGGCTTGCAGCTACTGCACAAGTGTGCATGTGCATGATTTGACCTTTTTTATAGGACATTCTAAGACAGGAAGTCGTAAATCTTTTTTTTTATTGGGGGTTGGGGTCAGGTGGAGGATCACTCGCGCACTTGTGTGTGCGTACGTGATTGTATTTTTTAAGGAGGAATCTCATTAAAAATATGTAACCTGTAACCTGTGTGCTAGAATATAGTGGAAGATCGGCTAGCAGCTACCGCACAAGTGTGCAGGTAGATGATTTGATTTTGATTTTTAAGGATGGGTTCATTGATCAGGGTAAAAGTGTTTTCTGTTCTCTTCTCGCACCTTCGTTCTCATTGTTTAGATATGTTAGGACACCTCCCACCTAATTGTTTTCCCACATCCTAATTACAGTATTATTGACGTAAACTGATGCTGAGCAGGTGCTTCACACGTCAAGCGTGTCTAGTGTGCGTGTCTAGTGTGCAGCTCAATCGGCCAGAATCTACGCGTAAGGGGAAACTCTGCCCAGCGGAACAACAACAAGTCATAAACGGAACTTATGACCAAATCGGCGCGTAGGCGGCAACAAGTGAAACAAAACAGACAACCAGCATCGCCAAGGAACGTCGAATCCTTCGACGCTGTTAGATATTAGTGCAAGGACATTGAGGTCCTTGAACTGAGCGAAGTAAGTGTATCCTTGCCACGTTTAAGTCGGAGTAATAGGCGGGGCCTGCATAGTTACAAGTCGAGTATTCAAGCCTGTAGTAGACGGCGTACGTGCGAATCCGTGCGATCAAACGGAGTGCCGTACGAGAGCCTGTCGACCAGCGCGAAACGACAGTCTTGTGTAACTGGTGCACGGGGTGCCTAGACCCGAGTTTCCCGAACAGTATCGCTTTCTGACCCCCAAAGTCAAGGCCTCAGTGAATCGCCACCAAAATTAAATGCAAACATATAATTACACGGCAAATCTAAATAAAAGCAATAGTCAAACATAAAAATATATAGTGTTGTTAATTGTCGCATCGCGACCAATTATAAATTCGTTGCACGAACCCACAGCTCGACTGAGCGTTAGCCCAGCAAAGTCAACGGTTCGTTACAATATGCTATCTGTCCTCGCCACTGATCGGGAAGACAGATAACAAAAGCCACTCTACGCCACAACAACCTTTGGTCCTTTCCACTATGGATGTGAATCTGTAGCATCCATGAAATCACTACAGTTCATGAAGGCAAAGATGTCCACAAAATCTGATGCGCCAAGAATAAATTACCTCCAGCAACACAAATCTAAACACTGTTCGTTCAGATTTGCCTTCCACCCTTTATGTCAACGACATGTACAAAATATTTCAAAGGTTGCTTTCTCATAGTAATGACGAAATAAATATGGTTAGCTGGTGTTTGGGTTTTCACAATCATCAGTTGCTTCCAATGTTCGGTTTCGAACACAGCTGAAAAACACTGCAAATGTTGCAAAAGGAGCTCAAACACAAAACTTGACAAAATACGTTTCCATATGCCCTCTGCCCAATAAAATAAGATTACGTTTCAACCACAAGCAAATGAAGAAACTGCTAATAAGGAGGCAGCATTTCCAAACTCTCGCTACGTCGCTCGTCGGTCGCGCATCGGCAAAGGAGACACGCGCATATAACATATACAAATGCAATTGTACTTCGCATATTATTAATTATCCACTTCGTATAAGAAAAACACTTTTGTAAACCTTAATACATACAGCAAGAATGCTGTTAATAAAAAGTGAAAGCACACAAGCCATGAAGGAAAACAATGTAAACTAATCGTGTTTTGCATTATAACAAAATCACACCACAATACAGAAATATTGAACATAGGTGAGCGTGAAAAAGGCGCTGTCCTCAAAACATTTGGCAATTGACAATTTAAAGGACTTGTGCAACCCAAAGTTGCACTGTAAAAATCAAAATACTGAGTTAAATGCAGTCTATTGATGCTGCTAGTGGAGACACCCAAAATTAGTGAAGTTCGAGGTGCAGGTCGTCCACGAATATTAAAGACTGGTAAGCCGGGTCGTCCCAGAAAGCTATTTAATACTCTTAATATGTTAAGAGCAGAGGATGTGCCAATCCCCGCAAGTGTAGGTGATGCTCGTAATTCAAAAATGAGTAGAGAATGGTCAGCATCAATACAGAAGGAAATTCAAGCACTTGAAGCTAATAATACCTGGGAAATTGTAGATTTGTCGAGGGGCCAGAAAGCTATAGAATGTAACTGAGTTTTCGGGGTAAAAGTTGGCAAAGACGGTTACGTAGAGCGCTTCAAGTCAAGATTGGTAGCCAAAGGCTGTGCGCAGCAATATGGCGTCGACTACTTTGAAACTTTCTGACCAGTGGTAAGGTACTCTTCTATGAGGATGATAATGGCGCTGGCAGTTAAATATAAGTTATTCCTGTATCAAATGGACGCGTCGACAGCCTACTTGAACATCGAGCATTCCGAAGAAGTCTACATGAAGCAGCCGGATGGATTCGTTAGCGACGAATATCCTAACAAAGTTTTGAAGCTGAAAAAATCTCTGTATGGTCTAAAGCAAAGTGGCAGAGAATGAAATATCAAACTGGATGCAGTAAGAAAACATGGATTTACTCCATGCGTCAGCGAGCCATGCGTTTATGTACACAATTGGAAAGGTACAATTAATATCAATGCAGTTTATGTAGATGATCTTTTAATTGCCAGCTCAAACAAAGATGACTTGTTGAGCATCAAACTGTCAATCGCCAATGAGTTTGATGTAGTTCAGGGAGGCCAGCTCAGTCACTTCTTAGGTATAGAAGTTGAACGCGAGGGAGAAACTGGCAACTTAGCTCATGAGCAGTATGTGGTCATGAGCAGTATGTGGAAAACATGCTAAAAAGTATCAGTCATTAATAGGATCTTTAATGTATTTGGCCATAACAACAAGGCCAGATATATTACACTCCATGGCAAAACTGGAGCAAAGGAACGCAAATCCTCACAAGGAACACTAAATTGCAGCGAAGCGTGTGCTAAGGTACCTCAATGGCACAGCTAATCTGAAACTTCATGGCTACATGGCTACGTCGACGCGCATTGGGCAAATGATACTGCAGACCGCAAATC
>JAWNMN010000095.1:0-25872 GCA_035044025.1 Drosophila paracracens | reverse complement strand
TCCACCCACAAAGTTTTTCGTTCTGCTGTTTATCAATAACAATAAATTTGTGTTTAGTAAACTTTGGCTATGGGTGGAGAGGGTGCAAGGCTTATTAAACGGATATTACTAAAACTGTAAGTCTGATCTGACTGGTATTGTGTTGCATAGCAAGTCGATTTAAGTTTCCATAATTTCATTTCAGATACAGTGGATACTTTGAATTAATTATTGCATGTTCTTATCAATTTTCTTTGAAATCTACATTGCCATTTGTACAGGGAAAATTAAATATTTTAATAACCAAGTTATTGAATAATTTAAAAGTAATTTGCTTTATAATTTGATTGGATGTTAATCGCATTTTATGTTTAGCTGGCCTATTATAATTAAATTAAGCTGAATCAGCTTGAATCGTGAATAATCTCCGCCAACTGAAATGTTTCGAGCAATTAAATATAATAACAAGTAAGAATGCTGTAGTCGAGTGAGATCGACTACGATATACCCAAGTGCACTCTTTTCTTATGGCAGGCACAGGGACTATAGACTAAAGAAAAAACTAAGCCACCGCATCTCATTCTCACACATGCGCTCGCATACTTATACATACAGAAAATGCTTACGGCTGCTGATAGAAATGAGTTCAATATGAGAATCTACTTTCGACTATAACTTGATGAAATTTGGGCAGTGGATCACTAATATGCATATGCATATTGTGTACTAATTAGAAGATTCTGCCTTCAAAATTGTGGCATATATTGCTATCGGAAATCGAAATGTATCGATATTCGAGAAAAGGAGGCAGTTATCGAGTTCCTCGTAGACGAGAACCGATTCCAAGTTTGAAGACTCTAGCTCTTATAGACTATTTATATACATATAAATGTATATGCCTCTCAAAAATTGCTAAAAAGTGCTCTTTCAGTCATTGCATGGATTCAGCGTAACTAACCCTTATACGTGGGCGTTATTAACCTTCATACAACCGTGTGTATTTTTTGTAACCAATTAAAACTGTGAAACGACATCCAGTCGCTAATAATATATCCACTTTTGTTCACACATTGGTAACTAGATGCTTTCATGTTGCCTATTTTCGTTAGCTATTTGTGGCTGCTCTCGTATACAAATACATACATATATTATTTGTTGTGTAATTCAATTAGTTAAGTACGCTCCTTTCGAACCAGTACAAATTGTGTGGGGAGTTACACTTTGAATTATGCAGTCTTCTACTGCGTTCTGTGGACAATATTTAACAAGAATTGTTTTTGATTCTATTGCCTTAAGATTGTAATTCAACTGAAATACGCCGTGTGTAAAGGAGTACTTATATGAGTGTTTGTGTGTGTATGTGTGCCACTCGAGTGCACTTAGCTAACCTGAGCGGCAACAAATGGAAAACAAAACGTAATAGACTCAGAGGCGTTCGCTGGAGCGTGCCACACATGCAAATATAAACTACAAACGCGCCCTGCCACTGCCGGGGGTAATATTGGCTTACATCATTCCGTGATGCCATTCAAGCTGGTTGTCCATTTACGTGATCGTTTGTGCAACGCAGCTGCAGGTGCATGTTGCACAAAATACTGCTGGCAAATGGTGCCAAATAACACCCAAAACCAAAATCGTGATTACGCGCACTTTTTGCAGCTGGGACCTACGTTAAGCTGTAATTTCCTACCAGCCTCAAATAATAACTGTCTAGTTTATTAGTTTCCATTGCGGTTTTTGTTCCTTCTCTCGCCTGTGCCAAGCTCCTAATTGTATTAAAATCTGTCGGGTCAGGAGAAAGTTTCGGTTGTGTCAGCTGCTTGCGCTAATGTTCCGAAATGAATTAATTTATTTTTTAACTAGTTTTTGGTCTACTGCATTGATGGCCAAGTTTTTCGCTGCGTGCCTCATTAAATATAAATAAGCGAAACCGTGAGCGGAACTCGTGCAGCAAAACTTTTAATGGCTTTCTCATATGTAATACGCGTGAAAGGCTTGGGTAAGTGGTCGTCATTATAGTACCATTCAGGCTGGTTTCGGATGTATTCATTTATATTTAGTCTGCAATTCGAAACGCGGTAGGCAGATTTAACCTAAGCCTGCTTGTTGTCATTGCTCATTGACGTTTCACCTTTCGTAAATCTTTTCTATTCCTACTCAAGCATTTGGTCTTCCCAATATGAAAACTTCCAAAATCGAACTGACTCCGTTCAGTGGCTTTAACTGGGATTCGAACCTCCGCTTGCCAACGTTCTTCAGCAGAGTTCTTCTTATGCATCGTCCGTCATTGGCAGAAAAGTAACACACTAATTTTTCCTAATTTTATTTATTTTATGTCTCGCTCTTTATCTAACTCTTTCATCTTTCATCTCGGTGTTTATTACTAATGTTTAACAATTACTGGTCTGATTGCGTTTTCCCCGCTTCTTTACAATACTTGCAACAAGTATTGGACTACTTTTTAATGCTTCAAGATATATTTAACAGATATTTATTTATTTTTCAACATTTTTTCCTCTTTTAATGCTCTATAATTTATTTTGCAACTTTAACTTTAAACTTATTATGAAATTTTTAATTATTAAAATCTTTTAAAGCCCTCAAGACGGTTTTGAGTTTTTTTTTTTTTAGAGTTAAGCCACTGCTAACCGTGGTCATTAAATTTAAATTCAATTTTCTAATATTTATTTTATTTTGTTTTCAATCAAGCACACAAGAACGTCATCCTAGTCCCTTTTTTTTGCGCTTATAAAGGGCTTCTTCCGTGGTACTCGGGCATTCAAGACAGAACCCTGCGCCCAGTTTTCACACAGCACTTTTTTCCCATTTCATCCCGCACCTGTTGAGTAAGTTTTGGAGCCGATAGCGTGGGATTTCCCCTTATTTTCCTGATGATCCTTCGCTCCTCCTGTTCGGTGAAAATCTTGTTTGGTGCCATTCTGCCCTTGCCCTCAATCCGATTTGAGTCGACTAAGCATCGAATGATGTTATACTCAGCTGACTTGCTCAGATTGACCATTTCAGCTATTTGGCGATGTGAATATCCGTTTTTGTGGTGTTTCAGGATGAGTTTCCGTTGCGCAGTGGTAGTCGGTTTGCCCATAGTCCTTGTTGGCTCGTTGCACCCGAGATGCAGGATGAAACTAAGCTGACTACGAAGTATTGGTCTATTAATACCGAAAATACTCAACTTTAGGTACAAAATCCGGGTTTTTTGGCACACAGGTGTCCACAATGTACCTTGTCCAAATAAAATTTTCCCTAAAAATTGGCTACTTTTTTTACATAATCCTACCTAGCAGGTGGGGAAACCCCAGTGTATTGGGATCATCCATTCATATTGGTGTTTAATACATGTACCTACCATCGGGCTTCGGAATTTTTGAAAAATAATGTATAATTAGTTTATGGCAGGCAATTACTTTTTTTCTTTGACACTGATTCAAATAAGCTGTCCGCCACTGTACATATTTTATGCAGTAAACAATTAAAATGAAAAGTAGGCGCAAAAAAAGAGAGTGGATAAAAACCCCTTATTAAGTGAGTTGCGCTCTTCGTTTTTGTTGCACCTAGCTTGAATCAGCTGTACAATTGTTTACTGCCAACGCTCTGGGCCACAAAATTATGACCAAAGTTGCGTTCGTTACCGTCAACGGTGGCCATAAAGCCGGTCAAAGCCAAATGCCAAAAGCACAAAAGGAGCTGACAATGAATGGCTAACGTGCTGAATGACGGTCACCGTCGAGGAAACCATGAGAATGAGGCAGGTCCTTTTATTGTTCGCGGTATTCGACCAAACTATATAAAAAGCTTAAACATCTCACTTTGCTTTATGGGTGACCGGTACCGCAATAAACCAGCACTTGAAGTTCTTTCCAAATCAAATAAGCTTGAAGTAAAAAAGTAATATATAGCATATAACATTTTCTATTTACTTAATTAAATTATATCTATAGTATTTGATTAAGTAAATATTTGCAGTACAATCCCACAAGCCGTCTTTTCAATTGAAGCTATTCTCTCCAATTTGCCAACTGGTAATGTCATTTGGAAAAAGGATTTAAATGGTAAACATTAATAAAAATATTTATTAAGATGAATGCATATGTTTTCAATCAATTGTCGTCTGTTAATGTAACGATTAACTGATATAATCATTGATTATCATTGGAGCTCAATGTCCCATAAATAATTTATTAATGAATTGATAAGCAGAAATAACAGTCATTAGCATAGAAAATTATGGAATGGCACTTGAAATGATTACATATGATTATTATTCTTTAACGGACTGTGTACGGTAACATTTCACAATCATTATTACCGTGCTGACCAGAATGCTTGACATTTGCCCCTTTTCACCTGACAATGTAATTATAGCTTGTATTTTTCTTTGAAGTTGAACACTCGGTTTCCTTTCAACAAGCACTCAATTTTGCCTGACTCTTGACTTACAGCATTTGTCAGAAAGAAAAGGAAATATGGAATAACGTTTTGCAACCGCAGCTGCTGTCAAAATGTAAAATTTATATTATGACCTTTAATTTAGCATTCAAAAAAATTTTAATTGGAATTTTGAGAGAAATCAGAAAATTCAACGAAACACGTAATCGCAAATGCTATGGATACCGGACATTTGGTTGAGTGCATGTTATTTAACAATTATAACAATTAAAATGCATTAATTTTCATATGAACATATGAAAGGAATTTGGTAGAATTACAATTAACAAACGGCAAAGTGGTACTAACTAATTGGCGTATAAAAAAATTTACGAATTTCCAACATGAAAACGAGGAAGTTTCTTACGAAGGGTTATTAAAAAGTACGCATAAAAATTAAGTGTGCATGTATTAAACGACCTCTTGGTCGTCGGCTAGTTATATAATTTCATTGTAAGACTTGGGATTTTTTATACAAGTACAAATGTGTTCGCATTTCGTTGGCCAAAAAAAAAACTTTATTTAAACACCGCTTAATGTAATTGAGTCAAAAGTAATCCACTTAAAGTTCCCATTGTAAATTGGTCACATCTTTAAATATATTTTATTATTAATGACATCGATATACCGCTTTTCTTAAGATGGTGTCAAAGAGTTATTTTATATGTATTTATCTATAAGTCTGTATTTGTTTCCTCAGATTGAAACTGTAGGTACAGACAAAAAATGTATCACACAGAAATTCAGAAAATCACCCTAACAAATAATATTTACGCAGAAATGAAGAAAATTTTCGATGTTTAGAAATATTTTTTCAATAAAGGAAGTAAGATTCTTAAACTTAGAAAATCTTCTTTCTTTTTTCCAGAAATGTATTTCTGATTTTAATTAAACGATCGGGTCGAATCGACGTTATATTATAATTATATTATATGCACTTCCGTTTAATAAATATAATACTCAATTAAAAAGGCGTTTAAACTTGGCTATTTTTTAAATTTTAGGCGGAATATTAACAGTTTTGCATAGAATATAAGTAGAGTTCTATCAAGAACATTACATTTATTTTTAGGATTATATAGTTAGGAATTAATGTTAGTTCCTAGTTACTTAGCTTAATAAACTTAAAGCTTAATAAGCTTTAGAATAAATATTTCGCCAGCAAAATTCATCCCAAAAAGCATATTAACACTTCGTCTAAAAACTACGAAGATTATTCGGTCTTCAAACCATAGATTTTATTTTTTTAACACAATTTTGTGTCATATTGAAATTCTTATAGATAAATAATAATAATTATTAAAAACGAAAAAAACAAATATAAAATGTAAAAAAATGGAATTTACTTCAATTCATTTAGATATATTACCTTTTCTGAAACCCTTTGTACTTTATAAAATATGTATGTATATGTAAAGAGAATACTTACCGCTACGTTTTTGTATCGGATTTGCCATATGTCCGTACAAGCGGCTCAAATCGATGGCATCAGCCGTTGCCTGGAGCAACAGCAGCGAAAGGATAAGCGTTGGCCACATCATAGTCTTTGGCATGGAAGAGGACATCCTGGTGCTGTATGCGTCTTTTGCTGCTCCAAATTTAGTTTACTTCCTTTTATTGAAAGCGTGGCAAAATTGACGCACTCGCGACACTTTCTCACTTTGTATCTGTAACTGAGTCCAATAGTTTCAACAGATGGGGGTAAAACTTTCACACATGCACGATTGGCGTCTCAGACGATTGTTTGACAAAAGTTTTCTAGTTAGTTTGCGTTTTTGGCGCTAAAGGAGGGGAGAGACTCCAGCTCTCTCACGTCGCCACTTGGTGGTTTATTTTTGCGTCTGGGTTCTTATTGAATTATTGTTTGCACTTCTGGAACAGATAGCTGATTCCGCTGCTCTAAGTTGTGACTATATGCTAGGCTAATCGTGTTCTAATGGAGTTATACGCACCAGAAATTAGTTCTACTCTTAACTTACGTTCGTTACGTTAATTCGTTATTTGAGTTTAGCGCTATACATGTAAGTATTTAATTTGTGCAGTTACAGCAGGCTATAAACCGTTGGGCTTAGTTTACGTTTTCGTTTCTTTTCTAAACTATTTTGGTATCAGTTTCGTATTCGCTTAAACTTAAAATCCAAAAAAGAATTTGCAGGCAAACGAATATTATGTTTTAGTCGACTTTTTACATTTTTCTACACTGCAACGAGAAGAACAAAACAAAACAATCACGTTAATTAAAGCAAACAAATTTGTGTTTTTTGTCGATTCACTTTTGCATACACATATTGTTAGTTCTTAATTGGGATTGTGTTCCCGCTAGCCACTTGTATTTCCAAGCTGGCTCATACAATGCACCAAAAAAGTTAACCAAGCTAATGTTGCAAACACACTTAGTTAAAGTTAGATTCGAGCAAAGCTCAGTTTAAATAAATTAAATTAGTTATGAGCTCGACTAACACGCCCCGAATCCAGCTTTAAATATGTTTGTCCAGTTTTATCTGCCAAATTCCCTTCTATCACTCAACTGTACGCTTGCATGAAAGTGCACTCATATCTTATGGCAGATACGGATCCTAAGGCAGCGCAGTTAACCAATAATATGTGAAGCCATATTTTAAATCAATTGGAAGGCTCAACCTATACATTTTCGGCAAATAGAAGTATCGATATGTTATCGATAAAATGTAACAAATAAAATCTGCGCTACGCACACGAGAATTTAAATTTCACAGTTTAAGCATATAGCTGATATAGTCAATGTGATACGCATATTTTAGCCATTCTTAAGAACAGGGTATAAAAATAGTCATGTTGAGGTATAAGTGTGGAATGTTAACGAAATGAACGAATTGAAAGGCTGTAGACTGAAAACTTTAATGACCACTATAATTACTATATAGGGGAAAAGTCAGAAAAGTAACTAAGAAGCAACCGCTTAAAGTCTTCCCAATGATTATTAGGGTCAATAAACATAATATTAACAGACACAAACTTAATTAACTTGGGAACTTCACACCACACTTACACGCAAGAGCGTACATACTTCTAATTGCACTAACACAAATAATATGTATGTATTAATATGTATAATCGCCAAGGCACAAAGTGAAACAACAAATTATATGGGAGAGCCGTCTAATCAGCTTAACGAACTTTAACAATTTTTCGGTGGCTACGAAAAGTTTATCAACCCTTTTTCTCGCCTTTGAGCACACACACCGAAAAAAAACACACATTCACACAAAGAGACACATATTCATATATATATATATATATTTAATATATGTATATGTATATAAAACACACTCTCGCAATCCTTGAGCGCCTTTTAATGAGTCTCCGGAGCTCACAAAAAACACATACACAGAGTCATTTGGAAATGGTGTGAAAGTAGAAAGCTAGTAATAAAGTGGCGCCCGTACCCGCACCTTTAATTATAGCCAAGTTAAACCTTTTTTACTTTTTCTAAGAGCCAACTTTACACAAAAGTCAAACTTGAACCAGAGCAAACTTTTAGCATACTTTATGGGGCAATCAAAAATCTAGCTATGCCTTTGCTCACTTTGTTTAAACAAGACAAACTTTTTCTAAAACTTTTTCTTGCACAGTTTGTCAAAATAAAATAAAAGAAAATAATAAAAATGTACCAACAGGAAGTAAATGACAGCATTTTAATTAGTCTGTGCTTCCCTTTTTGAATTGGAACTTGCTCTTTTTATATATGTTTTTGGTGGGACGTTGACATTTCTATTGAGTTTGCTCAACCCCTTGGGTTGCCCTTAGTCGGCATTTTGTTGATGTTGCTCGTCTGGTCAAGGCAAAGTGAATACCCATGTTTTCAAATTAAAGTTGACGAATCATAAAGCGTTGTGTCTAACAGCATTTCTATTGCAAATTTGTGTATGTCTCAGAAAATTTGTTTTTAAGTTTCAACAAAACATAGCAAATAAAATCGTAGTTACTGTTTATTTATTGTTTATATTAACATGTACTATGTGACTAGTATCTAGCAGACAAAAATGGCTGAGAGATTTATTATGATGCTGGAATTATTTTAATGAACAGCAACATGATATTTAAGAGATTTTTGTTTTCGTTCAAATAGGAATCTGTGTTTACTCGACTTAATCTTATTCAGAGCAGTTCAGTCTAAGGCATCTCAAATTACTAAGACGTTACTTTCTTTAAAAAATACATCAGATTTTAAGCCACTGGATATCTCGGTAGGAGGACCACTGTTAAAGCCCCTGAAAATTCCCAGTCATAAGGCACAGGCACAGTTAGATTAAGTCAGAGTTCTTTAATAAAAATTTTTTGTAAACGATTCAATAATAAAGAATTCCATGTTGAGTAACAGAAATGTGGCTCATGTCACATTCAACACCAGGGGAAACACAATTTGCGACCAAATTATATACACAAGAGGCTTAAGGAGCGAAATATTTTAAGACATGTTTGCCCCGCTGACAAAGAAAAGCCACATTGCCAAATAGTAAGATAGGCCACTGGGGCATAGAATTGCGCAAAAACAGAAACGAAAACAGAAGCGGACGGGCCATAAAGTTAGAAAGTAAGTGAGATATTTTTGAGGTGGCTGAAATGCTGCCAAATAAAGCGACAGAAGTGTTTTAATAAGTGGTGTGATACGCAATTAACCATAAATTCTAAATGAGATCACTTAAAGGGTAAAGGTGGTAAAAATGAAAATCAATGATTGTATGTATTTATTCAATGTCAACTAAAGTCAGTTGACACAAAAGTAATATAAGAAGTAAGAAATAGTTTAAATTAAATTAAAAATAAAATATTTAAAACTAAATATAAATTTAAAAAAAAAGAAATATTTTTATAATTTATAAAATTGTATAAATGCAAGGTGGTCCATTTATTTATGTGCTGATCAGAAATTGTAGATAGGATCACATTTAAAGCAATGCAATGGGAAGCGACGTTTGGGCAGCTTTAAGGGTGAAAAATTTACAAAAATAGCTGCAGAGGCAGCTGCAAAAATCACAAGCAAGCATTTGCATAATATGTAAGTAAAATATATACGACCGACAAAGACACAGACTGCCCGATACTTAGAAAAACAACAACAACCAGTACAGAAAATTTGAGCTTTATATTCGCAGCATTTTTCCAGTCTTTTTCATATATATTTTTTATGGCGCTTGTGGAGTGTTTTTTGGGGTGCGCTGTTCCGTTTTCTTAATGCATAATTTAACAGGTGCCGTCAGTGGTGGGGGTGGCCGAAGGGAGGTGGGGGGAGTGGGGGTCAGATGAGAAGAGGCATAGCAACAAAAAACGTGCACAAAAGCGGGCAACAATCAACAACTCTGCGTATTGTTGTTCAAAGCACAAAAAACACACGCACACACTCCAGTAAAGTGAGGTCTAACGGGGCTAGAAATGAGGCTGAGACTAACTCTGCTGGGGTGAATAATGTGTACAACGGCTGTTCTTGAATTCAATTCTTCGACACACATACATACACACTCACACACACAGTAGACAGACAGACATGAAAGAGCACATAAGCGTGGAAATTTGATATTTTTGTTGTCAACTTTTGTCACTTGATTTGCCTTTAACAAACTCACTACGAAGAAGATTCCACATTTATGTGCTTTACTGTATTACACACACACAATCACACAGATACACACAAGACCGCAAAAACACTCATTTCCATAAAATGAATGCCAGCTGAAAACACGCGTATTTTTTTATTTATGTTTTACATTTCCATAATCTAGTTTTTCTCTTATGCATATCTGTTTGCAGAACTATTTACAAGTGGATATGTAATAAATGAGTATGTGTGTGGGATTAAAACTTGGTTACAGTACGTTTGAGTACGAGCCAAAAAACTCGAACAACTATTTACAACTCCGCTTGAGTGTAAGTTTCAAACTCGACTGAAGCGTTGAGCGCTTTGCGTTCGTCTTTTATGCGCTGCAATCCACTCAAAAGGACGCTTGTAGCATGAGCGTCGAGTTTATCTCAATCGCCTTCGCGTGTCCTCAACTCTGAGTGAAACGCGAGCGCAGTTCCCGAAGCATGCGGTCTGCTCTTTGACTCACTGCTGCTGCTGCTCTGTGGCTCTATGGCTCTGTGGCCAACGTGAAGTGCAAAGGTGATGCGAGAGAGTCCCCTTGAGGCAAGCAAATTACAACAAGTTGTTACACTGGCGAAAGTTTGAACCGATGTTTGCGGGAACTTTGAATATGAATGCACCATAAAACAATACAAACTAAAATTTGCAAATATTCACTGTGGCTAAACTTTTCTTCGTTTTGCAAAATCGAACAACACATTTAATTTTATTTGTCTTTTTTTATAGAATTTTATGATGAAATTTATACTAGTCAATTGCTATATTTGATTATTTTAAATACTTTGCTTATCAATTTCCGAACTTTTATTCCAATTGCCAATTCAGTCATACAAAACGTAATCAATTACGTTGAATGTAACAATAAAGATATATTAGCCGAGATAGTAATATATAATCATCAGATGAACGAAAAATAAAACTACCATCTCAAATTTTTTTGGTTGCCGAAGTTATATTTATATTGCCTATTCAATTAGATTTAACTTGACAGTAAAGTTAAATTGTCCCAAATAGTAGTAATATAATACAATATTCAGATCAAAGCCACAAGCTCTAAATTGTCAGCTTTAAGCTATGTAAGTCTGATTATGATTAGTGCGTAATAAAAAGAGAAAAAGCGAAGAAATTAACTTTTAAAGAGGAGTCAAATTGTCTGGAATCATCAAAATATAACTACAATTCTCAAAAACTGACCGATTGTTATTAAAGAGAAACACAGTCAGAAAATAAATCGCCCTGAAGTTTGAAATTCGCCATACTTTCGACACCAAGTGTAACTAATTTTATGTTGAGTTTTTTTTTCCCCAATTCCAGGTCCATTTTTTTTTTAAATCTGGAAAAATTTCTTTTTCGAAATATTTTCTATTATTAAGAAATATATATGTATATCGCATATTTAGAAATTACTTCTAAGCATTAAGAAAGTTTTCGAGTTTTAGGACGATTTTCATTTCATTTTCTCTGAGTGCAGTAGTTCGATGTTGACGTTGACAACAATATCAAGCATAACTTGAGATATCAGTTAGGATAACATGTTAAACATAAAGTTTATTATAAAAGAACATATTTATTTAAGGGGTCGGAAAAGTTCTCTACAAAATTGTTATACCCATAGGAGTATTCAAATAAATGGTACAAAACAAACCTATTTTTCAAATTAGAATTTAATTTTCTTTCATTGTTTCTATGGTCACATTTGGTACATAACTATAAGAACAACATTAACATGGTTAGGTATTGATAGCCAACAAATTTAAAACATAAAGTAAGTAGAGTAGGTAATCAATACATCAAAAAGTAGAAAATCTGACTTAACAATACCTGATTTACATACATAAATCTCACAAAGCCATATTGCACGTATTCTCTGTGGAACTATTTCTTTCTTTAGTAAAATTTTCAACTTTAAAATATATCCGGAAATTTTCTGAGAGTGCTTAACTGTGGTAAAGTTATTTACAGGTTCAGAGATTTTCCTATATATTACTTATTTTCTCTCTTACTCATTTCTCTATATTTTTCTCAATTCACTTTACTTTGCTTATTACTGACTTTTCGACTTATTGCGTTGTTGGACAATTTAACATTTTGATACAACTCAATATATTACATACTTTATGTTATTTTTAATTTTAAATCTTAATTTAATTTTGAAAATTTAATTTGTCACTTTAATTTTCATTTAAAATGTTTATATATATATATAAAATCTACATTACAGAACTGCTTTTCAAATTTTGCATTTTATATTTGAATTTAATTATTAACTTTTCATTTTATATATCGTAATTTGTGATAGTAAGAAAAATTCATACCGAGTATTATTACAATAGTTACAAATATGAAATATACACTCTGCGAAGAACACTCGATTGAAGACACTCGTGTTTAAAAAATGGTTAGTTTCGAATAAAGGCAGTCACTTTCAACCCTTTGGCAACTTAAGTGGGGCATGAACAAAAGGCAAACGTCAATTAAATTAAGACGATCGTCATCAGAAATTGTGTGTTAAATGTGTTAAAATTAAAAGAAGACTGACTTCCAAAAAGTTGTTGAACCGATGCCAAACCGAATTTTTCAAGTTATGAACAAATCTGAATGCTGGGCAAATTTTTTTTATTTGTAATTTTTGCCATATTAATATGTTGCATTAATTTGAATAACAGTGCTATTAACTGAATTTCGCACCTTAACATCACATTTTAAAAAAAAAATTGAATAAACAATTTTCTGCTAGTGTTACTATTTTTTTTTTTTAAATTATAATAGCCAACTTCTAACTTTCGTGAAACAAAAAAAATTGTAAGTTGGTATTTAAAATTTTATAAGGAAAAAACAAGTACATATGATCGGGTTTCGCAGAGTGTATATGTATATGCACTTAGTCTTGTCGATTTAAGCTCAGCTCTTCATTCTTAAAATGTGTCTTGCAATAAAATTGGTGACAAAAAAACGCAACACCCTCCTCAAGAGCACGGCATATCAATTACCATTGGAACTTAAGTGGAGGGGCGCAATTCTCAAGGTCGCAACGCACTCCCAACACCCAGAAAACCCAGAATACCCTGCTATTAACATACTAGCAAAGATCCACACACATACCCCACACACAGCCACTAAATACTTGTGTTCCTAATTAAAGCAGTAAATATTAATTAGTAACGAGTGTGTGTAATTTTGGACTTCCTACACTGGCTAATGAGCAAAAGCCCATTTTACTGAAATTTAACCCAAAGACGACTTATAATTTGAGCAACAGCGCCAACTGAGTCGCTCAGTTGAGTGCAAAGCAACAAGAGCATAAAACAAAAGTAAATGACTCATAGAAGAGATGAACGCCGGCTTGTGCTTGAACCGCCCAATCTGCTGCCCACGTAGAAATCTCGGCCCACACAGCTATGGCCAACAGCCAAGCCCAATAGTTAGGCTTGTGGGTTGCCCAGGCTTGCGCTGATTCGCTCCAATAAAAATATTCGAGCGCCATTTCAGAGTGTGCGATGTTTTTTCTTAAAACGCGTTGGCGTTACACTCAAAAATAAGTGTGAGTAAGTTAAGGTCATGTGGGCAGAAGCAGAGCTTTGGCCGTGTCATTTATTTGTTTGTCTTTTGGGCTGCATGGCTTGTTATGGCAATTATATTAAGAGTTCTAAGGGGAAACTTAATTTGCCCTTATCGCACACTCTTTGATGGTAACACACTTTTGAATTATGAACAATGTTTGGGATTTATTTTCCTCAACTCATAAAAAGAAAGAACAGCACGTCGAAGATTATATATCTATGTAGGCCGATTAGGTCAGACAGCGCTGTGAACTGGTTAATTTTGCAGCTCATAACGATTTATATAAATTAACAAATTTTTGAGAATATCGATTATGTTTTTCCGGGTAAAAGTATTTTTAATTATGCCACAACCATGAAATTTCTTGGTTCTCGGTTTTCAGTATTAAATATCGAAGTCACATTATTTAGAGTGCTTCATTTTAATGGTATAGCCAAAACTGAGATTTAAATATTTATTTCTGTTCTTTTATAAGTTTATTGCAAAACAAGTATTCTCGACAAAGTTGTTCATGGCTGATTATTCTAAATAAATAAATCTTACTTTCATTCGTTCGTACATATAGTTTAATCTCATTTGTTGATACAAATGTTTGATAATTTTAAATTAAAATACCCCACAAATCATTTTTTTTTTTTTTTGTAATTTTAACTTAAATATTGAAGCTTTTTTAAATTTAAAATTTATTTTATGTTTCATTTTTGTATTGTCAACTGATATTAGTCGACACTAAATAATAAAATGATAAAACTACTAAAGTCACATCCAAAATGATAGTAATAAGTGACAATTTTTGTCTGGAGTGTAAGACATTCTACATACATTTGAAATAATTACGACATTAAAAATGCAAAACATTTAATAATTTTTGCTCAAAACAGCATATATCTACATTTCAGTTAAGTTCGCATGTAGTCTTTCTGCAGCGCATTGGAAATGTTAAAATAAATAAATAAAACTACTTATCAGCATAAAAATTTTAATTTGCGCTACAAATTTTCTTCATATTATTTGTGTTATAATAATAAGGTAATTTACATAAATTTGCAACTATCTATAGGGGCAATAAGTGCAAAGCTCGACGCTCTATAAAACGGCAGTCGAACTGGGTCAATAACTTCAGTCAAGAGCTGTCCACGACACTATGAAGTATTTCTGTCTCGTCACAATATTAGTGAGCACTTTTGCCTCTGCAGTGCAATTAACTTGTAATCCTTATCGTTATACTTTGGAGCGACTGCTGCAGGAGCCCAGTTCGGGACGCTATTCGAAAAGTGATGCTGCTCCAGTACAGGAGCTGTGGCTTAGCCAAAAACTCGATCACTTTGATGAGCTTAATAATAAAACCTGGCAAATGGTGAGTACACAAACTATATGAATCACAAATTAGAATTTACACAGAATTTCTTCCTTTCAGCGCTATCTTCGCAATGACAAATATCATAAGCCTCAGGGACCAATTTACATATTTGTAGGCGGCGAATGGACGATTACGCCAGGTCTTCTGAGCACGGGTCTAACACACGATATGGCCGTGGAAAATGCGGGCATTCTGTTTTATACGGAGCATCGATACTACGGCCAAAGTTGGCCACATAGGTAAGCCAGCTATTTTAAAATACACATTTAAAATTAATTCAAATATGCCTTTCTTAGCTCAAGCCATAAGAGTTTGTCTTTGAAGAATCTTAAGCATTTGAAGCTGCATCAGGCCTTGGCCGATCTTGCGTACTTTATACGATATCAGAAGTCACACTCGGACAATCTGACACACTCCAATGTGATCCTAATTGGTGCATCATACTCCGGCAGCATGGTAACTTGGATGACGCAACTTTATCCAGAACTTGTAGCTGCCAGCTGGGCTTCCAGTGCTCCATTGCTTGCCAAGGCCAATTTCTACGGTAAGTCGAACTTGTCATCTCCCAGCATTTATTTGGGTTTAGGTTAAGGAAAAATTTATCGTCCAGACAATTAAAAAATCACAAAAGTTTTCGCTCACTTTATTTTTCGTAGACCGTTTATAAAATATTGGCTTTTATTTTTCTTCATTTTAGCAAAAGGTTTTTAACGGTGAAGAAATGATTCTAGACTTTCTAGAAATATAATTATTTAGAACAGAAAGTTATTCTTGTATTCTTTTGGATTGTCGATCAAATTTAAGACTTTTTTTCGTAAGATTAGAAATAATTTGTAGAATTCAGATAAACTTTCTGATTTTTGGTATGTAATCGGATTTCGTGCCCCTATGTACTAGGTGGGGAAACCACAGTTTATTGGGGTCATATATAAATTTTGGTGGTTAATATATTTACCTACCATCGGTCTTTGGAATTTTTGAAAAATAATGAATAATTAGCTTATGGCAGGCAATTACTTTTTTTCTTTGACAATGTGCAAAATAAGGTGTCAGTCACTGTATGTATATTTGGTATCAAATCAGATTCGTTACAACTTTGCCTATACATCAACAGCAAAAACTAACTTAACTTATCTAACTAACAATAAAAAAAAATCAAAATATAAAATAAAACGAAAATCTTTTAAAAAAAATTATGTATTATTAATATAAATAAATTAACACATCTTGCTTCCAGAATACATGCAATTCGTCGGGAATTCGATTAACCTGAGCTATGGTCACAATTGTACACAACGTTTGGAAAACGGATTTAACCACTTGGTAAAGTTATTCGATACGAATGAAACAAGTAAATTCCTTGAAAGACTGAGTGCATGCAAGAGTTTTAATGCAAGTGATTCGCTGGATCGCACGTCCTTCTTCAATGGCATTGGCAATTACTTTGCATTGGTGGTGCAAAGTTACAGGTGTGTCTCGATGCAGATAGATTTGACTTTACAGTCAGAATAAAATCGCCCCAAAATGTAGAAAATCGCCAAGGGGAACTTAATTTATTATTCAAAATTATCTTTTAAAAACCAGGATTTTTCTTTTCATAACTTCACGGTATTTTTCCCTAAGACCTAGATAATATGTGCAATTTTCTGATTGTTTTTTATATGTGTACTCCTCTTACATTAGCCTTTCTGCTACCGATATATAAAACATAAGCATTTTAAGATCTCACGTATACGAACATTTTGGATAGTTTATAAATTCATGCAATTTAATCTAAAAAAAACGTACGTTTTATGGTGATTTGAGCTCGCAAAAGCTGAGAAAGTGCATTGAAATATTTTTTAGAATCCTAGAAAAAGCTTTTTCTAAATATAAGTGTGTGCGATTTCCTGTGTTCTATACTTTTGTTAGAAAAATATTTCTAAATAGGAAATATTACTTTTGTAATTTTGGGACAAATTTAGAAATAATTTTTAAAAATAAGAAAAGTCTTCCAGTTTTCACCGTGACTTTCCTCTTAGGGCGATTTTCAGAAATGTATGGTAATTTTTTTCCGAGTGTAATTCTCTAATTATTAAATTGTACTATTCGATTTGAAAGTGAATATATTCCGGCACTTTGCGATGCACTCATGTCGCTGCACTCGAGCGATGAGCTGGCACTGGAACGTTTTCTGGAGCGGCTCTACTCGGGTGATGACAAACGGCTGAGTGAGTTTCGTTGTCAGGATTTCAGCTACAAGGCAATGTTGGAGCTGTTCAGCGATATTTCAGATCGCAGCACGGGCAGTAAGTGAATGAGTGGAAGAAAGAGACTTGTAAATCAAAACTTCTTTACAGCGCGTGCCTGGTTCTATCAGACGTGCAACCAATTTGGGTGGTACACCACCACCACCCCTGATAGCAGCACCACTGCATCATCCAGCATATCCTTTGGCAGTCAAGTGCCTGTGCGTTTCTTTGAACAGCTGTGTCGTGATGCATTTGGACCAGGCCAAACAACGGCAGCACTGGCCAAAGGCATTGCACAGATGAATGCCCAGTTCGGTGGGTTCGGGTTTAACCAAAGCGTGGTTTACCGAGAGGTGTTCTTCACGCATGGCGATTTGGATCCATGGCGAGCATTGGGACAGCAACTTGGCAATCAGGCTGTGATTATAGCCGGTAAGTTGGCACCAATTGGCTATGTAAACTGTGGACTAAATCATTTTTTCGAATGGGGCGAGCAGGATACTCGCATGTGGAGGACCTGGCCAGCATTAATGTGCAGGACAGTGTGCAGATGAATCTGGTCAAGCTGCGCATCATGTCCTTTCTGCGGCGACACGTTGCATCATGAAATGGCTTGAAGTGCTCTTATCCATTATTAAATAAACAACAATTCCTTAACACGGAAATTTCTCGCAGGCGTTGCTCACTCGCCCTGGGCAAACAAGGACAAATTGAGTGACACTTGAACGTAAGTGAGATAAGTGTTTCGTCCTCTCTGCGTAAGTATGTGTGTGTGTTAGTGAATTGTTTGCCAAGCCTGGGGAATTGACAATTCCATTTTTGCTGATTAGGAAGATGCACTTATATTTGTTGGTGTTCACTTTGTTTGTTAGTTTTGCAGTCGGTCCACAGTGGAACTAGTTCGCTCTTTAAGGGATTGTCAATGAGAAAATTCCATTATCTGCAATGCGAACGCGTAAGAATGATCTAGTATATAGTATATCGACATGGAGATAACCTGTTGTTAGACTTACCATACTCAAACTTGAATTTCTACATTTCAGAAAATTCAACCCTGAAATAAAAAAAAACCAAATGCCCTTGTTGTTAGAAAGACATACTTTGTAAAGCGATTTTCCAAAATTCAGAGCAATTTTTTTCTGAGTGTACATTTTATGCATTTAAACCATTTTTTATAGCCCTCCTCATAGGCACCAGCATTGGCATTGTTGTTCGCTTTTAAGGCTGCTCCTGCAGCATCATCATTTTCATTCATGGGATTCTTGATGGCCAGTTGCTCCAGTTGCCAGTTGCTTCATCTCACAGAGCTGGGTCACGTTTCATGAACGTGCCGGCCGCGGAGAAGGCGCCATCCACATCCTCGTCATCATCAATTTCCATGTCTGCACGTTTGGAGATGCTAGCTTTTTCCAACAAAAATTGCGATGATCGCCAACAAATTGTCACTGATATAACCAAAGCGGAATGAGTAGCATATCCAACTATTTGAGCCGAGTGAATGCATCCTTGGATCTGACATCGCGGAGTTCAAGCTACTCCTTCAATTCCGTAGCTGCCAAAGCCTTGACGCGCTACTGCTGCTGCTGCCAGATGAGAAAAAGTTATAATCCTCGGGCAGTAGAATCAGTTCCCGAACTGGCATGACATCATGAGGCTCACCTTCTTCGCACCATCCGGGAGAGCAAACTACTGCATTGTCACCTTGTGTCAAAGTCAAGGCACCGCCTGTTTCCACATTATTGGCACAGGCGCCAAGATCAGGCTTGGTTCTTCCTCGGCTGTGCCGACTATGGCTTCCACGCATTTGTTTTCGCTTGGTACTCTCAGCAAACAGATGCTTTTAATCTTATAAGTAAGATATCTTGAATTCATACAAAAACTCAACTTTATAGCGAATTTTCCTACAGGAGCTATAAGATATGTTAACCCGATTATGATGATTCTTTTTAACCAAATTTCATCAATAAAGCTAAAAAACTAAAGGAGTTCTGCGCATAAGGGACACCAAATTCAGACGGACAAGAAGTCTGCATCAATATATCTTTATCTTATAACTTCTCGACTGATTAGAATACCATCCACAAGGATGTAAGAAATACCTTTTTCTTGGAAAACAATTGCAGCGCCACCAAATCGCAGCATCCGAATTTAAATATTACATATTCACGGACCCACCATAAAAAGTTAGCAGTTTTAAAACAAGTGGAGGAATTTTTTTTCTGAGTGTACCTCAAATTAATTATATTTTCACAATATGTGCACAACAACTTAAAATGAATGTTTTCTCACTAAAGCAAACCCCATTTTATATTTCTCAACTCGCAGCGCTTTATAATTTTATCGCCTTTGTGATATGAGAATCTAAACAGTGACATTTACACACTCTTTAGACTTCACACTTTATAGCCAGCAAGTGTCGCTTGCTTGAAGCCTTTCCACATCAGCATGGCGTCTATGCCATGCACAAAGAACCAGTATGTTGGCTCAGCAGACACAGGATAACATGATTTTCACTGCACTGTGGGAAAAAAAAGAGGAACATTGACAGTAACATAAATTTGTAATAACTTGGCTCGACGGGAGAATGCGCGGAAAGTGTAATTGGCACTTCAGTTATTTGTCTGCGCTGATCCAATGAGCAAAGAATAAGTTTATCATGCAAACAGAGAATTACGTGTTATACCATGCGAAGGATGGCGTACAATTCGCCAAACTCCCTCTCCAACTCAAATGTGAAACGGTTCCAAGCCATATGCATATATATATGTAGCTCCTACCCGACGGAACCGGGAAGGGAAGTGCTTAACGGCAATGGAAAGCTATGAAAATTTATTATTATTGTCGCACATTGCTGCTATTGTTGTTCCGAAGCTCGTTGCCATTTCCGCATTTTTGCTAGCGTAAAAATTGCAAATACTTCAATAGCACAGTTCCCGTTAAGCCTCGACGCATTTCTTTATTGCTGGCATTTTATTTTTGCTTTTGTTTTTATAAATATATATATATTTTTGGCTTTTTTGGTTATTATTTTTTCTCTTGCTTTTTTCTTAGTGGTTGAAGATGGAATTATCCAATAAGTGCCCATCCCCAAGCTACTTCTTTCAAAAATGATCAACTTTCTAATAAAATTGTAATTTGCATAAGTTCGCATCTGCAGACTTCCACATAAGCCCTGTAAATATTGCATAAAATATGTACTCGTATTGTGTAGAACGACCTGAAGCAATCATCCCCGGCGATATCAAGTCCTATGTGTGTACAATGTATTTTGATAAAAACACTCACGTATCTGTCGTAAGTCTTAAAGTTCAATATTCGTATACCCTTGCATTAGTACATTTATTGTATGGAAGACTTCATTTAATGTCGACTAATAAAAAAATTAAAAATACAACTTAATGCTTAAAACAAAAAACTAATAATAATAATTGGTTCAACATTTACTGCATGCACATGGGGAAATCCCAGTATTATACCCAATTATACACAAAATATAAAATACAAAGTATGAATTAGTTAAGATGCCCATCGAAGCTATCATGTTCAGAGTCCTCTACTCTATTTTAAAAGTCTTGCCTCGTGACATTCTCGCTTGCAGTCATTACACCATTACACCTTTGAAAAGGTTCATGCAACGAACAAATTTTAATTTAACAAAGAGGGAAAAGTAAAGGGTACAAAAATAACAATTAATTAAACACATAAGCGTAACGGAATCAATTTAACCATGTAGTAATTCAAATACAAACATAACACATAGCACGACACGACAATTAATTCTGGAGGGAAGAACTATAAGGAATAGTCTATCTATGTAGTACTAAAAGTCTAACATAACATCTGTAACTTAACATGCAACTATGTACTAAACATATGCCATCGATTGAAGCAGAAGAGCTCAATCGTTGTGAATAACGTAAAGTAAGCAGATGATTTATATTTTTATTTATTTATTGACATTAATTTACTCACAAATTTGTTAAGCTAATATGAGAATTCTTACTTAAATCAGTTTTCTAACGACATTGTAAGGTCCAAATCTTAAAAGGGGTATCATTGTCTCGACATGCGAATCGCATCTACGTATTGTCTGTCTGGTGGTACTGCACTAGTGGCCTGCTACAAATTAAAGCTAAATCATTAATTCATCTTTCAGAAGTTCAAATTACAAATTTTTTTAGCCAAGACAAAAAATAGGATAAGTCTTACTGCAATAAGCAGTGAGAGGACAAATCATGATATTTTAGCCACAACTTGATTTTATCTGTAGACATTAGTATGCTAGAACACAATATAACAAAGGAACGGTTATTAATAAATAACATTAATATCCATCCTTCAAAATTAAAGTGCTTTCTCTTGTAAGTGCCAAACGTTCCTTTCTATTTAAAAAAAATCTTTAACTTGGCGAAAGAAAGATAAATAAAACAATCATAAATTGCTTGACTTTTTTTTCTTACCAACTCACTTTTGACATAATTTAGTACATATATTTTATTTTGTTAAAGTTTTGCTAAGTGTAATATTTTTATTTTTTTTAAGCTTAAATGTTTTTAATCTAAAAGTGCTACTCCATGGTCTTTAAATTGTGAGGAGCCATATAGCCATGGCGAATAAATATAGACAACTCAAGTCAACAAGTGTCAAAGAAAAAAATAATTGCCTGCAACTTATTTGGACCAGGTACATTGTGGACACCTGGGTGCAGGTGGGGAAACCTCAGTCTATTAGGGTCATACATTCATATTGGTGGTTAATACATATACCTATCATCGGTTTTTGGAATTTTTGAAAAATAATGAATAATTAGTTTATGGCAGGCAATTACGTTTTTTCTTTGTCTCTCACTGTATATAAATATATAAATGCTATATGCGCCCCTCACAGTAACTGTTCATCATGCCGAAATTCGGCAGAGATGCAGTTGCAGCGAATTCTCTCTCTTTCGCCCTCTGTCTGTCTTACGCAGGTTGTCAGCCATATGAGCGTGTCTGACACACATGTCCATCTGGACATGTGCCGCTATCGTGTGAGGAGTGTTGCGGGAACAATATCGCCATCCATACTTACACAGACGGCAGACAGGGGCTGGCGCCATCAAATGGCAGTGGAAAGTTACCAAAGATCACGCCACCAAAAAGATCATGCGACAGTGCGAAATACAATCAACGCGAGACAACACAACAACAAATCAAGCGATATAAAACCTAAAGAGCTTCGAAGAACTCGACGCTGCCAGGATAAAAGGATACCGCAGGACATTGAGGTCCTGAAATTGGGGGAGAAGCGTAAATCCTTGCCTCGCTTGAACTGTGGCGACAGGCGAAATCCGTATAAATCCAAGCGCAGCAAGTGCAATTGGGCCTGCGGTTAGACAGATAGTGTACGCGTGAATCCTGATTCACAGGTGTGATAGGAGCAATCCTTGGGGAATCAAGGAGACCGCTAGCCCTTCTGAACAACAGGTGTGCCGTACGATATCTCCGTCGGGCAGGCGGAGGTCGTGAACTTGCCTAGCTGGTGAGCGGAGTGCCTGGGGCAGATTCTCGCGAACAGGTGCTCTGAAAAAAAGGATGTCGGTGAACTTTTCCACTAATCCAAGTGGCCAATAAATTACAAACAATACAGTGTAATTGTAAGAATAAATAGTTCAAGTTAAATAAAACTATTGTAATATACATATATGTATACGAGTATAAATATCTGTGTTGTTAATTAATTGTTAATGTCAAACGCTATTGAATAAAATTTGATGCACGAATCTCCAGCTCGACTGAGTTTTGGCCCATCTAAAACTAACCCGAACAAAAGGTTTGTTACAAAATAAAGGAATTCCAGCATTCGAAAAATGCTTTTAGTTAGAAAGATCTTCAACAACACTCTCTAAAGCCTGTCACATAAATAATAAATATGCCTCAACAATGAAATTGAAGGGAATATTCGCTTAGCCAACATTGTCTTCAAATGACGCAAAAGCAATTGCGATGTTTTTTTTTTCCTTCATTCATTTGAAGTCATGCAAATAATAAGTCAGCATAAAATATTATAAAACCGTAGGTATATGATATACAAATAATGATAATCATGCATGGTGCATCAATGTGCTGGGCACTCACCAAAGAAGGGTTGTAAAATAAAAATAAAATTCAAAATTAAAACAAAACAATACAAAAATATAAATTTGAAAATGTAGGCATATTTAATTATGTATTATCTCTGGAGGCTTAACAAATCATTTGCATAGATTGTAATTCAAGTTTGATACCAGACATTTTATGTTCACAAAACACGATTGACAGATAAGATCAGTCAAACGTGGCCACAGGGTATAAAAACATCGCCAAAACCCACGTTTTGCCATTTGGCATTTGGCCGAGTAACTTTTTGCTGTGTTTGCTCTCATATTAAATGCGAGAAGCTTTTGCCACTTAATTTGGGGCATGCGCTCGGAAAAAGCTCGCTCTCTTTGGCTCAACGGTAACTTTTATGAGTTTTATCCTGTTGCTCGAGCGAACTCGTAACAGGTGGCAAGGCTTCGACAGTGCTCAATGCGCTGGGAGACAGCTTTAATGCGTCTGCTGATAGCGTTGCACGGGGGGTGGATATTGAGGGCTGATTTAACAACGCCAGCCACCCCCAAAAATTGAGCGCAAGCTGCAGCGATTTCCGAGTTTGCGAGTAACTGTGAAACGCTTTCTGCTGGCACCTTGACACTGTGACACAAAGAGCTGTTCTCAGGTGACGGCGTCAAGTTTTAAAATTCAATGGAAACAACAGCAACAACAACAGTTTTTGCTTTGGCTAGTCTCAGGGTTGTTACTTTGAAGCCTGTTAATCGCACCCATATCTCACAATTTTGCCAGTGCAACAATTTTTAGCAGGGAGTTTTGCACCACTCCATTTAAAACAACAGCGCCAAGTGGATTGGTTGTCTACCAGTTTATTCTTCGCTTGAGTTTGTGTAAAGCTGGAAAGTTAATGGAAATGGCAAGGAAAAAGGTGGCAAGCAAATTGCTGGCCGACTGCTGGAGTATGTCAAGTGTCCTTAGTCTGCAGATTAAATGCATTCAAATAATTTGTTGATTTAATCGACAGCATAATTATTAGAATCATCATGAAATTATTTTTAGCGACAGAAAGTCAAATTAATTCCGTTTGAAGTCTGTAAGAGCAAGAAATAACAGCTTTCCCTTGAAAGCATTTTATGAAAACTTAATTATTTTTTGCAAGATAGTAAAACCCTTAACTGTTTATTTTCGATTGGATATATATGTATGTATATATACATATAATTTTGATTTTGATATAAAATTTTTTTTAATTAAGCCTTAAGGCATATGTTATAGATGAAAACACTTGTTAGACAAGAGTGTAAGAAAAATTAATGGGTGGTGAGTACTTATATTTGAAACAAGGATTTATATTTTGACTGATGCTAGAACAGGTATTTGATATATATAGTCTACGCTCTCCCGCAATTCCGAATTCCTCGCAGCTGCCGCAGTCAATCGCAAGGATCTCAAAATAATCCACACTAATCGCTGGCACAAAGTCACTTTAAATGGCTTCCAATAAATGCTTGCGGTTCTTTGCACTTTGCTCACACTTTGCTTAAGGGCTGAAAGAACTGTGAATCAGAAAGGCAACAAACGGTTTTAGCTTTATTCTCGCAGCCGCTAGAAGATCAACTAACTTTGTCAAAAGCGCGATTATAATTTAATTTTTTTAACTTCCGTGCAAATGAACCTTACCCTGTGTTTCACCTGAATGTGTAACGGCCCCAAGTTGGGCGCCAAAAATTATGTAACCGCCAAGGTTTGGTGAAGCAACCAAACTAGTTCGGACTCGCCACACCACTACTTGGGGTAATAGTGGGGCGAGCGGAATCCTGGATGTGTAGCGGATGGGGACTCTACTGGTGGTAGCTCGTGCCGGGAGGTGGGGGTGGTTCTTGCTACATCCGGGAACTCCTTTACCGTCATAACTTTATTTTTTTTAGAGTCCTTTTTTTTATTTTTTCTTTTGGAGTGTAATCTCCAACATCAATACCTTGAAACATGACTAAACTCCGCACCCCAAAAGGTGGAGCTTAGCATGGTGGTCCAAACTAGGCGGGAAGCGCTGCGGTTCCGTTGGCTTCGGTTGTTGGTTTCGGGGTGCGGGCTGTTGTTTACCCCGCTCACGCGCTCTATACCCACCCAACCAATTGGACTTCCAGCGCTGTCATTTTTCCTAGGAAGTCCCCAAGAGCAAGTCTAAATGGTTCACTCAAATCATATCCCGGCCAGTAGGACACATGACAAATTTACTGAATCATTGTTTTGTATTTTTCAACTCATATAATTTTCCTTATAAATAATTTCATAACAAAAAAAAATATTATAACCGAGATATTTTAAACAAAAAAATTAATCTAACTTATAACAATAATTGCATAAAAAAAATTTTATTTAATAAACAAAAAAAAAACATATTTTTTTTCCTCGAAAGTAATCTTAAATTCGATTTAATGATATTTTTATTGCCTCTAGCATTATTTTCTTCGGTAATTATTTTATTGCATACTTCATATATATTTTTTTTTCAAATTTTGTTGCAGACTTCATATATTGTGTTTTTTTCAAATCTTATTGCATTCTTTAAAAAAAAAATCTTATTGCACACTGTAGGTTAAAGAT
>JAWNMN010000092.1:0-16594 GCA_035044025.1 Drosophila paracracens | reverse complement strand
AGGGAGGCTGAACAAGAGTGTCATGGAGGACGGAGGACGACCAGCGAACGGAGGTGAGATAACAAGATATGTTTACTTATTAATTTGTTGGGTTAGTGGAATTGCGGTTAACAGCAGAAATGTAGACACGCATGAGTGCTCTTTCTAGATGGAAAGCTGTCGTTTTTGTTATGTATTGTTATGGGTCTACGTACTTCTTGGCCTAGAGCCAGAGAAAACATAAAATGACTTAAAGGGGTAGCTTTTCTATTATATATATAATACTAATGATATTCGGACTATCTGTTCACTTTAGTCTCGAGGGTATCGTTCTGGAACGTACTCTCGTTTTCCGTTATGTTACGGTACGCATGTCAGCATGTGTGAGGTCCCTCACATCCATAAAATATTCGATTACGATATATGTATTTTTACCTTTTCTCTTTTATCCTATTACGCTGAAATACTCCAATACAGAGTAGTATACGTTGTAGGACTAATCACCACAGCGTAGTTTTAATTTTTTATTGTTACTATCTTAAAATTTTCAAGATGAACAAGGACTACGAGTCCATCGGTGGAGTCCCCGAACTCCCCCCAAGCCCTGTCCAGGCTTCAAAAACGGACGAAGAGGAGGCGAAAACCGATCGCCTTTACTCCCTTTACAAGGAAGGGAATATCACCCACGAGGAGTTTCTGCGCCTCATAAGAAAGACAGATGACGCCTCCCAGACCCAGGGTATTGGGTCAGCCACCGTCCTTGACGTTGTTCAGGTTGTTTCTGACAACCTGAAGACAACGGCCGAGGAAAAGAACGAGCCCTGGAAGAGGGAGTGGGCTGAGTCGGAGGAGCGCCATGCCACCTTCTTGGAGATGGCAAGGGAGCCGGAGGCCAAGGAGGACCTCCGCAAAGTGTTTCGCGATGCGGTGAAGAGCGACACGAAGATGACACCTGACGAGGTGTTTATCCTCCACTACCTCCTCTACTTTAATGAGGAGGTGAACAACGTCGATGTGGCGACGTATCTGGCCTACCTGCTCCTGCAGGTGACCCCCACCGAACGCCTCAACACCCACAACTGGGGCGTGTTCTCCCTGTCCAAGAAGATGGACAGAACGACGATTGGGAGGGCGATCTCTTCGGGACAGCTGAACCGCCCTTTGTTCCCCGACCTTGAGCTGCAGAAGCTCAACAAGACAATGGCGGAGGAAGCCATCGAGAAAAAGATGAGGGCTGGGAGAGAGCTCAGTGGCGCGGGTCGCCAGAGGGACCCGCCGCGGGAGACGGATAAGTTTTTCCGTCTCCAAGGAGAAGCGGTCTCCCTCCTGGGCGGTGGCCCGCAGACCTCGGTCCCCGTTTACGTTGACTCATCCCAGCCCCCCGTTGGTTTCGCCGACACCACGGAGATCAGCGATGGGATGAGAGAAGACCATGCTCACCTTAACTCAATCTTGGCTGCCATGCAGCAGGAGATCAAATACCTGAAGAAGCAGGTACCAAAGGGCGGACGCGGTGGCGCGTCTCGAGGCAATGGCCGGGGTTGGAGCCAAAACCGGGGGGGTCGTGGAAACGGTTACTACCGTGGAAACGGCTACTCCGGAGGTGAGCCCGAAGGGGAGGAGAAGGGGTATCTCCTAAAAAACGAGTAGGGTGTCCCTGCAGAGAAGTGGAACTCTGTGGGGGCACCATGCTCCAGGGGAAGACGTCCAACTGGGATCTGGATAAGATCTTCAGTTGGTACCTTCCCACCAACAAGACGCTACCATGCGACACCATGGTGCAGATCGGAGAACGCACGATTCGCACCATCACAGCAATGGTAGCACACCACCAGATGGCACTGGTCCCTATTTTTGTCCGCTCCCACTGGCTGGCGGGGGTGGTGCAGAAAGACGGTAAGGGAAAGGGTCAATGTCGGATGACGATGTGGGTATTTGATTCAGCACCGTCGTTCCCGGTTGAGCGGGACGTCAGGAGGATGCTGAAGCCTTTCCCGCAAATTGAGGTGTTTTTTGTAAAGGATGCCCCCCACCAAACGAGGGGAAGCGAGGACTGTGGCCTGTTCATGGCCATGGCTTTCTTTGCAAACGCGTACAACGTTTTTGTAAAGGAGCCAACCGGAGTCCCGAAGCATTTTCGACGCTTGTTCGACAGCCTTCTCAAGCTGGACGACACTCTACGCCCCGACCGCAAAACCTTTGTCGTTATGGTGAAACGACTCCTCCGCGCGTCCCACGACGACACACGTCGACAGATTCTGGACGAGTTTCTGGAGGACAAGACCTCTTTGGAAAAGAGTACCACACAGGGGGCGAAAGGTCGATCTTACGAGCCACTCGTAGGAGGAACTGGCCGCAAGGGTACAAATGCAGAAAAGCCCAAGAAGGAAAGGACCCACCCTCGTGATCCTTTCCTCGACTCACTGGAATCAAGCCAGAACGAGGTAGTCTCCATCGTGGAGAGCTCCCAAGCGAGCGTGGCTAGTCGACAGGACAGCCTCCCCTCCAGCGAACAAGTCTCCGAGATTAAGAAAAGGAGCATCGACCAGCAGGCCCTCCAGGTCCTACAGCGCGCCGCCACTGAGTACGCGGCAATAGAAAAGCGACGGACGACTTACATCCTCGCAGCGCTAGGACTGGTGTCTGTTGGTCAAGGCGACGAGAAGCAGTTCCGGGCTCAGACGGTGACAAACTTTCGTGCCAAGAATGACTTGGAGCCTAGGAGGGAGTTGGGGGTTGAGACAGTGCTGGACGTTCTGCACCTCCCCCATTTTCAGCTCGAGCTTAACTCCACTCGCCCACTCTCCCGCCAAAAGCGGGCGGCCGCGGCGGATGGGAACATCCAGGAGCATGACCTGGTAATGTTTCCCAAGCGGCCCAACATGCTCCCGACACAGGAGAGCAAAGACCGCCTGGCCGCGTTGTATGTCAGAGGGATGGAGGGGATCGCGATGCCACGCATCCTCCATTTCAACCAGCTTCGCTACCGTTTCCGACTCGGGGTACATCGATTGACCAGAGTAGATGGAAACGAGGAAGAAGAACAAAACGACAACAACGACTCGACCATGGACCATGGTAGGGGCTTGGACAACTGGCGTTTCCAGTTAAGTCCGGACCCCGAGACCGCATTGTGGGGTGTATACCTGCCCAACAGGTGGAACACCTATGGTACCCTACACGACTTTGAGACAGGGACCAGCGCCGCGGCCCGCAAAAACCAAAACAAAAAATCGTTGCGCGACAACAAGAACGTCCCGGAGAGGAAGAACAAAATGAAGAAAAACAACAAGAGTGCTCATTCAAAAGGGACGACCCCCAGAGGTGGTGATGGGGTAGAAGACACGGACGACGAGGAGGAGGACCTGGATGGCATTCTGTATGATATGCCAGGGTTCATCCTCCAAGACATGGCACGTCCGTGTTTAAACGTGCCGGGCAGGACGGATTTAACAATAGGAAGGTCCCCGTCCTGCCCGAGGAACTGGTATCTGTACGATGCGAAGCCCCCACACGTGTCGCTCGCAGCATGGAAGGCCAAAACCATGCAGACGAGGAGACGACACATCCGTTGGCTGCAGAGCATCAAGACAATGCCGGCGGACCTTCTCGAGTACCACAGTCTGGCTTCCGCCATTCTGGAGTTGGTGCTACGGAGTTTTCGTCGCGAAACTCCTACGTGGGCGACCATCGCCAACGCCCTCTCCCTCATTTCCGGAGCCTTGAGGGACCTCCCCCTGTACTCGACAGAGACCAAGGGGATATCTCTCTCGGACGACGTGGAATGGTCTGCGGCGCTTCGCACAGTGAAGAAGTGCTCACAACGCCAGGAGACGGTCGCCCCACCACCCCTCACGGAGGAGCAGTACCTACTGGCACGAGCCAAGTTACACAACAAGTCTCCCTTAGCGGAGCTCTTCTTGGCCATGATGTGGAACTGCGCCGCTCGGCCCGGCGACATCACGACACTGCTGACGTCGGACATACGGTTCTGGCCACACGGGAGCAACACCTCACCCCCACCATTCGCCCCACCAATCACGATGAACGCGGAACGGGCGGACAGCCGAGTGTACATACTCGTGTGGATGGCACGGGGAAAGGGCTCTCATTTCCGCTCGCCGTACGAGGTGACCGCTACGCTATCCCCTCAAGATGCCTCAACGTTAGCGAAGCTGATGCAGCTACGCTGCGGCGATGGCGGCAAGACGAAACGGAAGCTCCTGGTGAGCGAGGACGCCCGGATGGTGAGAGAAACGGTGCGGAACGTGCTCCAGTCTTTGGACCGCAGACTAACGCTGTCCTCGGTGCGCAAGGGATCGATCCGGTATTGCGCCCGCCAAGGAATGTCCAGGGCCAACCTACGCATGATGACGGGTCACACGCAGGAGAGCACCCTCGACCTGTACTTGGGCATTGGCCGACGGACAACCGCGGCAGAGATCAACGAGTCGGCAAGAAGGGACGACGACGAGCCCGTCCACCACCAATCGCAGTAGGCAGTTTTCTGGGTGCGAAGGCCCCCACTGCGCGCGATCTTGACCTGCGAGATTGCGACGTTTTCCGCCTTATGCAGGCGATGAAAGGGGAAGAGTTCGAGGAGCGGCCAGACGACACACGCTTGTGGCCATTGCACCTAAAGGACACTACACCCCTTGACTTGGATGCTGTGCATTTAATGCACACAACCACGTCTTCCAGCAAGACATTTCTTGACAGGGCTTTACGGTACATGGGGTATCACAAGGATGGCGACAACCCATTCCCCGACCCGCAAATCATGCAAACATCGCGGACAATAAAGACGACGTGTCTAAGTACTCAAGACCTGGAGCGAGCCATCACCATGGGAAAGTTTGAGGTTTGCCTTGACGACAATGGCAACGAGCTCAACGATGGTGCTCACAAGATTTTGCCCCCGGGCTACAACGGTGTGAATGTCTTCACCGTCCCGGAAATGAAGGGTAGGCGCAGGCTCATTACGGAGCCGCACCTGAATGCGATTATAGCCAAGACGGACATCCCAAGAGTTGAGTACCCAACACGCCTTGGGCGACGACAGTCGCTGCGTGACGCTCAGTACATGCTGCAAATAGACTTTGAGGCTTATTATGACTCAATTCCGCTTCAGGAGAACCAACGCAACAAGTTTGTTTTTCGCACAGGTGGCAAGTATTACCGCTTGCGTACACTTCCCACTGGGGCCCGCTGGAGCGTGGCGGTAGGACAGGCTGTCACATGGGTCATTGTGGATATCGAAACACCGGTTATCATCCACACACTCATCGACAACATCCTCATTGCTGCCAAGCCAGGACAGGAGGTGGAGTTCTTGGCGGCGGTCCGCCTCATTTTGACCCGCATCCGCGAGGCCAACCTGCTCACGTCCCCTGATCGGGAGACGTTACTCGACTCAAGTGACGAACACTTGCTGAGGATGGCGCAAGAGGACAACGTTTTTCTCGGTGAGGAGTATCACTGGGATGGGAAACAGCGACTTGTACGCAATTCCATCAAGACCATGGCGAAGCTTACCTTGGGTGCCACCGATACCACGAGAACCTTCTCTCGCCGCAGTTTTGTCTCTGCCGTGTCTCTCGTATGTTATGCAATCCACACTACTGGATTGAACCCTGCCGGGCTTTTTCGCCTTTTCCGGGCCTACCGCAAAACGTACCGCGACGTGATGGCGGACGGGGGCAATTGGGACGTGGTAATGCCCTATTTGCACCCACGCGTGCGCGAACAGCTACTCGAAATTGGACAGCAACTGGTCGAGAATCGTTGGTGGCCCATCGACCCAATCCGAGCTCCTACGTATGATGAGAGCACTTATGACTTTGTTGCATTCACCGACGCATCGCGTGAGGGATGGGGCGCGATTGTCCAGAGTCAAAAGGATGGCGCCATTACTACATATCAACAACGTTTTGTTGATTTTCGGCAACCCTACTTGGAGGAGAACAGAGAAAAACAAGAGGGTACAGACAACGACAACGATGACGATGATGATGATGATGAGGACGACACGAGCCCAGCTGACCAGCTATCATCGGCTCCGCTCCTCCATCTCATCCAGAATGATAGGACTTCGCAACCACTGCTTAGTCCGCAGCAGGCTGCTCTCCGCGACATGGAAAAGGAGAATGCAGCACACCCTATACGCAACAAGTACGGTTTCTTTTACTCCCGCTACTCTGCGCATGCAGAGCCACGCGCGGCACAGGCACTCGTCCAGCTTATGGTACAGAGAGGTCAGCTGCAGAGAGGCATGCGGCTTGCCCTGGTGACGGACCACTACGCTATTGCCCACGCTCAGCGTCGCACCAATGGATTTGGCGGAATTGGAAGAGGATATTCTCTGAATCGGCTCTTCGAGACTGTATATGATTTGTGGTACGGTATGGGTATTGAGGTGGTGTTCTTCTATGTGAAGGGGACATCCAACCCAGCCGACCACATATCACGGAACTTTGGGGTGGAAACTGGTAAACCGCAACAACAGGGAGGAGTCCCAGATGCGGCACCAGTAGTGGTGAAAACTGGAGAATTGACAAAGCTGATCACAGCCAACAGGGGTCTACCGCACTTGATCGAGACCATGTGTCCTGTAGCCGAGCACCTTCAATTCTCAGGCGGCAGCAGCCGCAACAAAAAATCTCATTTTTCCTAAAAACAAAGGAGGGGGAAAAAGAGAGAGAGAGCTCAAACAGGTGAGCGGTGACTATGGGGTGTTTGTTTATTAAAGGTGTTAAGAAGTTACAACCAGGAAACGTGACTACTTTAGTCCATAGTTTGTTCAAAGTAAGAAACAAAAGCAAATGAACAATGCACGCGTTTGTGCACGCCACTCTTGTATACGAGGAAACTGTTACTCTCTTTTGCAAAAAGGAGTCACAAATATGTTTCATCTCTTTCCTTCCCTCCGTTTATCTCTATTCTCTATCTAGCGCTATAGTTTCACCAGAAGACATGACAGTGGGCTTTCAGACTCCCGAAGGGAGGCTGAACAAGAGTGTCATGGAGGACGGAGGACGACCAGCGAACGGAGGTGAGATAACAAGATATGTTTATTTATTAATTTGTTGGGTTAGTGGAATTGCGGTTAACAGCAGAAATGTAAACACGCATGAGTGTTCTTTCTAGATGGAAAGCTGTCGTTTTTGATATGTATGGTGATGTGTCTACGTACTTCTTGGCCTAGAGCCAGAGAAAACATAAAATGACTTAAAGGGATAGCTTTTCTATTATATATATAATACTAATGATATTCGGACTATCTGTTCACTTTAGTCTCGAGGGTATCGTTCTGGAACGTACTCTCGTTTTCCGTTATGTTACGGTACGCATGTCAGCATGTGTGAGGTCCCTCACATCCATAAAATATTCAATTACGATATATGTATTTTTACCTTTCCTCTTTTATCCTATTACGCTGAAATACTCCAATACAGAGTAGTATACGTTGTAGGACTAATCACCACAGCGTAGTTTTAATTTTTTATTGCCCACCCACCACATCCCTTAATTTTTGTCTTTTTGTTTTTTCTTCTGACCTTTTCTTTTCTGGTCAGTCTTTTCAGTTTTTCTCAGGACTCTCCCAGAGCATGAGTTTTTGTTTTTTCTACTTTTAATTATTTTGATTATTTTTATTATTTTACAAAACGGTTGTTTCTCTATTACGTTCTTCCTTTTTTCTTGGGCAGTTTATAGCAATTAAGTAATTCTTCTCCACGAAGACGTTCGCACAAATGAGTTTTTTCTGATTGCATAAACTAGCAGACTAATTTTTGTTTTCTATGTTTTTTCTGTTTTTTCCTATTATTTTTTCGAGGGAGACGTCAGGTATGCCAAACAGCTGGAATATTTATTAAGTCATGCACTTGAATGCAATTTCGTGAATCAGCCTCTCTGCAGTTTTTTCCTTGACCTTTTGTGAAGGATTGCATAAGTGACTTTATTTTCTCCATATTGCGGCCTGCGAGCACTGCGTTCTAGTGTCTTGCCGTTGGCCCATTTTCCCTCTTTTCCACGAGGGAATGTTCACTACGCTCTCTTTTTTCTCTGTCTCTGAACGTGGTTTCTCTACCCACTTGGGAGCGGAGCTTTTTTTCCCCTGGCCTGATTTGTGAATGTTCTGGGTTTTTTCACCTTGGTTTCCCTCGGGTAGTTCACGATACCGTTTCTTTTTCTGTTTTTTTTCTTGGCTTTTACTAATTCTTAGTTTAACTCGTTTTTTAGGTAAATATCTTTTTGTGTTTTCACTATTTATCTATTTATTTTCCATGAACAAGAATGCTGTGTGTTTTTTCTCTGTTCTCGTTGTTTTTTCCCTTTTTTCGTTTTGTGCCAATTGTCTCTTCGGAGAGGCCCCAAACAGTAAAAAGACCCTAGTCTTTTTCGCCAGGTCTTCGCCCCACCACATACACAGCAGGTGGGGACCTGGTTTTTACTACTGATCAGTATTTCTTTCGGTAAACGTGACTACTTTAGTCCATAGTTTGTTCAAAGTAAGAAACAAAAGCAAATGAACAATGCACGCGTTTGTGCACGCCACTCTTGTATACGAGGAAACTGTTACTCTCTTTTGCAAAAAGGAGTCACAAATATGTTTCATCTCTTTCCTTCCCTCCGTTTATCTCTATTCTCTATCTAGCGCTATAGTTTCACCAGAAGACATGACATTTTTTGTTATTATTATTAGGGTGAACTTTCCGCCCCGCAAGGGGCGGAACAAGAATGTCATCAAAGAAAATACCTTTTTCCCTTCTTTCCCTCCTTTTCTTCTCTATTTTCTTCTCTCTTTACTTGGGTGTTTTTTCCTTTTATCATGCACGACTCGACTGGCATCATACGTGCAACATACAGCTCGAAAGCGTTTTGACAGGATAAATAAAAGAGATTAGTCCACATTTTTCTTTTTTACCTTCTCTTCATTCTCCTCTCACAAGCCGACGATGGCCAGCACCACGACCCCTCCTACATCCCCCGTGCCGGAGTCGGGCGCCAACAGTGCTTGGGCCTGCATCCCACAGCGACCGGACCGACAGGGTCCGGAAGACCCTGGTGGAGCTCACTGAGAAGGGGCTGATGTCCCCCGCGATTCTCGCCGACGCGATCGCGGCTATGCATGGGGACGGCCAGGCTCCCATGGAGAAAATGTGTTCGTCCGTCGTTAAGCGGATGGACAGAGCCGACGCGCGCGAGGAAGCGCCTTGGCGCATCGAGGCGGAGACATACAAGGGGAAGTTCGAGCGACTTCTCGTTCTCGCCGACGATGCGGAGGAGGCAGACGCTCTAAGGGTGACCTTCGAGCAGAGGGTCATCTCCCTCAGCCCGATGAGCCCGGACACGGCGTTCATCCTGAACTACCTGCTGTACTTTACAGCATCGCCTAACGGCAACCTCCTCCTGGCGAATCTCCTGCTCAACTACGAGCCCAAGGAGCGTCTCAGGATGCACAACTGGTGCATCCAGCGGGAGACGGCGGCCAATCTGCGGGAGCAGATTGGCGAGAGTATCCAGGCACCCAGACCCTCTGTTTCCAACCGTCCGCCTGCAGGACACCAACCGGCGCCTCTGTAAAGAGGCCATGCAGGCCAAGGCCCTCGCGGGCGGAGCTGCCCCTCGCTATCCACATGGCGCGGGTAAGACGGCGCAGAGCCTATTCCAATCCGGCGCAGCCGCCGAACCTTTGGTCGGAGGTGGACCTCCATCCAGGGTACCTGTGTACACTGATGGCAACCCCGTCCCCGTTGCCTACGCCGACACCACGCTGATTAGCGATGGTATGGCGGAGGCTTTTGCCGAGGTCCAGCGCCAACAGGCCTTCGCAGAAGGCCTAAAGAAGGAGTCAGCGGCCCTCCAGAGGAAGCTCAAGAGCTTGGAGGCGCAGGTACAGCAAATGGGGGCAACCCCTGTCACCCGTGGGGCCAACACCGGTAGGGGAAGGGGTGGGGGCAACGGGAAGTGGGGCAAGAAGCCCCAGAACAACACCCAAGGGCAGTGGGTCTACTCTGGCGGGGAGCCCGACACGACTTCTCCTCCCCCAAAAAACGACTAGGGTGCCTCCCCACTACAGACGAACTGTGGGGCGGCACCATGGCCGCGGGTAAGACATCCAGCTTGGAGCTCGACAAGACTTCTCCTGGTATCTACCTCCATCAAAAGTCCTGCCTTGTGACTTTATGTGCCACATTGATGACCGATCAGTGCAGTGGCTACGCGAAAAGGTAGGCAAGGAAGGTAGGCTTTTCCTGCCTGTGTTTGTGCGATCGCACTGGGTGGCGGCTCTTGTGAGGAAGGCTAAGAGCAGCGGGAACACACCCTATGTGATCCGCTTTTACGACTCTGCTCCATCGACCCCTGTGGAGCGCGACATTCGCCGTGCTTTCGGCCTGTACCCAGACTTCCAGCTGGATTTCGTAGGTAACGCACCGCACCAACGGAGGGGTAGCGAGGACTGTGGACTGTTCATGGCCCTCGCCTTTTTCTCGTCCGCACTCGAGGTAGACGCACGTGACCCGACCAGCCTTCCTCCTTTCCTCAGGACCCTCTTCGACATGGCTTTGAAGGTAGAGGAATCCGCCCGTCCGCAGCGGGACTCATTTTGTGCTCTCCTGAAGCACCTACTCTCTCTCCCCTCTGACAAGAAGAGGCACCGACTGGTTACTGACTTCCTCGACAAGCAAGGTAAGCAAACTCCAGCGCTGACAGTCTCTCCGCACACGCTCTTGGGAGGCGGGAGAAAGAAGAAACGTCCCCAGCAGACTGACCCATTCCTGGCGTCCCCAGAGGAATTGGAACAGCTCCTGGTGAATGTGGATGACGACCATCATGAGGTCTCCGCAGAGAATTCTGACGACCCTATTGTGCAGCAATCCGCAAGCACGACGACGCGCTCAACCACAGTCGAAGACCAAGTTCTCCAGGTGTTGACTAGAGCACAAAGGGACTATGATGCCTGCGTGAAGCGCCAGACGACGTTTATTCTGGCAGCACACGCCCTGGTCTCCGTTGGCACCGGGGATGATCGACAACTCCGCGCTCAATCCGTCACGAACTTCCGAGCCAAGTTCAACCTCCCCCTCAAGGAGGAGATGGATTTAGGGATAGTACTGGACAAGCTCCGTCTCCCTCACTTCAGACTCACCCCCAACACCCACCTCCCTGTTTCCCAACAGCGCCGCTCCGACAAGACCGACGGCAACCTACGGGACAATGGTATGGTGATGTTTCCTTCCACCCCAGTGGCCCCAACTACAAAGGAAGAGAGGGACCAACTGTTTGCTCTCTACGTGAGAGGCAACGAGGGCCTACCCCTCCCCGACGCGGTCTGGTACGACCACAGGCGGTTCACGTTCCGCTTGGGAGCCAGTCGCATCGACGGACCGGATGGAAACCCCCTCCCATTTGCCCTCTCAAGAGACCCCCTCAACGCTTTGTGGGGAGTGTACCTGCCTGCCAAGAACACCACTTACAGGTATTTGAACCCCAATGACACCGGACGTCTCGCCCCCGCACGACAGCAAGGGCCCGCCAATGACGGCCACGACCGCGATGGCGAGGACCAAGAGCCCGGATCCGAGGATGAGGAAGAGGAAGTTCTCGAGGACATACTCCACGACATGCCAGAGTATGTTCTTCGAGAGGCGGCACGCCCGTGTTTAAACGTGCCGGGCAGGTTGACGCTCGGGAGGTCGCCTTCCTGCCCCAGGAACTGGTATCTCTTCGATGCCAAACCTCCCCACGTCTCCCTCGCAGCTTGGAAAGCAAAGACGCTGCCCACTCGTCGCCGACATTTGCGGTGGCTCCAGGACATCAAGGCCATGCCCCACGACCTCTTGGGGCACCACAGCTTGGCGTCAGCCATCATCGAGCTAGTGTTGCGGTCCTTCCGGACTTCGACAGCGACTTGGGCGACCGTCTCGTCTGCCCTGTCCTTGATCGCGGGTGCACTCAAGGATCTCCCACTATACTCCACGGAGATGCAGAGTATCGAAATGTCCCAGGACATCGAGTGGAAGTCGACCCAGCGGACCATCAAGAAGTATGCTCAGAGGCAAGAGTCCTCAGCTCCCCCACCGCTCTCCGAGGAGCAATATCTCTTGGCCAGAGACCAACTGCGCCACAGGGCTCCATTAGCGGACCTGTTCCTCACGCTCATGTGGAACTGCGCGGCCCGGCCGGGCGACATTACGACCCTCCTGGTTTCCGATATTCGTCTGTGCCCGGCGGGAATGGCACCACCTCCACTCGCCCCACCAATCACCATCAACGCGGAGCGCTCGACTGCTCGCATTTACATACTGGTGTGGATGGCGCGAGGCAAGGGATCTCATTTCCGGTCCCCGTACGAGGTAATCGCGACCCTCTCCCCGGACGACGCGTCCACCCTACTCAAGCATGTACAGTCGCGTGGCGGGAAGGCCAGCTCCCTTCGCAACAGGCTCTTCTCCCAGGAGCAATCCCTGCTCGTACGCACGACGGTGCGGAACGTCCTCCAGTCTCTCGACAAGAGACTTACCCTGGCATCGGTCAGGAAGGGGTCCATTCGATACTGTGCCAAGCGCGGCATGACCAAGGACGCAATCCGCACGATGACCGGACATACCAACGAGAAGACCCTCAATCACTACTTGGGCGTTGGCCGGCGGATAACCGCGGACGAGATCACCGAACTGGCCGCAGAGGACAGCGAAGAGCACGCCCTCCCCCAGTGAGCGATGCTCGTGGGTTCATCGGGGCCGAGGCTCCGTCGGTACAGGACCTTGACCTGAGGGACTCAGACGTATACCGCCTCATCCAAGACCTCAAGAACGAGGCACACGTGGAGCTCCCAGCCGACACGAAACTGTGGCCGCTCCACCTCAAGGCGACGACTCCCCTCGACGTAGAGGCGGTTCGCCTGATGGGCACTGCGCACCCAGAAACGCAGCAATTCCTCACCGAGGCCCTCAGATACATTGGGATTCCTCGCGAGGATGGGGACACTGGTCCGTTCCCTCCACCGCATATTGTCCAGACGTCACGGACGATCAAGACGACGCGGCTGGTAAAACAAGACCTGACAAGGGCCCTCGAGATGGGCAAGTTCGAGGTATGTACTAGAGACGATGGATCCGAGCTGACGCAGTTTGAGCACGGCATCCTCCCGCCCCAGTACAGTGGTGTGAATGTTTTCCTGGTACCCGAGATGAAGGGCCGCCGTAGGATCATTACGGATCCTCACATGAACGCGATTGTTCCCAAGGAGGGATTGCCGAGGGTTAGTTACCCCACGCGCCTAGGACGCCGACAATCACTGCGACACGCCAAGTATATGTTGCAGATTGATTTCGACGCATTCTACGACTCCATCCCCATTCCCGAAGGAATGCGCAACATGTTTGTTTTCCGTAGTCACGGCATGTATTACCGACTACGCACCCTCCCAACTGGCGCGCGATGGAGCGTCGCGGTCGGTCAGGCTGTGACATCGGTGATAGTGGATGTGCAGTCATCCGTCACTGTCCACTCGTACATCGACAACATCCTCGTTGCTGCCGCCCCAGGACAGGAGAACGAATTCCTCGAGACGATCCGGGCGATTCTGCACAGGATACGAACGGCTAACCTGGTGACCTCCCCCGACAGGGAGCAACTATTGGCCGCCTCTGATGAACAGATACTCACCATGGCGGTTGAGGACAACACGTTTCTGGGCGAAGAGTACCACTGGGATGGCGCCCAACGCCTGGTGCGCAACTCGGTAAAGACGGTCGCTAAGCTCATACTCTCAGCCCTCGACCCCACCAGACTCTTCTCCCGCCGCAGCTTTGTGGCCACGGTGTCGCTAGTGTGCTATGCCTTGCACACTACGCGAATGAACCCAGCCGGCATTTTCCGCCTCCTCTTGGCTTACCGGAGGGTCTGCAGAGATGCCATGGTTGAAGGCAACGAGTGGGACGTTCCCCTCGAATACGTGCACCCTCGAGTACGACAGGAGCTGACTGACATTGGCAGCGCCTTGGCTCGCAATGAGTGGTGTGAGATTGACCCCGTCCGCGCTCCCACATACGAGGAGAGTACGTACGACCTGGTAGCATTCACCGACGCATCCCGCCAGGGATGGGGTGCTATTGTCCAGGACCAACGGGACGGTACAATCACGACATACCAGCAACGCTTTGTTGACTGGTCAAAGGAGGACACTCAAGTGGCAGCAGACCCCAGCCACCACCGATCTCATCTTCTCGACCCAGCAGCTGCTGCAGAGCGAGACATACAGAAGATGAGTGCGGCATTCCCGGTTGGCAGCCACCACGGCCTGTTCTATGCACGCTTCTCTGCTCACGCAGAGCCCCGCGCCGCTCAAGCGCTCATCTCCCTTCTCACGAAGGAGGGGACCCTCCGGCCCGGCATGCGCCTCGCACTGGTCACCGACCACTACGCCATCGCTCACGCACAGAAACGCGTCAATGGCTTTGGCGGCATCGGTCGTGGGTACTCCCTCAACCGGCTCTACAAGACCACTTACGACCTGTGGTATACCAAGAGCATTGACATTGTTTTCTTCTACGTCAAGGGTACGGCAAATCCCGCCGATTACCTCTCCAGACACTTTGGGGTAGATGACCACCAGGACGCTGGTCATGACGGAACAGGAGAAACAACAGTCAAGGTTGTACGCGGGATTACGCCCAACTCGACGGCTAACAGGGGCCTCCCCAAGCTCAACGAGACCATGTGCCCGGTTGTGGAAGACATCCACTTTGCCGGACCCGCTGTGGAGTCCCCCAAAAATATTGGGAAAGGAGACTAGGTTTTAGAATCAAGGATGCCTGATTTTTCCACTCGACAAAATACGTCATCTTCGTCTTGGCTTGGATTTGGTTTTTTACTACGGGGGAAACGGACTTTTACACGTCCAGAGTAAATTACAACAAACAAGAAAAGAGAACGAACGTATGTGGAAGTACCTCTTTGCGCGGTGCAGGCTGTTATACGAGGAAACCCCTAAATGAGCTATGTAATAGTGAATTGGTAAGTTTACTCTCTTTCCTTCCCTCTCCTTCCTTCTTCTACAATAGGTATATAGTTTCACCGAACACATGACAGTGAACTTTCCGCCCCGCAAGGGGCGGAACAAGAATGTCATCAAAGAAAATACCTTTTTCCCTTCTTTCCCTCCTTTTCTTCTCTATTTTCTTCTCTCTTTACTTGGGTGTTTTTCCTTTTATCATGCACGACTCGACTGGCATCATACGTGCAACATACAGCTCGAAAGCGTTTTGACAGGATAAATAAAAGAGATTAGTCCACATTTTTCTTTTTCCCACCCACCACACCCTAATTTTTATTTTTTGTTCCGATTATTTATTTGTTTTCTTTCTTTGTACAACGAAAAATTTTATCTTCCAGTAATTTTCTTATAGTTTTCTCTAGTTTCTCTCTAATTTTCGTCTTCGTTTTTCTCCTTTTTACTTTTCTACTTTATCAATGAATTTCACCATCTAGTTTTTTACGTTACAGCTGTAAATGTCAATCTCATGCCTTCTTCCCGGCAATGAGAGAGTTTTTGTTAGTTTTTTGTGTTTATAAATATGTTTGTTATCATAACCTTTTCGATTACCTGTTTTTTTTATAGTTTTCTATTTTTCCTTTCAGCGAATGGACAGGTTCACGTCGAGATATCCTGGCAAACCGTGGGATGGCTCGTGTTTTTCTTTTCTGTACACCCCACGGAGTGACACCGGAGGGAGACGAGTGGCTCTCGGTACTTTGTCTGTGCCTAGGGACCTCCTTGCCCCTCCACCGTGCCGTTTTTTCTATCGAGCGTGGAAACTAAACGCACCGCTGACTCGTCATCATGGTGTAGTTTTTCTTACGATTTCACTGATCCCCGAACAACCCTGAAGCAATTGCTTACAGTCGAGGATGAAATCTACCCTGAAGTTTCTTCCTCGTTTTTTCTCTCATGTGAGAAATACAATGTTGTCACTAATTAATTATTTTTTTGCCGACCAGAAAGGATGACCCATCTCCAACCTATGGTTTATCGTGATCACCTGAATCTTTATTGTTTCCTGCCGCGGAGTCTCGTCTTTTACCAATTTCAATTCTTTCATAAAACGCTATTTTACCCAAAGGGCTAGTACCCTTATTTATCAGTGCCGTTATCTTCTTCTTTTTCTTATTTCGCAAAAATTTTCAAACTTGGTTTTATCTTATTTCATTCATTTTTCATAAATAGTCGGCGTGCACCTACACCTGTTTGTTAAACCTTTTTGGTGACACCGATGGAAAACATATTTGTTTTTCCCTTGTTTTTGTTTTTCTAAGCTTTTATTACTTTATTTATTTCTTCTGAGGCCTGTTAATTTTGATATCCCCGAGTATATACGGTGAAAACGGACTTTTACACGTCCAGAGTAAATTACAACAAACAAGAAAAGAGAACGAACGTATGTGGAAGTACCTCTTTGCGCGGTGCAGGCTGTTATACGAGGAAACCCCTAAATGAGCTATGTAATAGTGAATTGGTAAGTTTACTCTCTTTCCTTCCCTCTCCTTTCTCTCTCTTCAATAGGTATATAGTTTCCCCGAACACATGAAGTGGGCTTTCAGACTCCCG